>JAFEMH010000791.1:47500-619491 GCA_022495995.1 Adenophora triphylla var. japonica
TCGATGATGGCCTTGATTTTTTGGCGGTCTGCTTTGATGCCTGTTTCCGTGACCATGTACCCAGTACTTTGCCTCATTTCACGCAGAAGGTGCACTTTGCGAGGTTCAGTCTCATGGAGTGCTTTCTGAGTCGATTGAAGAACTTTCTCAAGTATATCATGTGCTCCATGTCAGATCCTTTGGAGTGTATGATCATGTCATCTACGTAGACCTCGATCTTTTTGTGGATCATGTCATGAAAGAATGTTATTACAACCCTCTGATAGGTAGCCCCTGCGTTCTTTAAGCCAAATGGCATTACCGTATAACAGTATGTTCCCTATGGAGTGGTAAAGGCAGTCTTGGCCTGATCTTCTTTGGACATTTTGATCTGGTTATATCCGGCGAAACCATCTACAAAGGATTTTAATTTGAAATTAGCCATGGTGTCGGCCAGCATGTTAATGTTTGGCAGCGGGAAATCATCCTTCGGGCTGGCTTTATTAAGGTCTCGAAAGTCTACGCAGCATCTGACCTTTCCATTGGCCTTAGTGACTGTCACGATGTTGGAGAGCCAAGTCGGGTACTCGATCACTCTGATGAAGCTGACGCGGAGCATCTTCTCGATTTCTTCTTTTACTTGCAGGGACCAATCCGGCTTGATTTTGCATAGTTTCTGCTTGACGAGCTTGGCCTCGAGATCCAGAGATATAAGGTGTTCCATGATGGAGGGTTTGAGCCCTGGTATGTCTTGGTAGGACCAGGCGAACACGTCAACATATTCTTTGAGGAGATTTATCAAGGCTTATTTCTCTGTACCGGTGAAGAAACTGCAAACTTGTGTCTCTTTAGGCTCTTGCGTTGACCCTAGATTCACTTTGGTCAAAACCTTTTCGGCAGCTTGGGCACGATTTTCCTCTCGGTCAACTACACGCTTGAAAATTTCTTTAATGTATTGTTCGTTTAGTGTGTCTTTTTCTTTATCAAGTGAATCATTATTAACTTCTTTTAAGTTTTAGTTAATTTATCAGTTGTTAAAGTGGCAATGAGGGGATAATCCGAAAGGTCGAATTTTTCATTCAAGACGAAGGGGAATACAACGTTGGCTACATAATCATAGTCTTCTAGCGTGAGGCCGTCAGACGACTCAGAGGACTTGAATTCAACAACAAGAGACTAAGAGGGTTCAAAACTAGACTAAGGGGGATAGGGGAGTAGCCCTAACTTTTCTATCATCTCCTTCTTGCTTGCCATTGGTCCGGTGAAAGTCACCCAGTTCCTTAATGGTATTGAAGGATTTTTGGCGAGGGTTCATGGGTCAAAAGGCTTGGCTTCTCCTATCCCAATCATGGCGATCATACTGTCCTCGAAGCCCAGATAATTCAGGTTTGGAACTTCCATGACTTCTTCGAAGAGGATCTGTAGAGAAGGTCCACTTAGAGCATTTTCCACAAATTCTGGTTCCTTCTTCCTTGGGATCAATGTTTTGAATGTCGCTTCGTGGGCTGGACCGAACAGCCTGTCTCCCAAGAAGAGCGTTTCAAGCTGTTCTTCTATGTCGAGTATCCCTTTGAACAAGTATTCATGCTGAACGGTGGTAGTGATGGGTCCAGGTATTGTAATGGCATCGGGGAACGTTCCCCTTATCAGGTTGGCCTTAAGTCCTCTATAATGTTTGAGGTTCTGTGCTAGTTTCTCTAGCTTTTCTGCAGTTTTTGTGTTGACCTTTCCTGTTCATTTCTCATCTTCATCAGTTCCTCTGTCAATTCCCTCAGTTCCTTTCTCATCTTCATCAGTTCCTTTGTCGAAGTAGCGAGCTAGGTCGAAGCTGTAAGGTCGGAGGTTGGATACGGTGTAGGAGATTCCCTTTTTATCGGCCGCGGCTTTGGTGCTTGCGAGCTTCTTGTCTTCTCTAACGTCATCGGGTGTAGGCATATAACCGAGCCCCTGGAAAATATTGTGGTCCTTGACTTCGATGACTTGGTGTTGGCCCTGTAGCCTTTTGCCAAGCCCCAGTCTTGGGATGAAGTTCATGAGCTTCATCATTTTCATGGCAGGAGGGATCTTATCCCAAAACAATGGAAGGTCTACGCTGCATACTTGGATTTTAGAAGCTTCTCCTATAAATCCAGTTAACACCATATCATCATCATCGTGCTTGATTTCTAGCACGGGAATGCCATTGGTGCAAGTTCCTTCGGTGGTGACACTATCCCTGTAGACAATCGTCAATTCATTTCCTTGCATGAATTTGATACATTGGTGAAGCGTGGATGCTACGCCGTTTATTTGGTGCAGCCATGGTCTTCCCAAAATAGCCGTGAAAGTGATAGGAATGTTCAAGACTTGAAACTCGGTAGGCATCATCTGTTTGCCGAACCATATTTTCAGGGTAGCGACCCCGAGAACTGCGCGGGAGGTAGAATCATAAGTTTTGACAGTGTGAGCCGAAGGCTTTAAGTCGGTGGGCTTGATGTCGAGCAGGTCCATTATCTTGACAGGCAGAACATTCATACCCGAGCCCCCGTCAACAAGTACGCGAGGAAGGCAGCACTCATCCAACTGGACAGTGATGTAGAGCGGCTCATTATGATCAGCCTCAAATTTTGGCAAGTCTAAATCGGTGAAGGTGATGATGTTCCCGTAATAGATATTGCCGATCATTTGGATTACTTCTTCGGGAGTCGCATCCACGGGGACCATGGTCCAGGCTAAGCTTTCTTCCAGCTTGAGCTTATGAGGGTAGGAAGAGGTGAGCAGAGACCAAAGGGAGATGCTTGCTTGGGTCTGCTTTAGTTGGGTAAGGATCGGGTCTTCCTTTCCGGAACTTGCTTCTTCAAGTACTTGCCGACTGGGTTGCGGCTCTGGCTCTGTTGGCTTTTTGTTGGCCTTGGGCGGTAGCACATGAATTTGGTCAGATCGGGTCAGAACGTTGACATCGGGTTTGGACTCTTTCGATCATGTTTCTTTGAGTTGAGCCATAGTCAGTGGGGGATTTTTCAAAGCACAAGGCCATACATCCTCTCTCAATTCGTTGACTGTTACTATCTTTTTGGGGGCATCGGCCGCCTGTCGGATTCTGTCCCAGGATACGGGTTTAGGTGCTTTGGAAGGGAGAGAGCTTATGGTCTGGCACAATTGCTCGAATGTCAGTGTGCAACAATGGTTTCTAGGACTGAGCATTATCTCGTTCACCCTTTCTGTGAGGCTAGAGGATTCTTGATTCATGAAAACTTTCTCTTTGAGCTCTTTACGGTACACGGCATTTTTCTCCTTCTTGCTGAGCATGTTCATGGCGTATTTGAGCTGGGACAAACAGTGATCGTGGATTGCTAGATTTCCTCCGCTTTTAATCCAAATATTCTCTCTTATGGCCGAGCCCTCGTTGAGAGTTAGCGCTTGCATTTCTTCCCAAGTCAGAATAGCCAAGGCTTCTTTGAATTGTATGCTACAATCCTGGTAAACCTCCATTGGGGAGAGCTTTCTTTGTTGCCTTAACTGAGTGGCGAGCATGTCGAAAGGTGAGTACACGGTTTCCCGGACGTTTGCCCAAGTAACTGGTTCTTGTCCTAGTTGGTCGTTTCCTATCCCGTAAATGAACTTTGCAGTCAGGGGGATCTTCTTTAGCATTCTTTGGAGGTTTATTTCCATTTTTCTTTTTCCCTTGAACATGCTTTTCTTTTTCAATTTGCCTTTTAACTTGAGAATGGAAATGATCCTTTCCCATCTTCCTAGGACCCTTTGGATTCCCGTTTTGTTGGCTTCATGATCGACTTGGAAGAGTATAACTTCATCATCTTCGTCGTCGCTTTCGCAAAGGGCTTGCTTTTCTCGGGGAGGCACGTGCTTGTATTCTTCATGCTGTTGGGCCAGGTATTCATTGTGTTGTTACATTCCATCTCCTAGGTCATCTGGACCGTTGATTGCCTTTCCTTTCTAGAGAGGGTTCGCCGAGAAGTGGTGGTAATCCAGGAAATTGTCGTTGGTAAAGTTCTTGAGGTCGAACTGATCCAGAGTGGACTCTAATTATTTTTCTGAAGCGGCTTGCGAAGCTTTTCAGGGCTTTGTACCTGTGAGTCTTCCGAGCTTTATCTTCGTCCCAGAGGTGAGCTTCTTGCACAGCAACTCCATGAGGGCTTTTCTTGCGAGAGTCAAGCATTCTCCGTACGTACGCATTGTCTTACTGCTTTCCATATCACATCCAACTCTCTAAAGGGTGGAAATACTTGGATTATGTTTACGAAGGAAGTCATAGTCGGACATTCCATGCAGTCTTCTCTGATCTCGACTACTAGAAAATCTGCCCACATCCGGTTGATCAAACTGATGGGTGTGTTGAATTCAGTGATGTTCATGGTCTCATAATCCCGGTCAAGAGCCGATTCTATCAATGCCAGTAGCTCGTCAGTGGGTTGCTCCGATCCATTACCGTGATGGCTGGGAAGAGGATCAAATTTAAGCATATTGATACTAGAATGGTCATTCCTCCCTTTTGGGGTTTGATCTCTCTCGTCGGAAGCGTATTTGTCGATGTTCTCAGGGTTGCTGCTGGAGGAATTCCCGAGGTCAATCTTGCCTATAGTTAAACAAGGAGCTTTGTTTCCTTCGTCGATACACTCGGTCTTGGCTGCATTTTTAGCTATGATCCTGACTGACGGCATGGGCAGGCTGCCATTGGTGCGGACACTCGGGGATGACGGGCCTTGAGCTCTTTTTGCGAGGGCCTCGTTTACTATGTTCAGACAATCGTCGAGGGTAATTTCCTTATCACAAAATCTGACAATAAGGATTGGGTCCTTGGCCTCGTCATGGTATTTGGAGAAGATGATGTTGTTGAAGTCGTCGTCAGTTACGTGGTCAGAAGGGTTTTTTGTCATATCTACCATCAGTTTCCACTTGCCGAGCAACTGCTTGTACGGGACATTGAGTTTCACGATCTCCATTATATTTGACCCTTTATCATAGGTGACTTCATCTGAACTTGTGCCATCCTTGAATCTGAGCATGTTCACGTAAGAGTTTTCCTACTGGCCTGTTGCGTCTTTTACTTTGGAGAGTTCTGATTCATCTCTTCTTGATGGTTCGACCCAGACCAAAGGACATCGTGTACCTTGTTGTGAAGCTGGTACCACGAGGAAAACATCATGTCCTCTGCTTGAGCAGAGGGGCCTGATAGGGAATTCCACGTTCAATATTTCATGGACGGACGCCATACATTCCTCGTAGGTGTGCCTGTATCTGTTGACCTTTATCGTGAAGATTTCTTCGTTAGGTCGGGCTGAGGGCTTCGCTAGAAGGATTCTCATGAAATTTTGGTCAGAGAGGGGAGGTTTATGTCCCTGTATCATTGAGGTTTCTAATGTTTCTTTCCATTCGGGATTCAAGTCTCGGAAGCGGCAGTTGAATCTGATGAACTTTATTGCTTCAGACTCCTCCTGCTCGAGGACGTTGACGTAATTGGCATCTCCGGACTCGGGGGGATACTGGTAAGATTTTCTCCGATTCTCCTTAGGATGGTCAGTGCGGGGTGGCATATGTGCACGACAGCGGGTACATTTGGTTGGTACCTCAGCTTCATTGCTCACGAGAATGATATCTCCTCTGATGACCTCGAGGTCTCCTCTGCGGTTTATGAACTTTACGCATTGATGGAGGGTGGATGCTATGGCTTTCATGTGGTGCAGCCATGGGCGTCCCAGCAAAGATGTAAATTCGGACGGAACATCCATTACTTGGAATTTCACTGGCACCATTTGAGCTTCAAACCAAAGTTCCAGAGTTACGGTCCCCAGGATGGGGCGACATATTGTCATAGGCTTTGATGGTTCGGGAGGATGGGATCATCTGGCCTTTATCGATGCGTAATGCTCGCATCATGCTGAGAGGAAGGATGTTGATGCACGATCCGTTGTCTACCAGGACTCCAGGAAGGGAGACGGTGTTGAGTCGAATGGTGATGTGTAGTGCCTCGTTATGTTTTGTAACCCCTTTTGGCAGGTCCTCGTCACAAAACGTGAGCATACTACCGTATAATCTGGGATCATACACTTGATTTCTTTCGGGAGAAGGGGAGTCATCGAGCCAACCGTTTCTCGTCTTTCTTTTGAGAGGCAGAGGTCTTGGTAGTACCTCGGGATTCCAGTGAGGTCTCTTGTGGTGGTGGCCTTCCTTTGTTAGCACGTTGATTGAGTATGATTGCCCGATTTGTTTTGCCTTTCCTTTGCTGGCCCGTGCTCTGAAGTTTGACAAGTTGAAATTAGGCTGATCCTTCTTGGGACCATGCTTCTTGCTGCCAGTCGGGTTGCCGGGATTTAGGGCTTTCTTATGTCCCGAGGCATGAACTTCGGTGTCAGCAAGATGTTTCGGCTTTCCTTCCCCTGTTGGTTTTGAAGCTGTGTGGCTCGAAGAAAGGGAAGGGGAAGGTTTGCTGGAGTAGAGGACGTAATAATCGAACTTTCCAGAGGGTTCTCCGAGTGTGCCCACACTAGTGTCTCCGGCATCGAATCTCTTCTTAAGATTTTGCTGAGAGGAAGGTCTCTTCTTCTTTTTGGGGGAGTCACCTCTTATCATGTCTTGGAACTCGTCGTGAAGGCATTTTGAGCAGTCACATACGTCGTACCAGATGTGGACGTCCGGTGAGGGGTTGACTGGGAGAGGCGGAGGAATTGGCTCAGCGACAATCGACTTTGGTACCCATTCGATGGAGTTCACACTGTTATTGTTCGGGAAAGAGTTCCCGACTGTGTTAGGTCCACGGGGACGTTCCAGCTTTCCCTCTTCTATCAGCTTCTAGATTTCATATCGTAGACCGATGCAACTATCAGTCATGTGCCCATGGTACTGGTGGAAGGCGCAGTACTTGTTCCTGTCAGTGTTGGCCGTGAGATTCTTTGGCTTGTAATTCTCCATAGGTTTGAGCAGACCTTCTTTGATCAATCCCTCTAACATTTTTCTTAGAGGCATGTCTAGCTTGTCAAAACGAAGGAAAGGTTACCTCCTGGAAGAGTCGTTGTTTCTTTGGGCTGTGTTCCCATTGTTTGACTGATGTCCCTGCTAGATGTAGTTGACAGTGGCGTCCTTTCCTTTGTCGGGAGCCGGTGCAGGGTTGGATGCAGTTGCGGCTCTGTATCGGTAAGATGGAACTGTGGCCAGCTTTTCCTTCAGGTCTTTCTCGAATTAGGAACCCGCGTTGACCATGGCACTGAGATCATGGAAAAAGTGGTGGCTGATTAGTGTTCTTATGGATGGTCTTAAGCAAGACTTGAAGATTCTCATCTGTTCGTCCTTGGAAAGAGGTTCCATAATTTCAGAAAGTTTCCAGCTCCATATTTTGTAGAATTCCCCGATACTTCATCTGTCTTCTGTTTAGTGGTGATTAGGTCTTCAAGACTTGTTTCCCATTCCAGATTGGAGCGGTACCGTTTGAGGAAGATGTCGCTGATCTGGTCCCAAGTGTGGCAGTCTTCGGGTTTGACTCTTAGGAACCACCTTAGCGCTGAACTCTTGAGAGTATGATGAAAATGGTCGGCCATTTGTTGGAGGGTGGCCCCTTTTGCTCTCATGCCGAGGACGTAAGTGTCAACGTGGGTTTGAGGGCATTCGGTTCTGTCAAATCTGTCCATCTCAGGCATTCTGAACTTGGTGGGAAGGGGCGTGACCATTCCCGGATCGGTAGACTTGAGTGTTTCTTTCTTGGAATTTCCCATGCTGGCTTTCATTTCTTTCATTTACTCGATCATCCAGGCCAGGGTTGGATCCAATGGCAGGCTTTGAGGCTTGGTGCCTGGTACTACGATCAGAGAGGCAGTAAGTGAAGGTGGCAGACTGGTTTGCTCCTCGAAGATCTTGAGTATAAACTTGCCCATACCTCAGATTGGGGAAGTAAGCATTATTTTGCTGGCCACCAGGGTATCGAGGGGAAGTTTCTCCCGTTCCCATAGGCAAGGTTGGCGATGGCAGACTTAAGATGTTTGGATATGTGGAAGCCTTTTCTGAGTTGAATCGGGATTTTATCCCGTAATTCTGGGGCTCGTATATGGGTAATGGGATGAACCCGGGGGGATATTGAAGGTTATTTGGATCTATTTGGGAGGGGTCAGCACCGCGTTGTTTGTATTGGGTGAAGGGGGCAGAACCGGCTTGGCCGTGTATGACAGGGGCGCCTTGTGAAGTGGCAACATGAAGCCTTGGTCAGCCATTTCCTTGGATTGAAGGATTTCCATAGTGCGAAGGCAGAGGAACTTGGTTGAAGGTTTGGGGAGCTGATCGGGTAGGATCGTCGTCCTCGATTAAATTAAAGGTACCATCTGACCGGGGAATAGCTGTTATGCCTCGCTCATTCAGGATCTGTATTACGAAGTTCTGCTGATCTTCTTTCTGTTTTTTGTGGACCTCGCAAGACCGGATGGCTTCCTCCAATGTCATGTCGTTTACCGGTGGCGGGGCTCCGTTTCCGTCACGATTTCTCGGCGAATCTGACATTCCGAAAAATCTAACTGTAGGAACTAAGGAAACTGAGGAACTATCTGACGATTCCGTAACTGTAATGCTGAAGAGACGATGACCCGAGATTTTGAACCACTCTTTGTTCGCTGCAGGGAACGAAAGGTAGGGCTTAGGTTTCGGAAGAGGTATTTGGCTCAAGGATTTTAGTCTCGTGCAACGTGCAGTTACTGCTTAAGTTTACTTAAAACACGTTTTCTCATAATCCTAACTTGTTGGAAAAGATTGCTCTTCTTTTTCATAACTACTCTAGGTCCTAAATCAGTGGATCCCGACACTACGTCTATAGACCCCTCGTTTTTCACTGTAAATCGCCTTCCCGGGATGGACAATCCGGAGCGAGGGTCCTATAGGGCAAGCGGATTCCATCGACAAAAGGAAAAGTGAACTTAGGGCTAGCTGGTCATGCAAACTTTCGACTCATATGCCATGCAGGTCACGGTCAAAGTCAACATCCTTGAGTTAAGGCAGAAATCGTGCCAAAATTTTGGCATGACCTCTCTTTGACTCGCTTTCGCGAGGGGCCTTAGCTCTTGGCATTGGCCAAGTTGTGACCGGTATGGTTCATACGTTAAAGGTTTGATGACACTGCGTCACATTGAACCTTCGGGTATATTTTTAACATGGTTCTGCATCAAAGTCAAAGCCCAAAGCTAAGACTCCGGGTCGAGAAACGACCTTTGATCTCAACTTTTAAGTTTTGACTTGTGAGGAAGATCGGTGTAAGAATATACACTTAGGCTTTATGACACGAACTAAGCCAAAAACCAACCAAGGTCTTGGACAAAGTGTGACACAAAGAGTACATGGTTACACGGGCGAGGATGGGCTGTTTGAGATGACCCCGTGTGCACGAGAGAGGCATAGGAAGGCCTTCAAGTTGCAGCTGAACGATCACCCCGTGTTAAGGGTTGTAGTGTGCAAGTGTACATGGTAACATTGTGCGTAGTGTGCGGTCACTAAATTCTTTTTCTGAGTAAAACAAAGACTTTCAAAATGTGTTTTAAAGAGTTTATGAGCAGTTAAAAATATTGCACGAAAACCACTTTATGAACAAGTACGCACGAAACACGTTATGATTTCAAAAGAATGAAAACAACACTTTTTTTGAAAACAGTCCAATGTTTTGACAACCGGAGCTGTTTAAATTTTTTTTTTAAAAGAAAAGCAAGTAATTTACAATGTATGAAGAAAACACACACGCACAAAAAAGCGAGAAAGGGTAAACAAAAGTTTGACCCACAAAATGTTTTTTTTTAAAAACAAAAGCAGTTTTAAGAAACGGCGCCCGGACGTGTCGACTTCGCTCGAAATCGCGAAAGCGGCGAGCGGTTTGAATTTCATGGAAAAAAGAGAGTCACCACGCCATTTTTATTATGAGCCAAAACTTTGAAAAAGGCTTTTGAACAGAGATTGTTAGGTTCGGAAGTCACGTTACGGCTCGGGAAGAGATTAATTGTGCTCACCCGAAATGCCTCGTATTGACGAGTCTTTCTACCTTTCTCGAAAACTGTGTGTATGTGTGTGTGGTGTGTGAATTACATGAAAATAAGTTTGAATGACGGGTTTTGAAATGAGGGATATTTTGATATGAATCGGGCATTATAACGTTACCCCTTTTTTGATAAGATGACAGTAAAGAAAAGACATTTAAAGTAATTGACAGTAATGAAATGACGATCGACAAGTCAATTTATTGACTCGGATGTTAAAAGTAAATGCGATCAACAAACCAAACGGTTTGGACGGTAAATAACAGTATTGAAATGACGATATCAATGAATCAAATGATTCGGACGGTAAAGGACGATCAACGAATCAAACGATTCAGACTGTAAATGACATTTAATGAAATGACAATATCAACGAATCAAACGATTTGGATGGTAAAAGACGATCAACGAATCAAACAATTTGGACGGTAAAAAACGATCAACGAATCAAACGATTCGGATTAAATGGTAAATGACATTATAAGATAAAATGGTAAATGACGAGTCAAGATCTCCCATTTTAACTCTAAATTACTCTTTTTGAAAGAGAAGAGTAATAGAGAGATGGTCATTTCTTGACTCGGAGACAAACGTGATGTCTACATGTTGAGAAGTGCGATCGAAACAGAAATAACGAAAAGAAGTAAAAAGAGGATGAAAGTTAAGATTGAGAAGGAGAGTTCCAATGTTTGGTTTTTGACTCTATCTTTCGAGGGTTCGTAAGTTGGATACGAAAAGTGTTTGGATTGTGGTTTGTTTGGAAAAAACGAGGGTTTCATGCAAATCGAGGCAGTTTCTGGGACTTTCGGAGGAGATTTCTTGGCTGAAACTGAAAATGGGAGTGTTTTGATTGAGGAGGGTGAAAATTTCTGGACCATTTACTGAATGACTGAGGCTGTATTTATAGGCTGTAATTTTGCAAAACAGGCCAACCGGCTTCTCTTTCATGTTGAGGAAATTTTGGGCATTTTGATTTATTGATTTGACTGTTGGACGACTTGCTGGTTAATCAAGCAAAACAGGCCGGCCAACCTAACTTTCAGTCTGAGGGTATTTTGGTCATTTCGCACTCTGCCCTGATTTGACACCTGGGGAGACTTTTGTGACGAGTTATCATTGTTTCGTTCTTTGTTTGGATTTTGACAGTTTTTTAATTAACTGTTCGAATAAATGTCGGAATAGTCCCGAAAATCGCGTGTTTTTTAAAAAGTAATATTTTTCACGTGTTCAAACGTATTTTTGATACACTTTGATTTTGAATGATCCGGAAAGTCCCGAAAAATCTCGTTAATCTGGAAAGTGCGAATTAACGTATTTTTACGAACCGAATTTGGGTACTTACAGGTGCGTTTATGAGTCCTAAGAAGGATGACAAGAAGAGGATCTACTGGAACATGTTCCACTGGTTTATTGGTTACAGTAGTGTTGGATTGGGAATTTACAACGTTTTAGGAGGCTTGAAGATAATGGATGTTGCTAACTGGATTAGGACTGTTCATATCGGCCTACTGTCGGTTTTGGCTTTCATGTTTGTGATGTTTCAAGTCAGGAGATGTGTCCAGTTTGCTTGTAGAACGAGCACCAAGGCAAGCGTTGGTGCAAAGGAGGAAAAAGATGTAGATGGTGTTTATAATGTTGTTAATCAACTTGTGTAGAAGAGTATTGATGACGCCACAACTTTCGGGGTCTCACTAAGGATGAACACTGGCTTTGTATGAAATGGATACCTAGATCACAACACCAACAATAAGCACCATTAGAAACCAAGCCGAGGTTGATTCCGACTCAGGCTCTCGGGTGTGAGAGTAAGACCTTTGAGGGTTTGATAACTGAGATATAAGACTTAGAATGTATTGATGTGTTTGTGTTCTAAGGTTTAGTTAATGTGACTTACCTTGCCCAAGAGGACAAATGATTTTATATAGTAGAGAGAGAGACCGGATGACCTCAGCCCTTGGAGATATTAGTCTTGAGCTAGAACACGTGCCCATGCCTGGTTGGGTCATACCATAAAGCATGTAGTACTGTAAAAGGATGTCTCTGATTGGATGAGGATACGGGGGGCAGGCGACAGTTGGTGCGGCGCCTTACGCGCATGATAGGCGCTTGATCCACCATTTAATGTGATAGTGAAAGGCCTACAAGCTGCTATCAGAGCTTTGTATGGAGTCATCTCTCATAAGCCTGATATTAAACGGGAGTCTGTTATGAGCCATGCTCGGTCATCATGAACTAGATAGGCCTGGTCAATGCAGTCTAGATATACGCGATCACAAAGGTGCCACGTCATACATGGCCTTCAGACTAGAGCGAGCTTGGGCCCGATCTGAAGGGTCCGAGCTCATCAGTGGCCCCTTGCTTCGAGTGCTGGATCATTTATGGTTAGGGTGTGACCGTACTGGCATCCGTAATTTGGGTATTCCCCTACGGGCATTCACTCTATTAATTCTAGTAGTGTGAAAATAATTTTTTCGTGATTTCTGAGTTACAAATCATACAAATGTATTTCTTTAATAGATTGTAACTACTATCACTATTTTTACACATGCTTGGTACACTTTTCTAGAAAAAATACTTTCTGAGATGATCACTGTTCCAAGCATTTTTGAGGTCCTTTCCATTTTTTCTCCGCCATTTGTAGGTCCCCTCTTTGATTGTTTGGGTGACTTGATACAGACCTTCACATTTAGGAGAGAGCTTGTGGAAAGCGGGGTGGGTTCCTTGAACCTCCACATTTCGTAATACTCATTCTCCCACAAGGAAGCTTCTTTTGCTAACTCTCTTGTCATGATTCTTTTTGGCTTTCTATTTTTAGTTGACCATTTTTTCTCTAGCCCGCATCCTTTTTTCTTTGTGATCATCCAGATCGCATCTTTTGGCGGTCTCATTTTGTGTTTCATCGAAGTAAGTGACCATGTAGGAGGGTAGGGCTACTTCCACTGGGGCAAGAGCCTTTGATCCATACATGAGCGAGAAAGGAGTTTCACCCGTTGAGTTTCTTATCATGGTGCGGACTACCCATAATGCGGTCTGAAGTTCGTCCAGCCATCGTCCTCCTTGCCCTTCTAAATTTTTCTTTAGGGCTTCAAGGAACAGTTTGTTTGCGGCCTCAGCTTGTCCATTTCCTTGAGGATAAGCCACTGCGGACTGACGGTGTTCAACCTTCATTCTTTCTTATTTGGCGGTAAATTTTGCTGCGAATTAAGTGCCATTGTCCGATATTATTACTCTTGGCAAACCAAACCGGCACCATATATGATCGTGAACGAAGTTTATCACATTTTCTTCAGAAATGGTGGCCAAAACTTTGGCCACGGTCCACTTTGTGAAGTAATCTACGGCCACCACTACATACTTTATGCCTCCTCTATCGGTTGGGAAGGGTCCAATTAGATCAATTCCCCACGTATCAAATGACCACATTGGTATTACCAACGTTTTCTCTATTGATAGGAATCTAGGGATGTCTGCAAACCGCTGGCACTTATCACACATCCTTACATATTCTTTTGCGTCTTTTCTCATTGTTGTCCAATAGAAACCTTGGAATTTTATCTTGTTCGGGAGAGTGCGGGCTCCAGGATGACTGCCACAAACTCCTTCATGGACTTTATAGAGTAGGTTTGTGACCATGTGAGTTTTTACGCATCTGAGGAGAGACTTGGTGAATGATCTTTTGTACAGTATTCCATCTATGACCGCATACTTTGCAAACACTTTTTTTATGAGTCTTACTCTTGTCTGATCCTCGAGTAGAGTTTCCTTTTCGATGTAATCCTTGATTTCATCTACCCTATCCCTTTCTTGGTCCTCAATGTTGTTAATTTGGACCCGATCTATGGCAGGTGCCTCAACGAACTCGATTTGGTAGTCCGTATTTAAATCTTCAATTTCTTGCTCTGTGATTCTTGACAGGAAGTCTACTTCTGCATTGCCTTCTCTCATAATCCAATTTAGTTCATAGTATTCAAAGCTTTTGAGGAGAGTTTTTGCCAGACCGTGGTATTTTACTAAGACCAGGTTTATTGTGTCATATTCCGCTTTAATCTGATTCACTATTGTTGTGGGTAAAATTCAGGATTGCTGCATCTTGAGTTGTTATCAGCATATCGACATCTTCACACTCGTATACAAGGTAAAAATTATTTACTTAATTAATTCATTATTTATTTCTGTTATATTTAATTACAGGGATAAAAGAACGTGGGAAAAAATATGTTCAGTGGACTCCTTTCAACGGTTTGCAAGACCAAGTCAAGATGAAGATAACATGTCGAAATTATAGGGGAGTTTGTTAGGATTTTATTTTTCTGTTATTTTCTTTTCTATTTATAAGCTCATGGCTGGAACACACAAACACAACACAGAGACACATGCATTACACACACACAGCTCACAAATACTTTGTAATCCGCCATAGCTTCATACTTTGTAACTCAGTGATAATAATACAATTGTTTGGGAAGGTAGGTGCTCATAATCACCTCCCGAGGTTTTGTGCCGGTGAGATAGTTATCTCAAGGGTTTTCCTCGTTACATGATCGAGCCATCCTAGTTTTATTGTTACACCAATTTTATTCCATTGCACCCTCCATAGCTTAATTTCAAATTCTTTCATTGTTGACTGTTTTTTGCCAAAACAGTTTGGCGCCCACCGAGGGGCCATTGGTTTTTTAATTGGTTCAAAATTTTTACGTTTCTACTATGTCTACCCAACCTATTACTTCCGCCGTCACCAAAGCCATTCCTAGCAGTGCAAATCCTCAAACCAGTAGCAGGTCGACAACCGGAGGCCAAGAAACATTGCCTCCTCCTCCGCCTGTGAATTCCGGCAAGAAGCAGATGTCGCCATCTCCTGATCTTGAGATCAAGAGCATGCTGATGCAGATGAAGAATCAGCTGGATCGCCAACAGAATAGCACCTCCTTGATAGCCGAAAGCTTGATAAAGGTGCAAAAAGATCATGAGTTGCTCTCCAAAAGAATGGATGCTGTCTCTCCTTACCGTCCTAGAGCCCTTGATTTCAACATTGGGTACAACTCTCAAACTTTCAACGAATTCCTTCCATTGGCTTCATCTGTGAGGATGTTGACATCTTCTCCTCCCATAACGACTTCTGTGGCGATGTCGACACCCTTAGCCATCAGTGCCTGCAGGATGACTTTTCCAGAAGGACCCATCTTCACTAATAGCACCGTTCTGACATCCTCTGCAGATAATGCTAATCCTTTCATTAATTTCAATACTAGTTCTGCTTTAGATAATACTGCTCGTACCACTAACCCTTTTGCAGGAACCTACATTGCAAATCAGCTTCAGGAAATTGAGAGATATGATCATGAATGTACCAGGTGTCACCCCGCCTATCCAACAGGTCTCCCCAACATGTCACAATAAGTCTCGCTTTACTCCAGCAATTGCGCATGTCGACATCTCTAAAGGATTTAGCGTTCCTGCCATGAAGTTGTATGATGGAAGTTCTGATCCCGAGGAGCATGTCGCCCACTACCAAGAAAAGATGGAGATCGTTTGCATCCCGCTCCAGTTTTGCGAGGCTTGTTTGTGTCGAGGGTTTGGTTTGACGTTGGTAGGACCGGCATTAAAGTGGCTGATCCGTCAACCTCCTAGTTCTATTAGCTCGTTTGCTCAGCTTGTCAACCTGTTCAACAATCAATTTTCTTGCAGCCGGCAATTTGAGAAGCTCACCAGTGATCTTTACCATATCACTCAGCAACCCACTGAAGCCTTAAAAGAATTTGTTAATAGGTTTAATAAAGAAGTCTTGGAGATCCCCAACATGGACATGGCAACAGCTGCAGAAGCTTTCAAAATGGGCTTGAAGAAGGATTCCCCTTACTATGAAGATTTGGTGATGAACCCATGCAAGAAGATGGAGGATATCCGAAATCGAGCTCTAAGATTTATCAGGCTGGAAGAGGACAAGGCGCAACAATCCAAGAATCCTGACAAGGCTCCATCATATGACCATCCTGACAGAAAGATAGAGTCGTCTCACCAGAAACAGAGCAGATCCAAACCCTATCACCATAACAAAGTCAATTATGTGGAAGATGATGGAGATGATGATGATTTTGAATCTCCTAAAATTTTTGATTATTGTTTCTCTGTTGATGTTTAAGGTATCCTGTGTGCAATGAGCAATCTTGGAGATAAAGCAAGGTGGTCTCGAAAGACTGACAAGTCATCCGAATGGAAGGATAAATCCAAGTGGTGTGCCTATCACGAAGATTTTGGACATCTTACCGAAGATTGCATCACCTTGAGGAGAGAGATTAGTTACCTGTTGTCTAAGGGACATCTTAAAGAGCTCCTTGGGAACTGCAAGACCAAGACGGAGAACAAAGAGCCCGTTGCAACCAGACCACCATCTCCTCTACCGGTAACAAAGGTAATCAATGTTATTAGTGGTGGTTCTGATATTTGTGGTACTTCTTATTCTGCAGCTAAGAGATTCGCCAAGCAAGCTAAGGATGAGAAACACGAGAGATCCTCCAAGATGTCGCATCTCACATCCCAAGATGTCATCTCCTTCGAAGAAAGTGACAGGGACAACGTTATGGACCCACATCATGATGCCTTGGTCATTGCACTCCAGATAGCCAACTGCAAGGTCAGACGTATTCTAGTAGATGGGGGCAGCTCTGTGAACCTCATTATGCTAGATGCCCTGAAGGAAATGAAGATCCCTGAAGACAGCATTGTAAAAAGAACCTCGATGCTCGTGGGTTTCAGTGGAGAAACCAAAAGTACAGTGGGTGAGATTACACTTCCAGTTTACGTCGAAGGTATCAATTCCATGGAGAGATTCTGTGTGATTGATAGTGCAACGTGTTACAACGTGATTCTGGGAAGACCTTGGATCCATGGATGAAGGCTGTGCCATCCACCTATCACCAATGTGTCAAGATGCCGACACCTTGGGGAGTTGTCAAGGTTTACAGTGATCAACAGTCACCTAAAGAATGTTATATGACTTCCATGAAGGCGTCAAGAACCCCTAAGATGGCTAGCAATTACAGAGAAAGGCCCGTGAGGTTCTGGAGGCGAAGGAGCATGACTTGAAAGAGATACTCTTAGACCACTCAAACCCAGATCTCAAGGTGCTGGTTGGTCAAGATGTTCCGGCAGAAATCGAAGAAGACCTTATCAACCTCTTGAAAAGCAGGATTAGAAGCTTCGCCTGGAAGCATGAAGATATGACAGGCATCAGTAAAGATGTCATCACCCATAAACTCAACATCGATCCATCCTTCAGACCGATCCACTAAAAGAGAAGGAAGTTCGCACAGGAGAGGAACATAATCATCCAAGAAGAAGTGGACAGATTGCTCAAAGCTAAGATGATCAGAGAGGTCGAATACCCAAGATGGCTAGCAAATGTGGTGGTTGTAGAAAAGAAGAATGGAAAATGGAGAGTTTGTGTCGACTTCACAGACTTAAACAAAGCTTGTCCCAAAGATCCTTTCCCTCTGCCACACATTGATACTTTGGTAGATGCTACTTCTGGGCATGAAGTGTTGACTTTCTTGGATGCATCTTCAGGATTTCATCAAATCCAGATGGAGCCATCCGACCAAGAGGTCACCGCCTTCATCACACCAACAGGTATTTATTGTTATATTGCAATGCCTTTTGGACTAAGAAATGCAGGTGCCACATACCAGAGGCTAGTCAACATGATGTTCAAAGAGCAAATTGGGGACACTATGGAAGTATACATCGACGATATGGTGATAAAGTCAAAGAAAGCTGAAGATCATGTTTGGGATCTTACTCAAGCATTTGACATCCTGGACAAGTTCAACATGAAGCTGAACCCAGCAAAGTGCAATTTTGGCATGAAGTCCGGGAAATTCTTGGGCTACATGGTGATGCAGAGAGGGATAGAAGCAATCCCAGAACAAATAAAAGCCATCATCAATCTAACGTCACCCAAATCCATCAAAGATGTTCAAAGATTGACGGGGAAAGTGGCAGCATTGAATCGATTCATCTCAAAATCCTCAGACAGATGCAAGTCGTTCTATGACATCTTAAAGAAAAATTCCAGGTTCGAGTGGACTGATAAGCATGAACAGCCTTTCAAGATTTAAAGCTGTACCTGTCAACACCTCCCTTACTTTCAAAGCCTCAAGAAGGTGAGCCATTATGTGTTTACTTAGCTTTCTCCGAGACCGCAGCTAGTGCCGTTCTGGTCCGTGATCAAGATGGCATCCAGCAGCCAATATATTATGTAAGTAAAACATTGCTCGATGCGGAAACCAGGTATTCACATCTTGAAAAGTTAATATTAGCTTTAATCTGCTTCAATTAAGTTAAGGCATTATTTTGAAACGCATACCATTGTCATTCGTACTAACTATCCAATAAAAAGTGTAATGAGAAAACCAGAAATGTCAGGAAGGATGGCCAAATGGTCCGTTCAGCTAAGCACTTATGACATCAAGTATGAGCCTAGAACAGCAATAAAATCACAAGCACTTGCAGACTTTGTGGCAGACTTTAGTCCAAGCATGCAACCAGAAGTAGAACTTGAGGTCCAACAACTCCAAGATGGGGACATCCTGAGGAAGTGGACTCTATTCACGGATGGTGCTTCTAATATGAGGGGCACAGGGCTAGGTGTTGTCCTAAAGTCACCACAAGGGGACATCATACCCCAGGCCATTAGTTGTGATTTTAAAGCCACCAATAATGAAGCAGAATACGAAGCCTTAATTGTGGGTCTGACCGTAGCTCTAGACATGAACATTAAAGCAATACAGGTATATAGTGATTCATTATTACTTGTAAATCATTTTAACGGTTCCTATGCAGCAAAAAATGCCAAGATGACAGCTTATTTGGGCATTGTGAAAATTTTGGCAAGCAAATTTCAAATCTTCTCTTTTGAACAAATACCCCGAGAGGAGAACTCTAAAGCAGATGCATTGGCCAATCTTGGATCAGCTTTCAAGAGCTTATCTCAGACCAATATACCAATCATACATGTTGACATCCCTGCTGTGAAAAGGTTAGAACTATTCTGCACGGACGATGACATCCCAGATAATCAGATGGAGATATCTTGGACGACGCCAATAATTAAATACCTTCAAGATGGTACCATTCCTGATGAAGAAAAGAATGCTAGAGCATTCAGGGTAAGGATTTCAAGATTTGTATTAATAGATAATATGCTGTTTAAGAAATCCTTTGCAGGTCCATATTTGAGATGTCTTGAAGCTGACAAATCCAATGAAGTCCTAAGAGAATTACATGAAGGATCATGTGGTAACCATTCTGGGGGCAGAAGCTTATATACGAAGGCTCTAAGAATGGGTTATTACTGGCCAACAATGCGCCAAGATGCTGCCATCTTTTCTAAGAAATGTGATTCCTGCCAGAGGCATAGCGACATCTTGCATCAGCACGCAGAATTGCTTCATCCAATCCTCTCTCCTTGGCCGTTCATGAGGTGGGGAATGGATATAGTGGGAAAGTTTCCTAAAGCTCCTGGAGGAAAAGTATTCTTGCTTGCAATGACTGATTATTTCTCTAAGTGGGTTGAGGCTGAATCCTACGTGCAAGTTCGTGATAAAGAAGTCATATCCTTCATTAAGAGAAATATATTTAGTAGGTTTGGCATCCCCTCTGAAATAATATGTGACAACGGCTCTCAGTTCATCATCAAGAAGACGCAGGATTTCCTTGCTAGGTGGGGAGTTAAGATGGTGACATCCTCACCTGTGCATCCTCAAGCTAATGGCCAGGCAGAATCAAGTAATAAAATAATCATCAATAACCTAAAGAAGAGGCTAGATCAAAAGAAAGGAAGATGGGCAGAGGAGCTTCCATTTGTCCTTTGGGCAGATAGAACCACACCAAAGAACACGACAGGCCAAACCCCTTATTCCTTAGTATTTGGAGCGTAAGAGCCATCCCTGCAGGTCGTCGTCCCCACCGCGCATTCAAGATGTTGACACCCGAGCAAAATGATGCCAACCTGAGTCATGATCTAGACACCATTGACGAGCTAAGGGACTTTGCCAAGATCAGGATAGCAGCATATCAACAGAAGATTGCTAGATCATACAACAAAAATGTTAGATTACGAAAATTCCAAGATGGTGATCTAGTCCTACGAAAGGTGTTTCAAAATACAAGAGATCCCAATGCTGGAAAGATGGCTCCCAAATGGGAAGGGCCATACCTAGTAGATGCTGAAGTAGGCAAAGGCTCCTATTGGTTGTCAACCCTTGAAGGAGCAAGGATTCCTAGAAGCTGGAACGCCATTCACCTCAAATCCTACTTTATGTAAGTTTCCGTGATTACTTTACCATGCATATAAAACCAAGGTTCGATCCTTACCATTTTCTTTTCAAATAAAAGTATTTGTCTTCATTTTATATTTTCAATTTTTGTTGAGTGATTACTGACTTAAGCATCGGAGGGGCGTTAGCTAAGCTAACGCCCACCCCTAACATGTTTCTGTTTTGCAAGGAAACAAGAAGCATTTGAATAAAACTCGTTGGTTAACTAAGATGTTAGTATTCTTCCAAAAACTTAACATCTTAAATCAGGTACGAAACTTTCTCTTACTTTTTGTTTAAAAAGTATTTTTATAGTTCTAGCGCTCTTTTACTTTCTTTTATCAAATAAAATGTGACATCAGAAAAGATGTCGAAATCTCTCATTAACTTGTTATTTTGCAAGAAGTTGACATCTTAAATCAGAAGTCCCCAATTCATTCCAAATCCTCATGAAAACAACCGTTTTGAGACTGGCCATCTCACCTCCGTTTAAGGTACTTAATCCCTTCAAAGGTTTAAAGAAATTACTTTCTTTCATCGCATTTGGGTTTAAACACCCCGCCTGGAGCGCACGATGTCAACCTTGATTGAGGTGTGTGGTGGGCCCGTATGTTTAATATATACGAATTACCCATCTCCACTCAATCAATGAGTTAGACCCTAAGATTTTTACAATTGGTTATGACACATACGTGTCATCTAAGAACAAACGATTATTGACATTTACATGTCAATCAAAGTGATTGCAAAGGATTTCTACTTCCACTCCCAAGTTGTTACCATCTACGAAGAGGTTAACATATCAACCTCCTAAAATCATTTTTCACAAAGATACTTGGGGAAAGTTTTTTACCAAAACCCAAGTAAAAGTTTTCCTACAGAAAGCATAAAAGTGTTGGACCAACCCAACACTTAAAAAACAAATTGTCTTGGCCCAAATTGTCTTTAGGGCGCAACCCAATTCAAACCAAAGTTTTTCAAAACCAAAAAAGTTTTTCAACAAAAAGAAACATTTTCTTATCTCCTTCATGGGGTGGCTACTACCGTTGATGTTGTTGCTGCTCCTTCTTCGAAGATATCATCATCCTTAGCTGCTGAAGATCCTTCTCCTACCTCCTCTCCCTTAGCATCTAAGGCCTTCAAGAGGGAACGTTGTTGCTCAACATTCCACTCTGTGTGCTTCCCAGCATGGAACTCCTCCATCATTTGAATCTTAATTTCAATCATGCTTCGAGCAGCGGATGCCATCATGTTCTTCTTAACTTCTTCAATCTCCTGCAACTAGGTATCTTAGATAGAAGACATCCCCTTCATTAAGCTCTCCACCTCATTCTGTAGATCTTCATTTTTCTTAGCTGAAGCCTCCCTCTGTTTCTTGACCTGAATGACCTCCAGCACCAACTTCCTATTCCTTTCCTCAAGAGTGTTCATTCTTACCTTAGCAGTATCAACACCCTGCAAAAGCCAAAAATTCGATCAAACCCCTAAGATGCATTGTTCAAATAAGGAATATCTTTGAACCTCTGTTTTTTTCAAGAAACTTACCACTGCAGCCCTAGCCAGCGCTTCTTCCACATCCCCTAAGCCTGTTTCATCCACATTTATCACTTCCTTCGAACTACTCTTCCTCTTCTTCACCCTTGCTCCTACAGATGGTGCCTCCATCTCCTTCTTAGGTGCCAATAACTGATTGCTTGCCTGAGTTTTCCCAACAAAATCTTGAAGATCTTTAAGAGAAAAAGCAGCAGTAGACTTTGAAACTATCAAGAAAGCACGCTGTCAGAAGAATGCAGAATCCAGGTACACCAAGAAAATTTGCACAAAGATTAAAAGGTCTTACCAGTAGACATTTCGGTAGATGGTGGTATCTCATTGTCCTCAGAGATTGCTATATCTTCAAAAGGTTGGAAAGATCGCTCCCCCTCTGAGAACTCCAATAATCTTCTCACCTTCCCAATTATCTCGGCAGATGGAGGGAAAAGCTTAGCCCAATCAAAAGCTGCAAAAACAGGACAAGGAAAATTACAACAAGTAAGTGCGGGAAATAAGGGAAAATTGAAGTTTGAAAGAGGGATACCTTCCCTATTCCATTCAGTCGCCAAGAAATCTCCTTCCTCCAAGGAATTCTTCTCAACAAAAAAGTATTTTGATTTCCAACCCCTATCATTCACAGTTACTTTCAAGAACAAAGGTTTCATGCCAGACCTAGTCTTAAGGAGGTATCTCGTGGAACCAAAAGTTTGAAGCTCGTATACAAAGGCCAACTCCCTCAAACCTATGTCTAAACTGAATTCACGGTTCACTCGCAAAACACAAGAAAAGATCCTCCAAACCATGGGCATCAGTTGGACAAAAGCAAGGTTAGTTTTTCTAAAGAACTCGTTTATCAGTGCAGGGAAGGGATAAGAGAAACCTAGAGTTAAGGGGTATTCATAGAAGCAAACCCATTTCGGAGAAACAAAGTCAGACCTAAGGAAAACATCGAAGGGCCTAAAGATGGTAGAATCCGGGAAGCAGTGACGATCTTTGATAGATTCAATCAAGTCATTGTTGAAAACACATATTTCCTCATCTGGTTTTGCCAACAACCCTTCACACGAAAAACCCCCATCCTCGTTCGAACTCAGAGGATTTTTCGCGGCTTTGCCCTTTTTCGATTTAACCATTTTTTGAAAAAGCAAAAGGAAGAAAAAGAGAGGGAAAGATTTTACCTGCAAGAGAGAATCACCACCGTGAAGAAGAGGATGGATGAAAATGATTGGAAAAAGTGGAAGAAAGTGAAAAGCAACTCGGTTAAAAACCCTAGATCTTTGGGGTGGTTACGCTAATTAAGTGGGATTAACTCCTCAACCGCCATGTATCTCTTCATTTAATTAACTTCCGAGCTTCTAGAAGGAAGTAGAAAACACTGACCTTTTAAATTCATTTAAAAGACAGTTTTTTGGGGACAATTGTTGTGGGTAAAATTCAGGATTGCTGCATCTTGAGTTGTTATCAGCATATCGACATCTTCACACTCGTATACAAGGTAAAAATTATTTACTTAATTAATTCATTATTTATTTCTGTTATATTTAATTACAGGGATAAAAGAACGTGGAAAAAATATGTTCAATGGATTCCTTTCAACGGTTTGCAAGACCAAGTCAAGATGAAGATAACATGCCGAAATTATAGGGGAGTTTGTTAGGATTTTATTTTTCTGTTATTTTCTTTTCTATTTATAAGCTCATGGCTGGAACACACAAACACAACATAAAGACACACGCATTACACACGCACAGCTCACAAATACTTTGTAATCCGCCGTAGCTTCATACTTTGTAACTCAGTGATAATAATACAATTGTTTGGGAAGGTAGGTGCTCATAATCACCTCTCGAGGTTTTGTGCCGGCGAGATAGTTATCTCAAGGGTTTTCCTCGTTACATGATCGAGCCATCCTAGTTTTATTGTTACACCAATTTTATTCCATTTCACCCTCCATAGCTTAATTTCAAATTCTTTCATTGTTGACTGTTTTTTGCCAAAACAACTATGAGCTGAGAGTCGTTGTTTATCTCTAGATTGGAACACCCATATCTTTGGCTAGCTCCATGCCCGCTATGATTGCTTCGTATTTGACCTGATTGTTTGAGGCTTCAAACTTGAATCTTAAGGCTCTTTCAAATCTTTCTCTGCACGGTGCGATCAGAAGTATGCCCGCACCACTCATCAACTTGCTAGCGGATCCATCAACGAATAGAGTCCATATTTCTTGTGGACGCTCTTTGATTAGGGTTGTCTCTGTTCTGGATTTTCTTGGGTTTCTACCATTTTTCTTTTCCCCAGCTCGCTGTTCGCAAGTTTGAACGATATTTCTGCCACAAAGTCTACTAAAGCTTGTGCTTTGAGATCTATAGACCACACTAACATTCTTCCTGAGGACTCTGATTTGTGTAAGACTTTTTTTTAAGTGGTGCTTCTATGAATACAGTGATTGGGTGTGCAGAAAAATAAGCTCGTAATTTTCGAGCAGCTACAAGCAAGGCATAAGCTAACTTCTCTATATTGAGATAGCGACTTTCTACGACGGACAATGCCTTTGATGCATAATAAACTGGTTTTTGGGAGTTACACTACTCCCTTACAAGAATAGCGGCTACTGGTAGGTTAGTAGCTGCTAAAAATAGAAAAAAATTCATCCCCGGACACCGGGCTACTGAAGAGAGGGGGCTGTCCGAGGTATTTCTCAACTTTTTAGGCCAACCAGATCGCATTCTTCATTCCATGCGAACTCGTTGTCCTTCTTCCCCCCTTTGAGAGTTTTGAAGAAGGGGAGATATTTCTCTGCAGACCGTGAGATGAAGCGGACAAGTGCTGTGATGCGCCCATTTAGCTTTTGCACATCTTTCACACATGCAGGGGATTTCATGTCTAGCAACGCTTGGATTTTCTCAGGGTTTGCCTCGATTCCGCGCTGGTTGACCATGAACCCTAGGAACTTACCCGCTTTTATCCAAAGACACATTTGAGGGGATTGAGCTTCATGTTGTTGCGGCGCAAGTTGGAGAAATTTTCTGGCACGTCGAGCTCGTGGGAATTCTTCTTTGTTTTTATGACCATATCATCAATGTAGGCCTCAAGATTTTTGCCTAGCTGGTATTTAAAAATGATGTTGACCATCTTCTTGTACGTGGCTCCTGCATTTTTCAGCCCAAAGGGCATCATTGTGTAGAAGTAGGTTTTGCCCGCGGCTATGAAGGCGATCGAGGCAAAATCTTATGGAGCCATTTTGATCTGATGGTAACCAGAGTATGCGTTGATGTAACTCAAGACCCTATGTATGGCTATAGAATCCACCAATCTGTCAATTCGAGGAAGAGGGAAACAATCTTTGTGCAGGCCTTGTTGAGGTCTGTGAAGTCAACACACATCCTCCATTTTCCATTTGGCTTTTTTACCATCACCACATTTGCTAGCGACTTGGGATATGATATTTCTTTGATTATCCCAGCCTTGAGTAGCTTTTCTACCTCTTCCTTGATCGCGATCTCCTTCTCGGGAGGAAAGTATCTTAATTTTTGGTGGATGCATTTGAAGGAGGAGCTGTCATTAAGCTTATGGACGATAACGTCCTCGCTGATTCCTTGCATATCATCCACCCTCCATGCGAATGCATCACTGTTCTTCCTGAGGTGCTCAATCAAGATTTTCCTTTCCTCGGGATGAATTTCCAGCATGACCTTAACTTTTTGCTCGGGATAGTTACATTGAATATCACTTCCTTGAGCTCGCCGTTAGGCCGGAGATTGCTTATCTCTCGGTTGTGGAAGGAGTCAATTATGATCATGGGGGGAGAAGAGCTTGCTCCTGGGAGAGCGGACATGGAGTATATGATTTCTTGATCTATGTCCCCCAGGATTCCCCTATCCACATATCCTCCAGCAACCGGAGCCATTCTCTTGTCCTTCCTACTCTTCTTGAGCTCTATTTTGGTGGAGTGGAAGGATAGTATTCCCACGAACTCGGGCTGCGGGCATTTCCCTTGTTCTTGCTCCGCTTTACTTCCTCCCCAACCTGCGAACATGATGCCTTATTTTTCAACTTTCTCTTTTCCTCCAGAGTTTTGAGGAATCTCTCAGACTGGTTTTTTATGACCGCCACTCCGCCAGGTGTGTTGAACTCGGGAGAAAAATATCTTGATTTTAGGTGAATATGTTTGAAGAAGGAGCTGTCATTAAGCTTATGGACGATAACGTCCTTACTGATTCTTTGCATATCTGTAAGTACCCAAATCTGGCTCATGCCTTCCAGTATGAGTTTCCTAGTAATTTCCCAAACTTTCATAAAGTTATGGGCAATTCAGGAACTTTTCTTTACTTTCTAAGCAAGGAAGGACCTATCAGGAATAAAAATTCTGGATAGGACCTCGCTGGAAAGAACCTTCCAGCCTGCCACCTTGCATGTTTCCAAAAACAGGCTGACGCGACAGAAGATTTGGCCGTGCGGCCTCTTTTAGCGCAGGTTCCAGCCGTGCGGCTTCATCACTAGCATGGCAGAAACCTATAAATAAAGGCCTCCTCTACTCATTTAAAAAAGACAGTTTTCATAGCAAAGTCACTCTGCAGAAATCCAAACTCGAAATACTATCTCCTAAGGCATAACAAACCTATCTCTCTCCTAAATTAATCCTATCCTAATCTATTCCTAATAAATCTAGTCCAAAGAACACTCCTAAGAAGATAGAGAAGCACCAATATTTGTAAATCTCTCCTTCTCCCTACCTAATCTATACCTATACCTATACCTATACCTATACCTATACACTCTCATTCTCCTACTACTTGTTGATTAAACTTCTATTATGATCTAAAGTTCCAATCTTTAGCAATATAGACTTATACTTCCCCTTCCCTAAACACAAATGACTCATGGAGATCCTCACCCTAGGATGAACAAGATCTCACAAGTGGCTTGTTCTAGGGATGATCTACCAAATGAGGATGTGAACCCCTTTTACATTTATGTCTAAAAATATAATCTTTATCTGTTAAATGTTCTCCCCTTCCCTAGATCTAGGTTTTCCTATGATTGTCCACCTATTGAGGTATTAAGGGCATAGGAAAAGTCACAAAGATCCAACCTTTATGTATTTCTCTCTTAGATTAATGATCCTCCTTTTATTTTCACATTAAAAATCAAGTCTTTACATTAATATTATTTCCCCTTCCCAAGATTGGAATCTTCTCCTAGGGTTGTCTAAAGCCTATTAAGGTGTCAAAGACATAGGATGAATATAAAGATCCAATCTTTATGTCTCATTTCTCTAGACCCATGGTTCTTGAGCATTTCTAAGTGAAAATTGGTGTAAAGACTCAATCTTTATACTAATCTCATAACAAAATGCCATAAATCTTGTTCCTTTATAGAGATCAATGATTATTGGTCCCAAGATCTCCTATGATCACTTGAGATAAATATATCAAAATGTCCCTACGAATCACCATTGTCTCAAGATGTAGGATTGATGGCCAAAGATTCATTCTTTTTCTAATACCTCATTCTTGGACTTAAGTTTAACACTTTGATCACATCTGACTAAAATTCCCAATGAAAGTTAGATTAAAATATACCAAGGCTCCTATGCCTAAATTGGTTGATTAATCCAATGGGTGAGTCGAAAGGTCATGTAATGATGATCACAAGCTCAAAAATGGGTAGGGGATCAAAATCCCAAAAATATCAAAGTCCAAGACATCTTGAACTAAAACCTTCTTAAAATGGTTCTTATGTTCGGATAAAGACTTGGCACATTCTTTCTCTTTCTTAAATCACACACACAAGCACAAATTTTGGACCTTGGAAGACTTGCATTTGCAAGGCTCCTTGGGTGAACGCCAAACGTTCTTCCCAAGGGGCAACTTAACCTCCGGACCTAGTATCTTTTTTCCTTTTTTTTCAAAGTTTTGAGGATTATCAAAATGGCGTGGCGACTCTGTTTTTCATTAATTTGGCATTTTCCAATGAGGTGACTCGACCCTAGCAATGATACGCAAACTACCCAATGCGGTATGACATTTGCGCGATCGTGGGATAATTCATAGTTGGCGACTCCGCTGGGGAATGGATAATATAAATGCTTTCCAAACTTCTTCTCTCATAAGAAGCTTTGGAACATTTATGAGGGTTAGCCTTCCGTCCCGAGTTCAATTTTTGTGCTTGTGAAAATCTTTTTTCCTTTCCTTTTTATCCATTCCTTTTGCTATCCTTTGGCTTGTATATATTCTGAACAATAACAGGTACAGTTCTGAAGCTGAAAATTGCCCAGAATCTCTGGCTAAACATCCTGGAATTGCAACAGTTTGGAACCTGAAAAACTGCTGGATCAAGCCGTGCAGCCTGATCTGCCCTGGACTGAGCCGTGCGACTTTATTCGCAGTTCCACCAGGATAGTTTTCTTCTGGCATTTAATCTGGAAACTGTGGAGATTTTGGGACTATTCTGTCCAGAATCTGGACTGGTTTCAAAGACTAGAAAATATTACGTGCTTATTGTTTTGGTAAAAAACAATCAACAAAGAAGAAATTTGAAATGAAACGAAGGAGGGTGCAATGGAATAAAATTGGTGCAATAATGTAATCAAGATGGCTCGGTCATGTAACGAGGAAAACCCTTGAGATAACTATCTCGCCGGCACAAAACCTCGGGAGGTGATTATGAGCACCTACCTTTCCAAACAATTGTATTATCAATGAATTACAAGGTAGAAAGCTATGGCGGATTACAATGTGTTCTTGAGCTATGTGAGTGTAATGTGCGTGCATATGTGTTCGTGTCTTTTTCTCTCCAGCCATGAGCTTTAAATAATAAAAAGAAAACAGAAAAAATCAAATCCTAACAAACTCCCCTACAATCTCGGTAAGTCATCCTCATCTTGACTTAGTCTTCGATCCGTTGAAAAGAGTCTGTTGGTCATGGCTTTTCTCACGTGCTTTTTTATCCATGTGATTAAATATAACAGAAATAAATAATTGTTATTAAATAAATAATTTTTACCTTGCCCTCGAGTGTGAAGATGTTGACATGCTGATAAAAACTCAAGATGTATCAATCCTGAATTTTACCCATAACAATTGTCCCCAAAAAACTGTCTTTTAAATGAATTTAAAAGGTCAGTTTTTTCCACAACCTTCTAGATGCTTTGCGGTTAATAAATGGAGAAGATACGTGGCGGTTGAGGGTTTAAGGAAAGGGTCTTGATAGGAATCATAATTCTCGGTAGGCATCGTTATCATCAAATCTGTTTCAAATTCCTTCCATATCAGACGTCTCCTTATATTACGGTGAAAGTAGCATAAAGGGTGTAGTTTTTATCCATCTTTCCATAGTCATGAAATTCTTCAAAAAGGAGTGAGTCAGGGTTAATATATCATTTGAATTGGCTACCTACTGAGTCTGTACTAACATATATCCTTATGTGCAGTGACTCGATCCGATTTTACGACGAATGATATTGTGGCCAAATACAAGGGCAAGATGAAAGCGGAAGAGAACAATCCTGAAGCGGGCAATAAAGTTATTTTAAAAAGGAAAAGAGTGGATCAGATTACCAGCGTGGAGAAGTAATCTTGGAATGAAGAGGTATTGGAGAATCAGGGAAGAATTGATATGGATCTAGGTGTAGTGATCCCTTTGTATTTTGGTAAAAAATGTCTTTTTGTTTGGTTGATAACTGATTATCTCGATGACCAAGTTAATGTACAAAGAAATCAGGATATGGAGAGAAAAGTGCGATACCTTTGATATGAGTAGGGTTGAGTACGAGAAGGATTTAAAGGAGGCCGTAAGGATACTGAGGGAAAAGGGATTGGAAATCAGGGACAAAAATGAAGAGATTTTAAAATGGCGGTCCAGGCTTGCTAGTGTAGATATCAGACATGCAAGGGAGATGGAAGCACTTCGAGATGATTTGGTAAATGAAACTGCAAAAGCAGTTTTTTAAACTAGAATCCAAATGATTGAGGAATATCAGGCAGGAGAGCATGTGAACTAGAACCTGGATGATGAAAAAGCAGCTTTGCAGCGGATCCACGATGAAAAGATGAATGAGGGCTCCAAGGACCTTGAACAAGCTGATGATGCTCATGACAGCAACACGGAATAACTTCTTAGGATGGGAGGCACAAAGAGTGGGATGTCAAACAATATCGTTCCCTCTTTAAGGCTTTGGACACTAAGGAGGAAGGTCTTCTGTAGCAAAAGGTGATGACAACTTGGAGGAAGGAGTAACAACATCAGCGGCAGTAGCCACCCCGTGAAGGAACATGGTAAGAATTTTTGGTTTGAAAACTTTGGTGTGAAATACTTTGGTTTTAAATGGACTGTGTCCCAAAGACAATATTTTTTGGTTTGTAATGGACCCATAAGGGTCAAGACAATATGTTTTTCAAGTGTTGGGTTCGTCCAACACTTTTTATGCTTTCTGCAGAAAAATCTTTACTTGGGTTTTGAGAAAAACTTTCCCCAAGTATCTTCATGAAAAATGTTTTAAGAGGTTGATATGTTGACTTCTTCGTAGATGGTAACAACTTGCGAGTGGATGTAGAAATACTTTGCAATTACGTAGATTGACATGTAAATGTCAATAACCGTTTGTACTTAGATGACACGTAAGTGTCATAACCATTTGTAAAGATCTTAGGGTCTAACACATTGATTGAGTGATGATGGGTAATTCGTATATATTAAACATACGGGCCCACCACACACCTCAATCAAGGTTGACATCGTGCGCTCCAGGCGAGGTGTTTAAACCTTAAAGCGGTGAAAGAAAGTAATTTCTTTAAACCTTTGAAGGGATTAAGTACCTTAAACGGAGGTGAGATGGCCAGTCTCAAAACGGTTGTATTCACGAGGAATTTTACTGAATTTGGAGACTTCTATTTCTTGCAAAATAACAAGTTAATGAAAGATTTCGACATCTTTTTTGATGTCACATTTTATTTGATAAAAGAACTATAAGAATACTTTTTAAATAAAGAGTAAGAGATAGTCCATACCTGATTTAAGATGTTAAGTTCCTGGGAGGATGCTTACATCTTAACCAATGAGTTTTATTCTAATGCTTCTTATTTTCTTGCAAAACAGAAACATGTTAGAGGTGGGCGTTAGCTTAGCTAACGCCCCTCCGATGCTTAAGTCAGTAATTATTCAAGAATAGAATAAAAATGAAAACAAGTACTTTTATTGAACTTAGCATGGTAAAGATCATACCTTGGTTTTATTTGCATTGTAAAATAATCACGCTGTAGACACCCCATTCTGAACTCATAACTACATGATTACACTACTCTTCATCTCTCTTTTATGTTTTGATGAAAGCATATCAGTTTCGTCATGTTTCGTTAAGTTTCTAACTAACCTCGTTAGTTTTGGACCTAACTGACTAACGGAACAACTGAAAAGGACAAAATAGTCATCAGACTAGTTATCTCGCACGAGATATCATATCTCGCGCGAGATATCCCCTCGACAGGATGTGCAGAATCACAATCCTTCTCCGTTTCAAACTCTCTTTTTGGATAAAACCTTATCAATTCGGGTATCCAATCAGAACTGAGTTCTGGAACCTTCCTAGGGTAATTTCCCTCTCCACCTTCACCTCTCCAACCTCCTATAAATACTGGATGACTTCCAGTGTTTCAGAGGTCGACAATTTCACACAACACACACATTTTGTAGGTTCCTCTCCCTGAAAGGTTCCTACGAAATCACCCTAAATCACCTCAAAGTTTGTTCATCGACCTTGTTGATTAACAAACATCGAAGCCCGAATCAAGGGAACAAGGCGAAGCTCCGTCCGCATCAAGATCCAAATCAAGGATCGAGGCGAAGCTCTGTCCAAATCAAGGTTCGACTCTAAACTTGAGTCGAAACTCTGTCCGAATCTCTTCTCAAAAGGTAATCATCCTTTAAACTTTCGTTTCTCCTCTCAACCTCTCTATTGATTTTTAGAGTAGTGTAATCACATCAAAAGGATTAGCCTAGAGTCCCTTCAGTCAATGAAGGAGACCTCGAAGCATACAATCCGACATTCCTAATCAAGAAATTGATTAGGGTTTATTTGTTCTTCTTTAATTATTTTATTAAAAAAATTGAAAACCTCTCTTTTCTTTAGCAAGACCGATCTCCGGATTGGGTGAAATGGATGCCTTCTAAACCTACCCATTTCATAACCTAAGCCCCAAACTCAAATCTCTTTCAAAATGGTTTTCCTATGTTTCCAAACGAATAATATAGGTGGCGACTCGAAAAGATGAAAAGATGAAAATTTTCTCACAACGCTATAGTGGCGACTCCGCTGGGGACTTAAAATTAAGAGGCTTAAACTTGCGTCAAAATTAAAAGAGAGGTTTTCAAAAAAAAAAATTTTATTCGAATTTTCTGCTCTCAGATGAGGCATATCTCGCACGAGATATCATATCCCGCGCGAGATATGGCCTCCAGTCTGGTTGTTTTCTGGTTTCTCCTGTTTAGCTCGTAATTCAAGACGAGAGCCGAACATGCAAGGGGGATCCCAGAATTCATTATCTGCAGAGTTCCCGCATCTTAAGGCCTCCCTTAAGGTGTAGAACTCGAACCTTCGTTTCCTTTAAATAATTGATTATTATTTATAAACTGCGTGCGATTGGGTTTTATTTAATTAAAGTCCGGTCCATTGGGGATTCGGGAGTTGTAATTTAAATTATTTATTCCTCTCTCTCTCCTTTATGTGGAACTACGACGGCCTGAGTCTTCCTAAATTGGGAGAAACGTAGGCAACCACTTGGTGCGGCCACTATCTGTTTTCCTTTTGATTTTCAAAAAAATCTCTATTTTACTCTATCACATAGATTGACTATCACACACGCGCACATCATACTATAACTGTCATTGCACTGCATACCCTCTATAAACCCGGGACCCACACTAAGGACGGATGACGGTAACCACCTAGTCGCCGGTCTCTCCGAAGTTGGATCATCCCACTCCGCGTATTCAATCCACCTAGATTGTCATATCGCGGGGAGCCTAGCCTTCCAGCCCTGCATCGCCACATTTTCATGTAGATTTTCTTTCTAGGAACACTTCGTGACCGGTCGGTTTTGACTTGGTAATCTTTCTTGTCTTTGACCAAAATAAAGTTAATGTAAAATTGACTATCGAGAAAGGATTCGGAAAAGTCCCTTCGGGAAAAAGAAAAGTCCCTTCGGAAATGTCCCTTCGGAAACGTCCCTTCGGAATGACCCTTTCGGAAGTCCCTTTAAAGAAAAAAATCCTTCCGGTCAATTTTACGTGGCTTTATTTTACAAAGAATGGTTAATTACCGAGTTCCTAGGTTTGGTTTGAATTACGTATACCTGCAAGGTTTACCTAGGATGCTAGATAGAAAACGGATCTTTGTCCGTCCGACCATGAATTTAGGAAATAAAAAGGAATAAAATCCATCTCTCCGAATGGTTATCTCGTGCGAGATAACCTAGTCTCGCGCGAGATATTATTTGCACATTTTGTGTTTGTGATTGATAATCGATGTGCGCTCCCTCCTTGAGTCAAAACTCCGTCTCTAATAAAAATAAAACTTCAAAAAAATCACTCGTGAGGTAATTTTAACCATCATCCTTTTTTCCATCTAGGATCGTTTGGGGCTAATATTCCAAAAGACGTTTCGTTAGGATATCTCGAGTTCATCTCTAAGGTCGTCAAGCTCCCTTACCTCTCCAACGGTAGCATTTCAATTTCCTTCCGACACGATGAATTCTGAAGCACTCAAGAAGGAAATTGAGGACCAAAGGATTCGATATGAAGAAATGCTACAAGCCCAAGCCGATGAAATGGAGGCCCGATTAGAACTTGAAAGGAGAATCCAAGCCGGGGAAATGAAAGCCATGGTTGACGAACTCCAAGCCATGAAACTACAATTGGCCGAATTAAGCTCAAAGAAGAAAGAAAGTAGGACCTCTTCCGATGATGAAGTATCATACACTAAGAAGGCTAAAAACCACCGCAAACACAAGAAAAAGGTGTATGAGTCTAGCTCATCATCTTCCTCCTCCGACAATGAGAGTTATGCTTCCAAGAAAGAAAGCAAGGACGAACCACTTACCATGGCAATGCTAGAAAAGAAACTTGCATCCCTCGATGTGAGCAAGAGAGCCTCGCTCTCTATCGACTATGACACCCTTCGTCAATCCATTTCAAAGCTTCCTAGAAAGTACAAGACACCCGACATTGCAAAATTCAATGGTTCTACTTGCCCTAAAGCTCATTTGGAAACCTACTCTTGGGCCATGCTACATATGGGTGTCGATGACAACTTGCTAGTTCAATGCTTCCCTCAAACCCTTGATGGTGCTGCTAGAGATTGGTACATGACTCTTCCACTCTCCACAAGGCTTGATTGGCCACTCGCCAGTCGCGCCTTCCAAGAACAATTTGAGGACAACACTACCTACCGCACTACTAGGAGAGACCTTGAGCAAACCAAGCAACTTCCGAATGAATCATTCGCAGACTTCGTCAAGAGATGGAGGATCAAACTAACTGAAATCGTTGATAGGCCAAGCCTAGACGAACAAATTCATATCCTACTTCAATGTCTCCGCGAAGAGTACCAAGAGAAGCTTGCCGGCAATTACTTCCCTAGTTTCGTCGAACTCCATAAATCGGGCCTTAGAATCGATGAATTGATCCGTTTTAGAAAGAATTCAGAAATGGAGAATCATCCAACAAAGGGGAGCACCGGTCGTACCTATCATGATTTTGGTGGGGCTACTCTTAAGGAAATGTTCGATGATCTAGTAGGCCAAGGAAAACTGAAGCCCATGGAAGACTATCATCCTAAGAAAATGAGGGAAGATTGGGACCACGACAAATTTTGCGATTACCATCAGTTTAGTGGTCACGACACCAACAATTGCTACAATTTGAGGGATGCCATCCAAGACTTGTATGAAGCCGGCAAGATCAACTGAAGCATCACCACCTTGGGGCTCCGATTGTCCTCTCCCTTTTTCCTTTGAAAAAAAAAAAGAAAAAACATAGATTAGGTAAACTTCCTAGTATGTTCTCGAAGAGTCGTTCTGTCATTCTAGTCCATCTCTATCTTCTCTAGTTTGTGTCAAGTAAACTATCGAGTCTGTTTCGAATTTCCTTATCAATAAAAGTCATCTATTTATCCTAAACACTTTCCCAAGAGTTGTTTTTCTTTATGAATATCATTTGATCTATGTTGAATAGTGGACCCTCATTCTTTAAATCATCACGAAAAATAGAAACTTCTAAACAAGTTTGAAATGAAAACTATCATTAGAAGGCTTAAGGCTAAACATTACTCCTGTTGAAAGTCGAAGATCAACAAACGAAGGAAGCCAAAGGCGCTGCTATCAACATTTATCCCAAGAAGAGTGGGGCTACTCAATTCAAGGCTTTGAGAGTACAAAATAAATAAAAAGCTCGCTAGGATGAAACTCCTCAAATCGTCCTAGGCAAAAACAGAGCATCAAAAAAAAAAAAAAAAAAAAAATGAAAAACTCTCAAGCCTTCATCGCCCCACAACAAGGATGGAATTTCAACAAAGGCAAGAAAGACTCTCCCACAAAGAAGAAGAGTCAAGTAAAGAGGATCCCTCAACATCCTCTTACAATGAAGCCCGAATGGCAACGCAAATGAAGAAGACTTTCAACATCCATCCATAAAGAGAAATGTTTAGCCTTAAGTCATGCTAACGATTGGCTTTCTTTTCAAACTCGTTAAGATATTCCTAGATGATGCAAGGTCCATTAAAAGTAGAACAACTTTTCTAGACCTTTGAGCCATATAGCGTTCTTTGTTGAGTCTAGGGGCTTCCTCTTAGCCATTCTCATACACACTCTTGAAATCCAAGCAGCAAAACTGGGGCTTCCAAACCTTTCCTCCCCAAATAATCTATACTTAATCTCTTAAAAATAATCAAATCTGCAGTAGGGGCTTTCCTCTTTCACTTCTCACTCTCATCATTAGAGAATATACTCTCCCAAAAGAGTCAATGCTTGGATCACCTTCCAAAGGAAAAATAGAGTCCGTCTCACCTCAACTAAACTTGAGATCTCATCTTTCTCCTTAATGAGATTCTTCCATCTGAGTCCCCTTCGAGTAAACATACTTTTCAAAAAAAAAATGGCTCGCTAGGTTGAAAACTCGTAAAGAGCGGCCTAGGCAAAAGTTAGAGCACAAAAACAAAAGACGCAAAAGAGATGCCCGCTAGATTGAAAACCCGAAAGGGCAGTCTAGGCAAAAACCAGGGTGCGTCACAAAAAAAAAATCAAAGGGAAAAAGGAGGGGATCCTTCTTCGATTCACGCAGTCTCACAAGCCTGTTCACGAAGTCATCTACAACATACAAGAAGTCTTGGGGCTTGGTGTCAAGAGAAGCCTTGGAAAATGCGTGCTTTGGATTAGGCAACATAAAGCCATTGGAGTGGTTTGAACCTTGTTCAGTCAATGATCATCACACGAAAAACTTAGGGGCTTGACGACGAAAAAGTCCTACGACAACGAAAAATCCTTGAAGTATCCCGAACCTTAGTGTTGAACTTGGGTTATCTCAACGGAATCCTATTAGACGATTGTCTCATTCGATCTTTAGATGGACCTCACGAGTTGGTCTTCTAAACCAAAATCTAAACCACAAACGATTTTCAATTCTCACATAATATAACTCATTCTCCCCGCTGATTCTTGGAGTCGAGTGCACATTGATCGTCTTGAACAAACAAATGCTTAAGTGAATGTATGTTGTTATGCAAATGCTTTCACTAACCCTCTTGTAGGAATTAAAATGCGTAAAGCACGTCAAGTGCCTACTTTCAAGAATTAGATCAAACATGTTGAGTGTTTGGATTTTTTCCTACCATATACCTTTCTATGCATCCAATTAAGTGCGTCAAGCAACCAAAGCGTCAAGCATCCATCGCGTCAAGCATCTATCGCGTCAAGCAACCATCGCGTCAAGCAACCATTGTGTCAAGCAACCACCACGTCAAGTGCCATGCGTCAAGCATATTCCAACAAAAAGCCCGATTCAACGCCCAGACAGGTGGATCGTCAACAATTAGGTGTGTCAAACATCTAAGATGCGTCAAGCATCTAGGGTCAGTATGTCGAATACTTACCTTAACAAAAGCCCGATTCAACGCCCAAACAGGTGGATCGTCATCAAATAGATGTGTCAAGCATCTAGGGTAAGTATGTCAAGTACTCACCAACAAAAGCCCGATTCAGCGCCCTTACAGGTGGATCGTCATCAAGTAGGTGTGTCAAGCATCTACAAGTAGTATGTCGAGTACTACTCAACAAAAGCTCGGTCTTGAATCGCCAGGATCGTCACCAAGTAGGTGTGTCAAGCATCTAAAAGTAGTATGTCGAGTACTACTCAACAAAATCTCGGTCTTGAATCGCCAGGATCGTCACCTCAACAAAAGCCCGGTCTTGAATCGCCAAGATCGTCACCTCACTTCAGACAAACGGGTATCTTCAGAATTGGGTCATGATTTGATTCCTCAGTATGGATTTGCCTTTCCAAAAATAAAATCTCCTCGATTTTCAAAAAAATGATTTTCAAAATACCTAAAGCAACCTTTTCGTGTTTTGGAGTCGAACTACGTTTTGGTCTGATTCTCCGATAGAGATACGTAGGCAGCCGTGCGGCACGACCATCCCAAAGTTCAGAATGATGTCTTTTCTATCGACGACACTTCTTCTTTCATAAGACCTGTCGCCGAGGGGCTCTGTAGACACCCCATTCTGAACTCATAACTACATGATTACACTACTCTTCATCTCTCTTTTATGTTTTGATGAAAGCATATCAGTTTCGTCATGTTTCGTTAAGTTTCTAACTAACCTCATTAGTTTTGGACCTAACTGACTAACGGAACAACTGAAAAGGACAAAATAGTCATCAGACTAGTTATCTCGCACGAGATATCATATCTCGCGCGAGATATCCCCTCGACAGGATGTGCAGAATCACAATCCTTCTCCGTTTCAAACTCTCTTTTTGGATAAAACCTTATCAATTCGGGTATCCAATCAGAACTGAGTTCTGGAACCTTCCTAGGGTAATTTCCCTCTCCACCTTCACCTCTCCAACCTCCTATAAATACTGGATGACTTCCAGTGTTTCAGAGGTCGACAATTTCACACAACATACACATTTTGTAGGTTCCTCTCCCTGAAAGGTTCCTACGAAATCACCCTAAATCACCTCAAAGTTTGTTCATCGACCTTGTTGATTAACAAACATCGAAGCCCGAATCAAGGGAACAAGGCGAAGCTCCGTCCGCATCAAGATCCAAATCAAGGATCGAGGCGAAGCTCTGTCCAAATCAAGGTTCGACTCTAAACTTGAGTCGAAACTCTGTCCGAATCTCTTCTCAAAAGGTAATCATCCTTTAAACTTTCGTTTCTCCTCTCAACCTCTCTATTGATTTTTAGAGTAGTGTAATCACATCAAAAGGATTAGCCTAGAGTCCCTTCAGTCAATGAAGGCGATCTCGAAGCATACAATCCGACATTCCTAATCAAGAAATTGATTAGGGTTTATTTGTTCTTCTTTAATTATTTTATTAAAAAGATTGAAAACCTCTCTTTTCTTTAGCAAGACCGATCTCCGGATTGGGTGAAATGGATGCCTTCTAAACCTACCCATTTCATAACCTAAGCCCCGAACTCAAATCGCTTTCAAAATGGTTTTCCTATGTTTCCAAACGAATAATATAGGTGGCGACTCGAAAAGATGAAAAGATGAAAATTTTCTCACAACGCTACACACGCAAACTTACATAAAGTAGGCTTTGAGGTGGATTGCGTTCCAGCTTATGGGAATCCTTGCTCCTTCTAGAGTCGATAGCCAATAGGAACCTTTACCTGCTTTAGCATCCACTAGGTATGGCCCTTCCCATTTGGGAGCCATCTTTCCAGCATTGGGCTCTCTTGTGTTCTGAAACACCTTACGCAGGACTAGATCACCAACTTGGAATTTTCGCAACCTCACATTCTTGTTGTAGGATCTTGCAATCTTCTGCTGATATGCTGCTATCCTGATTTTAGCAAGGTCCCTTAGTTCGTCAATGGTGTCTAGATCGTGACTTAGGTTGGCATCATTTTGTTCAGGTGTCACCATCTTGAATCTGGCAGTGGGGACGACAACTTCTGCTGGGATGACCGCTTTCGCTCCAAACACTAAAGAATAGGGGGTTTGACCTGTTGCGTTCTTTGGTGTGGTTCTATCTGCCCATAGGACAAAGGGAAGCTCTTCTGCCCATCTTCCTTTCTTTTGATCTAGCCTCTTCTTTAGGTTATTGATGATTATTTTGTTGCTTGATTCTCGCTCGGCCATTAGCTTGAGGATGTACAGGTGAAGATGTCACCATCTTAACTCCCCACCTAGCAAGAAAATCTTGGGTCTTCTTGCTGATGAATTGAGAGCCGTTGTCACATATTATTTCAGATGGGATGCCAAACCTACTAAATATATTTCTCTTAATGAAGGGTATGACTTCCTTATCACGAACTTGCACATATGATTCAGCCTCAACCCATTTAGAGAAATAATCAGTCATAGCAAGCAAGAAAACTTTTCCCCCAGAAGCTTTAGGCAATTTACCCATTATATCCATTCCACATCTCATGAACGGCCAAGTAGAGAGGATTGGATGAAGCAATTTTGCGGGCTGATGCAAGATGTCGCTATGTCTCTGGCAGGAATCACATTTCTTGGCAAAGATGGTAGCATCTTGTCGCATTGTTGGCCGCATAACCCATCCTCGAGCTTTCGTATATAAGCTTCGCCCAGAATGGTTACCACATGATCCTTCATGTAGTTCTCTTAGGACTTCTTTAGCTTGGTCAGCTTCGAGACATCTCAAATATGGTCCTGCAAATGATTTCTTAAATAGCACATTATCTATTAATATAAATCTTGAAATCCTTACCCTGAATGCTCTAGCATTCTTTTCATCATCAGGGATAGTGCCATCATGAAGATATTTAATTATTGGCTTCGTCCAAGATATCTCCATCTGATTATCAGGGATATCATCATCTATACAGAATAGTTCTAATATTTCCACAGCAGGGATGTTAACATGTATGATTGGGATATTGGTCTGAGATAAACTTTTGAAAGCTGATCCAAGATTGGCCAATGCGTCCGCTTGAGAGTTATCTTCTCGGGGTATTTGTTTGAAAGAGAATACTTGAAATTTGCTTGCCAGAATTTTTACAATGCCCAAATAAGCTGTCATCTTGGCATTTTTTGCTGCATAGGAACCGTTAAATGATTTACAAGTAATAATGTATCACTATATACCTGTATTGCTTTGATGTTCATGTCTAGAACCACGGATAGGCCCACGATTAAGGCTTCGTACTCTGCCTCATTATTGGTGGCTTTAAAATTATAACTAATGGCATGGGGTATGATGTCCCCTTGTGGTGACTTTAGGACAACACCTAACCCTGTGCCCCTCATATTAGAAGCACCATCTGTGAATAGAGTCCACACCCTCAGGGTGTCCCCGTCTTGGAGTTGTTGGACCTCAAGTTCTACTTCAGGTTGCATACTTGGACTGTTCAAAAGCGAGCTGGCATTCTGGAGTCCATTTTGTGTAGGCATTTTTCTTCATCAACTTGAAGATCGGCTCGCAGATCGAGGTCATCTGGTTTACAAAGCGGCTTATGTATTGCAGTCTTCCCATGAAGGATTTCACTTCTGTCAGTGTCCGGGGTGGATTCATTTCAACTATCGCCTTGATTTTCTGAGGGTCTACTTCAATTCCCCGTTCTGTCACCATATATCCTAGCACCTTGCCTCGTCTTACACCGAAGGTGCATTTGGCTGAATTCGGGCCTCATGCTTTGTGGTCTCGGAGGCGGCCGGAGAATTTTCTCAAATCAACAAAGTGTTGGCCATCTGATCCTCTTGAGTGTATTATCATGTCGTCCACATAGACCTCAATTTCTTTGTGGATCATATCATGGAACAGAGTTGTAGCTGCCCTCTGGTACGTAGCCCCAACATTCTTTAGTCCGAACGGCATAACCGTGTAGCAGTATGTGCCCCAAGGGGTCGTGAAGGCTGTTTTGGCTTGATCCTCTTCTGCCATTCTGATTTGGTTGTAACCGGCAAAACCATCGACGAAGGACTTAACCTCATGGTTGGCTGTGGAATCCACCAGGATGTCGATGTTTGGTAGGGGGAAATCGTCCTTTGGACTGGCTTTGTTCAAGTCTCTGAAGTCTACGCAGCACCGGATCTTTCCGTTGGCCTTGGTCACCGTTACTATGTTGGAAAGCCATGTAGGATATTCAATGACCCTGATGAACCCTGCCCTGAGCATCTTTTCTATCTCCTCCTTTACTTGTAGGGACCATTTGGGCTTAATTCTTCTTAACTTACGCCCTTTGACCGGCTTGACTTCCAAGTGACGGTATCCTCAGTGTTCGACTATGGAAGGATCGAGGCCTGGCATATCTTTATAGGACCATGCGAACACATCCACGAATTCCCTTAAAAGCTCAATCAGAGCGTCCCTTTCAGTCCCTTCAAAGAAACTACCGATCTGCGTCTCTTTAGGCTCTTCCGCAGTTCCCAAATTCACACTCGTCAAAATCTCTTCGGCAGCTTGGGCTCGGTTTTCCTCTTTCCGGACAACCTGCTTAAAGATTTCCTTGATATATTGTTCATTTAATGTGTCCGCTTCTTCATCTAGTGAATCGTTATTAACTGTTTTTAGATTATTAGTTAATTCATCATTAGTTAATGTGGCAATCAAGGGATACTCAGAAAGGTTCGTCATTTCATTGAGAATAAAAGGGAATACAGTATTGGCTACAATTTCGTGGTCTTCAGGCGTGAGGCCATCGGATGACTCGGAAGACTCAAACTCAACAATGAGAGACTCGGAGGACTTTACAAAGGTTGACACAAAGGGACGGGGGACCAATCCAAGCTTGGTAATCATTTCTTCTTTGGTCGCGAACGGGCCTGAGAGAGTTTCCCAATTCTTTAGCGGCATTGCTGTCAGTGACCTCATGACTCGGGGGTTATCTTTTTTCTGTTCTCCTTCCTCAGTCATTGCTATCATCTCTTTGTCTGAACCAGAATCAATTGTGTTCGGCGCCTGAAAACTGAGCATATGAATGTAGGGATCTTCCTCAATTCTGGGGAATTCTATCTCGTCACAATCTGACCGCTCAATCCAGATGTAAGGACGTATTGCGTCTCGGTGTGCTGCTGGAAAAATCTCATGTCCCATGCTCGAGCGGAAAGGCTTAGCAGGCAGTTCTTCGAGGAGGACGTCCCATACGATGTTCATACATTCGAGTCGAGTCTGTCGGTACTTGTCGACTTTTATCATGAAAATCTCTTCACTTGGCGAGGCCAGAGAATGGGTTTGAAGAATGCTGACAAATCTCTGATTGGGGACTGGAGGTTTGTGTGCTCGTACCATGGCGGTGTTCAGTGTTTCTTTCCATTCTTCCTCCAAATGTTGGAAATAGCAATTGAACTTGATAAATCAAACTGCTTCAGGATCTGCCCGCTTGAGTTCGTTGACATAGTTGGCATCACCGGATTCTGGGGGATTCTGATGAGACTTGCCCCGATAGTCCCTTGGTCGATTTGGAGGAGGTAGCCCCGATGTCTGGCTAAGAGCATGCTTGGTGACGGTCTCGGCTTCGTTCCCTATGAGGAAACTGTCACCCCTAATGACTTCAAGGTCTCCCTGCCGGTTAATGAACTTTACACATTGATGAAGAGTGGAGGCTATGGCTTTCATGTGGTGTAACCAAGGGCGCCCCAGCAGAGCTGTGAATTCGGATGGGATGTCCATTACATGGAATTTTGCCGGCACCATTTGGGTTTCATACCAGAGTTCCAGAACCACCATCCCCAAGATGGGACGAGACGTGCCATCATATGCCTTGATTGACCGGGTAGATGGAATCATGTGCCTTTCATTGATGCGTAGGGCCCGCATCATGCTGAGGGAAAGGACATTAACGGCTGATCCATTGTCCACCAATACCCCCGGGAGCGATACGGTGTTGAGCCGAATAGTGATGTACAAGGCTTCATTGTGCTGGGAAACATCTCTTGGCAAATCTTCGTCGCAGAAGGTGATCATGCTACCATATAGGCGGGGATCATAGATTTGGTCCTTGTCTGGAGACAGAGAGTCATCGAGCCGGTCACTTCGTGCCTTTTTATTGCGAGGTAGAACCTTTGCTGAAGCCCCTGGGTTATACTGAGGCCGTTTGTGGCGGTTGCCATCTCCAGTCAACATGTTGATTGAGTGGGAGCGCCAAACTGGCGTTGGTCTTTCTTTGTCGGTGTACACTCGGGAGCTGGACAAACTGAATCTTGGCTGATCCCGCGGGGGGATAGATTTCTGATTGGCAGTAAAATCACCCAGATCTGCAGTATTCTGGTGTCCGAGGGTCTCAATTCTATCGCTGGCAAGGCTTTTCGGCTTTTCTACCCCTGTTTGCTTTGGGGAAGACTGGCTGGAGTAGAGTACATAGTAATCAAATCCCCCAGATGGCTCCCCGAGCGTACCCACACTGGTATCACCGGCCTCGAACCTCTCTTTCAATTTTTGTTGGGAGGAGATTTTCTTCTTCTTAGGAGGACGGTCCTCGTGTATCCAGTCTTGATAGTCCCTTTCAAGGCAGTCGGGGCAGTCACAGATATCCCACCAAATGTGTTCTATGGCTGGTGGTGGATTTGGGATCTCGGAGTTGAGCGGTCTTTGGAATGACTTTGAGTTGAACCGGTCCGGGAGATCTGCTGTTGGGCTCATCTCGGAAGCGAATGGTTGGACTCCGCGGATAATGAGAGGTATTAAGAGCCTGGGAACAGGCACATGTTTGTCCTTCGGGAGCCCCGCCGGTTGGGAGATTGCTAATGTCCCGAAGTGGCGTGTGGCCTCTTCAATCCAGGCTTGCTGTCTGTTCTGGCGTTCCTCAAGAGCTTTGATGGCTGACCATATTTCCTCCACTGTTTCCCGATCTTCATTGCCCATGCTGATATCTGCGGGATCGGTATCACTCTGAGAGGGGATAACAGACGGTATGCCGAACTCTTTCGTCCCTGACTGCTTTTGGAATGGTGGTCCTTTGGATTGCTGTTTGGGGGCTAATTGTCCTGTAAGTCGACGGGCGGGAGTCCCGGCTGTGGAGACATAGGAATCTTGTAGTGGCATCTTGATGTGATGATTAAGAATGGGAGGAGAACCTTCTTTCCTCTTTGCGGTAAAAGTGCCATCGGAATTGGGACTGATAGTCAAACCATGACTTGCGATAACCCCAGAAGGTCGTCAATTTGAGCCTCATGTCGAAGTCTCATCTGTTCTACCAACTGGATCCAATACTGGTCTGTCTGAGGGATTTTGGAAGACGGAGTGGTATGGTTCATATCATTACGGGCTGATGCAGACATTCTGAAACCCGGAGTCGGAACAAACGGTGAAGCTGACGATGCGCTTGACTCTTCCCAACTGATCAAACGGTGACCCGGTGTCCGGAACCAACCTTTGTGAGGAGCTGCGGGGGGAAAGACACAAGGGTTCAGAGATTTAGGGATTGAAGGAGGGTAAGTGTTTGGGCTTTGGGCTCATGCAACATGCGGTTATTTGTTCACGTTTACTTAAAACATGTTTTATTAACCTAATCGGTTGGAAAAGATTGCTCTTCTTTTTCGCAAACTACTCTGGATCCTGGATCAGTGGGCCCCATCACTACGTCTATAAGCCCCTCGTATTCCACCTGTATTTCGACCTCCCAGGGTGGACAGCCCCGGGCGAGGGTCCTATAGGGCAAGCGGGTCCCACCGACCGAAAGAAAAATGATCCTAAAAGTCTGGCGGGTAATCGAGTCTTAATGAGCATTCGATGTAAATTACGGACAAAGCTGACGTCAAAAGTCAAGATCATGTTCGAGGGCTCGACGAAAAGTCGGCATGATTTGGATTGATAAATGTCCACGATTGATCTTGACTTGTCGTCAATTAGGCCGTAATTAGGCATGGAATAATCATTAATCCTTGATGACTCAGTGTCAATCTTTGGGAGTCGGTGTATAATTTGTGCCGATCGAGCCGAAGTCAAGGCGCCGGTCAATATCTTGGTCAAAGTCTGCGGCGGAAAACCGGCATGACTTCGACTGATTAGGGTCCCCGAAAGATATTGAGTCGGTATGCCGACAAAGGCTTGAAAGGAAAGGTCTATACATAGACAGGGCATGACACAGACCAAACTAAAAACCAACCGGGTCTCGGACAAAAGTGTGTCACGGACAAGTGCATGGTCGACACGAGGCTCCATGGGATGTTTGGGTAGTCCTGTGCTTGCACCGAGAGGCGTAATAAGACCAAACGGGCCGCGACAAGGATTTCCCCGGGTTAGGGACGTAGTGTGCAGTGTAAGGTCACGTGCGCATAGTGTGCAAGCAGTCTATCTTCTTTTTCTGAGTAAAATAGAAATTTTTCATGTGTCTTAAAAAGAATGATGCATGATTTTTTTTTTTTGAAAATTTTCTCTTTTTTTTTGATATATATATTTTTTTGAAAATCTTTTTTTTTTTAAAGTAAATGCACACATAAGCACATAATTCAAAATCCGAGGCAACGGGTCCGATAGTCAAAATTTTGACTTTTCCGAGGCGGCCAAAACAACACGAAAATGTGAAAAGTCAACACACACCACAAATGATTTTAAATGCCGGGACGGAAGCTTGACCCTCAAAAGCTTTTCCTTTTTTTTTTTTTTTTGAAAACAATGATACCGGTACGTGGGATTGTTAAACCACAATTTATCCCCGACTCGTGTTAGGAGGCGATAACGGGAAGTTTAATGGTTTCCACCAATATACCAAATATCATTTTTTTTTTTAGAAAAAGCTTATTTCTCCCCAGCAGAGTCGCCACTGTGATGATGTGCCAATTTTTCCGAAAGGACTTTGAATTTTTTCGTTTCTTTGAAAACCAATCGAAAAAAAAACCGGAGTCGCCACGCCATTTTTGTTTTAAGGGCCAAAACTTTGAAAAATGCCCGAGATTAGAGATTTGGGTTCGGAGGTCACATTACACGCCGGGAAGGACGTTAGTGTGCACCCGGAATGCCTCGTAAAACGAGTCTTCCAAGCTAAAAACCATTTGTTTGTGTGTGTGTGTGTGTGTGTGTTTGTTACTTTGGCCAAAATAAGTTGAAAATGAGGAAAGTAAAAATTGGGAATTCTTTATTAGACTTTGGACAGATCTCATGATTTTTGGTGTGATATTTGGGTTGAGATTTGGTACTAAAAAGATTTTTGGAAGTTGAAAACCACTTCTGCCAGAATGAAAAAGGCAGTGGACACTTGACTTTGAAATGGATTTAAGGGCTTCAAAACTTCATAATCTGAGAAAACTCAGAGGATGAAAGTTGTTCCAGACACCTCAAATAAGATTTTTGTGAAAGAACTTTTCATTTTGGAGATGATTTGAGGACCCAAAACCTTCTGGAAATCTCAGATGTAAAATCTGGACTTCCAGAGACTGATGAACTGACCTTTAAAGGAAAATTTGAAAAAGGGAGTTTTACTCACGAAAAAAATAAAGTAAAAATATGTCTGGAAATCTCTGGATGTTGGCTACAAAAAGTGGTTTGTAGTCAACACCAAATTCCAAGTTTATCTGTGTCCAAAAAATTATACCATGGACTGGGGTCTTAGAAAATTGCTACTGGACAGCAACTTCTCAAGAAGGAAAACATGATTTTAAAGGGGGTTTTGCATCCATGCTTGTCCCCATTTCCCTAGGTTTTGATTAGTGATCACTTGACATTTTAGTGGTGAATCAACTATATCAAACCATCCTTGGGGTACATTAGGACTAAGCACTTCATTTGCTTGGGAAGGGGAATTTTATCCTTTGAAAATGAGATTTGATGTATGAAAATGATTTTTAGGGTTTTGAAAATGTGTTTTCTTTGCAAGTAAGTAAGAACACTTTAAAAATAATGTTGATCCTTGTAGAAGATCATCCATGGAGATGAACTTCCATGGTGATCTTCTTGGATCTAAGGCAAGAAGATGAACAAACTACATTTTGGAGTTTGAAAATGCATGCATGAATGAAGGAGTTTAGGGCAAGGAGAAGGAGGGTTTACCAATCTTCTTTGTGTTTTGAGTTTTAGGCTTGAATGTAAGAGTGTTTGAGGCTTGAATATGAGAGTGTTTGAGTGAGTGTGATTTTGGGTGAATAGTTGAGAAAAAGGTGACAATTCTAGAGAATTCTCACTGTTTTCTCCCTATTTTCGCCAAGGTGCAGTTGTGAAAAATGTTTTTTCTCTTCTTTTTTCTGAGACTGAAGGCCTCAATTTATAGCCCTCTGGAAATGACAAAACCATCCGCGCGGATGGTTCCTGCAGCGTGCACTGTTCATTTAATGCAGCTGCAGGCTTTGGACACAAAGAATATTTTCAAAAAAATTCAAACTGATTATGTTTTTCAGCTTGCTAATTCGGGTTTTTTCTATTTCTTTTGCTTTTTAAGATTCTTTCTTTGGTTTATCTTTAAATGGTAATCCCTAATCTACCCTTATTTGGTTAGAAATGTTAGGAATTGTTAGAAATGTTAGGAATGTTAAAACTTTAGTTAATTTTCTAACAAAAATACTAACAAACTCAAATTGGAGCACTTACAGTAACCTCACTAGCAACCTAACCACGCCCATATGGAACCGACTCCACCATGTCAGCCGGATCCGCTCGGAGAACTCACGGCTCAGGGCCTGGGACACCTCCTCGTATGACAGTCGAGTACCCACCCTCGACGACACCGCCTTCTTCGCCCTCTTCTGCCAAACCAGCATGGCAGGGAACAGGGATCGGTACGCCTCCCTAATATCCCACAGCTGCGGGCTGAACACCTCATAGCACCAGACCTGTCAAGCAAATGGAAAGTTATATCAGCTACAGAGCAGATACATACGAGTACATAAAAGAGACAAGGAAGAGAAAAAGACGTAAACTTACATCCAAAGCAAACGAAAAACAGCTCAAGGAACTCTCCTCTCCCCGCGAGAATCTGTCCAAGGAGTGGTAGAGCTCGGCCAGTCCAGCCTCCCCCCATGCATACCCCCTCACGGCATCCAAGTCTGTCAGCGACCCGAGCAGAGGGAAGTGACAGGATGTGTCGGAAGTCGGAAACAAAGTCGCTGACAACGCGAACCAAATGAACCCTCGAGCCAGGCGCTCCGCGGTCATCCTCAGAGACCCATCCAAGTAATCAGCAATACCCGTCTGCAGATGCCTCTCCATCGGCCTGTACCGAATACCTAAGCCCCTGGCATCGGTGATATCAAAACCCAGCAGCTCAGACAACTGCCCCGGGGTATAACCATCCACCCACACCAGCGCGTTGCCATAGGTCGGCAACCCAGTGATAGCAGCAAAATCAGTGGGAGTCACCGTCGCCTCCCCCCATCTGAAATGAAAAGTGTGGGTCGTATCCCACCAGTACTCGCTCAGAGCTACATACATAGACCTCGCCCTCTGCGTCGCAGCGATCGCAGCTACCGCACTGATGAATCCAGCCAATTCGGAGTCGACCACCAGCTGCCGTGGACTCCTCTCTCCCTCTCGAGCCTCGTCCGGAAGTACCTCCCACAGCGCTCGCACTTCCTCAAAGGCTCCCCGACTCTTCTGGTTGTGAACATCAATCGTCAATCGCCCCTGCAGGTGAACAAAGCAAGAATACGTTAAGTACAGAAGCGACATCAACAGAATGCACGAACGCATGTCAAAAAGGATGCAATGCAGATACGGTTCTCATTCATTTCCTAAAATATTTCCAACCCTTTCGAAAACTCCGTCGAATCCTGAACTTTCAAAGCATTTCAAAAACTCCGTCGAATCCAGAACTTTAAAAGCATTTGGAAAACTCCGTCGAATCCGAAACTTTCAAAACCCTTCGAAAACTCCGTCGAATTTGGAACTTTCGAATCTTTTCGAACATTTCGAAAATTTACTCCGTCCCGAATTAAAGCTACTTTAATTTTGGAAAATGCATCTAGACATGGAATTTTGCAACCAAAATTTTTATGTCATCTACCCCTAGTGTCAATTGAACTACATCCTAGTCAATTTCGACAAAGGTTCATAGCAAAGTCAAAAGCCCCAATCCGGGCACCAAAATCCCTAACTCATTCCTAGTCAAATTTCTAACATTTAAAGAATGCACATTCTTAAAATTAATGGAATTTGAGGGAAGTGTACCTGTCTTTCGATCCCTCCTTTGGAATTATGGTTCTCCCTAGCCGGTAGAACTCCGCCGAATTCAATGGATAAATGTTGGTTCGAATGGTCCGAACCAACCGCGTTCTTTCGTCATCGGTCCTTCCATGACGAGCCATTGGTTCCCAATCACCTTCCATATCGATTTTCCTTCACAAATTTGAGCAAACCTCACAATTTGGGGTGAAAATTCTCTCCTCCTTTCTCTCTTCCTCGTCGGAAACAATGAAAGAAAATGGCCATTCCAGCTTCTGCCTCGGCGCTGATAAGGACTCCGGGTCAAATTCAAATCTGAAGTCCATTTGACTCTTGCTGCACCAGAAAGATTCCTTGCCACTTTGGCCCCTCAGCTTTTCACAGTTTCAATTTTACCCCTTTTGGCCCCCAAAAGTGTAAAATTTCCCCCCAGTTAGACATTTCTAACACCCCATCCCCCGAGGATAAATACCCAGTTAGTTTTCACTAACGCTCGTCTCCAGACGTTAAATTCCCAGTTAGTTTTCACTAACGCTCGTCTCCAGACGTTAAATTCCCAGTTAGTTTTCACTAACGCTCGTCTCCAGAAGTTAAATTCCCAGTTAGTTTTCGCTAACGCTCGTCTCCAGAAGTTAAATTCCCAGTTAGTTTTCGCTAACGCTCGTCTCCAGACGTTAAATTCCCAGTTAGTTTTCACTAACGCTCATCTCCAGACGTTAAATTCCCAGTTAGTTTTCGCTAACGCTCGTCTCCAGACGTTAAATTCCCAGTTAGTTTTCGCTAACGCTCGTCTCCAGACGTTAAATTCCCAGTTAGTTTTCGCTAACGCTCGTCTCCAGACGTTAAATTCCCAGTCAGTTTTCACTAACGCCCGTCTCCAGACGTTAAATTCAATCCTCAGTTGACGTTTGACATTCAAACGCTCCATCCTGTCTCCGGACATTCAAGTCACATTTCCGTCTCCTGACGTCAAAATTTCTATCAGTTTTCACCACCGTTCACTTCCCCGGCCGCCAGTCGTAAGCCCGATCGTCCCACTATAGCGGCCATGAAGGTAAGCCCGCACAACAATACCTCTTTGGCCATCAAGGTAAGCCCGAATGCTCATCCCCAGCAGGATTCTAAAGAAGAAATGTCAATCCTTTCGTGTTGTTTATAATGCCAGTTTAACACAACCATTCCCATCATTGCCACCCTATTCCCAGAAGGATAAACGTGGCTGTCATCGTAAGCTCAGCACCCAAGGCACGAACGCCTTTGTCTCAGGATAAACGTATCCTCGCAATTTCGATTTGAGGCGCCACATGCCCTCGTCAGTATCAGCAACTCCGGTTTGAGGTGCCACATGCCCTCGTATGATTCAGCCACTCTGGTTTGAGGCGCCACACGCCCTCGAAGGTTTCAGAAATCCCAGGTTCAGATGCCTCACAATAGTCTCCATTCAGGTTCCGGTACCTCGCAATGGTCTCCTCTCAGGTTCAGACGCCTCCCAACAGTCTCGCTCAGGTCAAGGTCCCCACGTGCGGCTCCTTGCACCAACGAACTACGATCGGCTTGATTCCCTCTCGAGATACGTAGGAATCCTTTCGCTAAGGGTCCAGCCAGCTGACCGCCCAGGTCTCTTTCAAAGTAAGGCATCCCGATTTGGATCCTTATCTTTTTTCAACGACCCCACTTCCTTCGGAAGAGACGTCGCTGAGGGGCTAACTGTAAGTACCCAAATCTGGATCGTCAAAATCCGTTAAAAGTTAACCGAAATCCGTTAACTGGCCCGCTCCAGGTTAACCGGAACCCGTTAAGCTCCCCGTTGCCATGCCAACGAGACGTCCTGGGAATGCCCCGTACATCCCGACGTCGAAACGTACTTAACACACGTCATCGCACGTGAAAGTACGGCTTTCCCTGACAAACGCACTTTTCGGCACTTTTCGGAGGCGTTTCAGACATTTTTCGGACTATTATTTAAAAAACGGACAAAACCAGGACCCGGGAACGAACTCCCACATGGCTGGTGACTCATGGGACACGTGGCTTGCATGCCACCTCCCTCTAGTCACCTTTCAATCAAAAATCAAGGAGAAAAGACTAAAATACCCACGGTATGCGCCCAAGTCCCACGGACTCCTTTGCAGACTCTCAGAAATTGCCAGCAAGTCCCTCCAATTTCCAAAGTTTCACAAAAACCCCTGGATTTCAAGCTAAGTCCGGCCGGACTCATGCTGAAATTTCACCTATAAATAGAAGGGCTGTCAAAGCCATTTGTAGCAACAAATTTACTCTCCATTTTCACCACAGCCACGGCCCAAACCAAATCCTCCCTCTCCCGAGCTCTCGTTTTGCCTCGATTTGTGTGAAAACTCCGCGTTTCAACCAAACACGAACCAAAACACCTCAAAACATCGTTCCAAACCACTTTCCGTATCCCGTATACACCCCCCGAGCCAAAGGAGTCGACCCTAGCCATAGGTATAACTCCCTCTCTCTAATCTCTCGTTCCGCCTCGATTTACGCGCCAGTCGCTATAACCGTTTCGGACGAACATCGTTGAAATGTAGACGCCTCCGTCTAATGGGGTCCGATACAGTTTAGCCCCTTGATCCTCTTCTCTTCCCGTAAGAGAAGTAATCTCGGGTTAAAACGGCGTTCCGACCCCGTTCCGTTTAAATTTCTGTCATTTACAATTCCGGATCGATCAATCCGTCGAACGTTATTTAAATTCCTGTCATTTACCATTCCGGACCGTTTGATCCGTCGAACGTCATTTACATTTCTTGCAACTTTACAATTCCAAGTCGTTTGGCTCGTCGATCGTCATTTACAATTCCGAGTCGTTTGGCTCGTCGATCGTCATTTACGATTCCGGATCGTTTGATTCCGTTGATACCGCAAATTTAAATACTGTCATTTACAAAGTCCGACCCATTTGGATCGTGATAGTATTTACTTTTCGAAGTCCGAGTCGCAACCCGATTCGTTGATTGCAAATCATTTAATACGTTTTTTCCCGTAAAAATCGTTAACAATGTAACGCCCGGTTCAAAACCGGAGTTCGACCTTCGAACTCTCTTTCAAAATGCGCGAAATGACGTTTGGCATCCGAACGCTCATCTTCAAACTTAAAAGACGAATTTTGACACTCAAATCATTTAATACGTTTTTTCCCGTAAAAATCGTTAACAATGACACGCCCGGTTCAAAACCGGAGTTCGACCTTCGAACTCTCTTTCAAAATGCGCGAAATGACGTTTGGCATCCAAAAGCTCATCTTCAAACTCAAAAAATCCGACGTTTGACATTCAAACGCTCTTTTCTTAAAAGTCAACATTTGACACTTAAGATAAACAGTTAAAATCAGCATTCGCGCCACTTTTCCTAAAACCACAAAACCGACGTTTGTCATTCAAACGCTCGCCTTTTCAAACAAGATCACCTAATCAACGTTTGACATTCAAACCAAGATTAAGCTTGTCATTCAAGCCCACATTTCAAAATGCAAACACACACGCACACGCACACTTTTTCGAGAAAGGTAGAAAGACTCGTCATACGAGGCGTTTCGGGTGATCTCGTAATACTCTTCCCGAAACGTAATGTGACCTCCGAACCTAACAATCTCTGGTACTAAAAAGCTTTTTACTCGTTTTTGCTACCAATAAAAATGACTCCCCGTTTTCAAATAGCCTTTTCCTAAGTTTTTGCTACCAATAAAAATGACACCCTTTTTCACAATAGCCGTTTCTCAACGTTTGGGCTCAAAATACAAAAACCGCGTGGCGACTCCTCTTCCTTCCCGAAAAGCGAGGTTTCAGACACCAACCCTCCGCGAAAGACAACCGCCTTCCGCGTCCGCGCGAAATCCGGGTAATTTCACGGACGCGGATCCGTATCATTTCTTTGCTAATTTGTATAGCAAAAAACGTCCTCGAGTAGGGACTTCTTCTTCCTCTAACATTCCCTTGGAGTTAGAAACATATTTCAACACAACTTTTGAATGTGATCAAAGTAGTTCAAATCCAAATGATTTTGATGTTTTAAAGTGGTGGTCAAGAAGGAACGAAAGTTATCTTATAATCTCTATAATTGCAAAAGAAGTCTTAGCTTCTCCCGCGTCAACGGTGGCGGTCGAATCGGCATTTAGCATTGGAGAAAATGTTTTAGATGAAAGATGTTCCCAACTAACGGTTGAAAACTTGGAAAATCAACTATTACTTGGTGATTGGGTTAGATCGAAAAAGAGAGAACAAGATATGCCTTGTGAAGAGGATACACTTGACCCAAAATATCAATACGATGTGGATGACTCTACGGGAAGTGACTAGTGAGTGAGGATTAGATTAGTTTTTTATTTTAATTTTTTAGATTAGGTTTATTTTTATTGAATTGTAATAGTTAGGTTGAGGTAAAGGCTCCTAAATGTCCCCCCTTAATTATAAAAGGGTAAGGTTGGATGTCCCCCTCTTTGTAATTTTATTTTAATTAATAAAATTTAAGGGTACCGTCCCTTTTTCTTTTATATACTTTCGTTTATTTTTAAAAAAAGTTAAGTTTTATTTCTTTCAAAATTCATAACTTTTTTTATATAAATTTTTGCAAAAAATGTATGTAGTAAACAAAAGTTTAAAATTGTCTTCTTTATCCAAAAATAAATTAAAAAAAAAAAAGTTAACTTTTTTATAGAACTTAACAGAAACTGTTAAAAATCTGTTAAAAAGTTAACTGTTTTCTTCAAAAAAAAAGGTTAAAAACTGTTTTTAAAAGAAATATTTCTCAAATAGCTTTGCTTAACCAAAAAACAAATTAAAAAAAAAAACTGTTAAAAAATCTGTTAAACACAATTTCCGTTAAAATTTCATTTCTTTAAAAATTCTTAACTTTTTTTATATAACTTTTTCCAAAAAAATTCACTAATAACTAACATCTCAAATAGTATTCTTTATTAAAAAAAAAGGCATATAGAGTACAAAAGTTAACAAAAACTGGTAACTATTCCGTTAAAAAGGACTAATCTGAAAAAAAAAAAAGGGCATTCAGTTAACCGTTTTAACCGTGTTAACCGCTTATAACCATTAACCGTATAACCGTAACCGTTAGTACACGGTTAACGGTTAGGTTACGGTTAAGACTTAACGGATTTTTTAACCGACAGTTATAACCGTATGGACACGTCTAATCCCAACCTCCATAGTTTGAATGAATTGTCATTTTGCCTTGAAAATTATTTCAACATTCAGTATTATGGAGTACTACCTATTGTTTTCTTTTTGATCTCATAGTATGATTTTCTTTAGGAAAAATTGTAAATAAAATTATTGTACTATTCAGTTTTTACGTGTTTTATCACTAATCTAATTTTTTTTCATAGAACACTGATGCCGCAGGAAATGTGCTTATCAATCTTCCTCCACGTGGCAGGACTGATCACTTGGCTCCTTGACCTGAAAACCAGAACCCACGACTAGCCGGATGTGTCTCCGGCTTAGACCCTCGGGCGTGAGAGTAAGTATTTGAATTGGAGAGCAAAATGTATTGAATAAAGATGATTCAGATGACAAAATTGCAGTTACCTTATAACCGTGGTAGTGATGAAGTATTTATAGTTGAAGAGGGTGGTTATTTTTTGTGGGCTACATGTGCTCCGTGATTCTTGGGACAGTTACATGTCCTGGGAACGTGTCCTGGATTGGCTCCTGAATTGTAGGGAACCGGTTATGGAAAGATTTGAAACACGGGTGTCTGCATCAGTTAGGTCGACGCTTGCTTATTAGGTCGAGGTTGCCATTTGAAGTCGGTCGACCTGACTGGTGGGTAGAGTTGGATCGTACCCGAATTAGAGCATGGATCGTAGAGTCGGACCAAGCTAGGTCGGGACCTTGGAGGTCGGACAATGAGCTTAGGTCGACTGATCCTGCTGCTGGGCCTTAGGCCTTATGGTGATTGGGCCAGACTCATTAAGAATGTGAAGGCCACGGCTGCCTGTGATTGGGCTTCACTTGCTTGGCCCAACTCGACACTTTTGGTATGTTCAGTGGCCCCCAACTTTCAAGTTGACTCTGTCGACTAGGAAGTTAAGGAAATTTCGATGAAGATTGTTATGACTCGCAGGTCCCTACTCGTTCTGAAGTTTATTCGACCAAAGATGACGTGGCACAATCCTGGACGTCGATAACGATCAGTCAGATCTGAAGGAGCGCCGTAATTCGTAATGATTATTATTTTGACGTTTGATAAACCGCCTCGAAAATTGTTTCCGCCATTAATTAGGAAAATAATTTTCGAATTTTCCTTTTTCCTTTCCAATTCCAGAAAATATAAATAGTGGAATCCTTCTCCATTTACAACTTTTACCGTCTCTGAGCTCTGATAAACCCCAGCGACGACAGCAAAGGAGCAAGCACTTTAAATTTGACCTTCGTCTTTCGCAGCAGCTTCAAATTCCGACACCCACTAAGGTAATCCTTTCGCTTTCTTGCTTTTTAGGGCTTTGATTGTTATTCTGTCTTCATTTTTCGCCATGGCTAGAACCTTCAGTAGCGAACCAGGAGCCTGGTATGGATACTGCACTGTTAACCGTAGGGTGTACAAGCATGTAAATGGTGAGTGGAAAGAGATGTCCCTGAATGAATGCGCCTCCATCTTGTCAAGGTGGGGGCTGAATTTTAGTGAAATAGGGTTTCCCATTGGAGAGGATGTGGGTAATTTAGTAATTGACGACTCGAAAATTGTCTCTTTTCACCTCTTTCACGAATTGCTCGATCACATTGATCTATTTTATGTTAGAGATGTTAATAAACCCTCCTTTCTTAGAAACAAAATATGTTTCCTAGGGGAGTCTAGGTCGTCCTTAGGGAGGTCGACTGAAGGTGATCATAGGACTGACTCCCCAGCTTCCTCTTTTCATTGTACAGATATGGCAGCTCAAGGTGGAGCTACAGCATCAACTTCCTCTAGTCCCCGAATAGTGAATGAATTTGTTTCCACTATGGTGTCGGGGAAGAATGAGAGGGGCTATGTGCCTAAAAGACCAATTCGGGGGAAGAAGAACATGGAGTCCCTCTATGCCATGGTCTACAACTTCTGTGGGGTAGATAGGACAGAATTTAGGGTGACTATATACAGCCAGAAAGATTTTATGGCCAAGTTCCGTAGTACATTCACTAAGGATGCCACCAGAGTTGCTTTCTTTTATGGGCAGTTTGAGGCTAGCTTGAGGTTTCCATTAGATCCCTTTATTAACGAATTCCTTGAGTGCATGGATGCTCTGCCTCTCCAACTTGGGGCCAACACTTGTAGGGTCTTAGTATGCTTTGCTATGGTATGCAGGTTTCTGGGCTATGAGCCTTGCATGAGAGTTTTTAAGGAATTTTTTTGGCGTTAAGCTTGATAACTCTGACTGGGGGATTAGCACCCCTTCCAAACCTAATTCTCCCAAGTTATTTGTCAACCTCCCCAGTAAGCCGAGTAGCTGGAACTCGTATGTAGTTGTGGTGGAGAGTAGGCTGGGATGGGAGTTTCCCTTGCCCAATGAGGAGTCAGGGCCTATAGATGAAAGGAACTATTGGGAGCCCCATTGGCACCGTGCTTTGTACAAGAAATTATGCCAGTTGGTTAAGAACGGGCCTATCAGTTGGGAATCATTGTGGGCAACCAAGTATAATTATATTCAGGCTGGGATGATGGCGGGTGATAGTGCAGTGCAACCTCTGGTCCCTGTAGTAAGATGCCTGGTTTATCCCGATTGGGTTACCCACGCCCTAGGGAGATTAGAGGAGAATTGTCAATTCTGTCAGAAGACAGCCAACTACTGCAAAGACCATGGGGAGCACATCGGTGGTAAGAATTCATTCGCTTTTGTTCGTTAGCTCGTCAACTGTTAGCTCGCATGTATAGCTTATCGTTGGCATATAGAATTATCTTGAATTGCATATACAACTCTTAACTCGTCAATTGCTTGCTCGTATGTAGAACTAGTTAGCTCGTACATAGAACTGTTTTGAATTGTCGAGCTAATGCTTGATTGCCTTGATGCTGTGCAGTTTTGACTCCCGAACAAGAGGCAGCCATGGTGCGTATAGTGGGAGTGTCTGACAAAAGAAAGCCAAGAGGGCCCACGGAGCCACCAAAGCTAGAGCGAGCAGGGAGAGGGAAGTTGCTGCAAGGAACAACTTGCTACCCAAAGAAAATGCTGGGATGGTGCCAATGGAAGGGGTTGAGCTGGAAGACCCTCTGCAAAGTGGTACCCAATCCATGGAAGTGAATGAAGGGGGTGACGAGTCTAACAGGTCAGCTAGGCCAAGTTTGAGCTCCGACCCCCTTTCTGAGGCCAATGCAGCGACCTCCGGTGCTGGGACGGCTGGGGCTAGCCCTTTGAACATTGTGAATGTCGAGGATGATGACATGGATGAAGATGATGATGATTGTCCCCTGAGCACGAAAAAGAGGTCGCGATCTGAGAAGGGAAAGTCTGTTTCTTCGAGCCAACTTCCTTCACCAGCCTCTTCTCCCCCTAACCCGGAGTACCTTGAGGACCAGATAAGAAGATTGAGTAATGTGCCCCCTCTCGTTGGGGTTAATAGCATGAGTCGTCGTTACCCGGAGATGAGCATGGGTCAGGTCGTGGTTAGGAGGGCAATTGACGTTGAACTTCTTGCCTATTTTGCTGATAAGGGTATGACCCCAGAAGAATTTTCAGCTCGCATGGGCTTGGTGCAGAGCGAGGTAAGCCTTGGTGAATTTCATTGGTTTGGTCGCCTTTACTTCTAAGTCGTCACTTCATATTTCGAGTCACCGGGTAGCTAACATTTCCATGACTTTGTTTAATGCAGACCCTCACCATGACAGAGCAGGCCAAGAGCTCCTGGAGGGCTTCCATTGAGAGGGAAAAAATTGCTATGAACCAACTCTCCAAGAAGTCCCAAGAGCTGTCTGAGCTACGAGAGAAACATAATGACCTTGATAACTCGTACGATGCCTTGGAGATGGTGAAGAAGAAAGCTCTGGAAGATCTGGAAACCGCTAAAGCCAAGGTTGGAGAAGTGACCTCCGAAAGAGATGCTGAGCGCCTTGCTCATGAGAAGACAAAGATCGAGCTCGCCATAGTCTCCCAACTTCTCAAAGATAAAGATTCCTTTTTAACAGAGCTTAATGAAGAGCACAACGCCGCTCGAGCTAAATGGAAAGAGGATCTCCAAACTGCAGCTAAAGATGCGGTGGAGAAGTTCAAGGAGGGAGACGACTACTACAATTCTGTTGTTGAGAAGGCAAGGGATTTTCTGGATCTGGGCAAACGCCACATGGCGCCCCGAGCTCTGGTTGATCCCACCTTTGAAGTCTCCTTAGAACAATTAGCTCGCTGGGCACGTGAGCCTCAATATGACATGGCAGCCCGAGGTGGTCACTCGATCGTGCCTTATACTGAGAATGATTTGGCGTTCATTGCCCAAGAGGACCAAGAAGAGGCTTGTGAACCTTGGGTCGCTCCAGAGCTAGCTTTGAGAAACTTTGATGTGGTGCTCCGAGAGATGGAGGATGCTGAAGATATGGAGGAGATGGAGCAAGATGGCGACCTTGAGCAACAGGTTTTTTCTGATTCAGGTAAATCCATAGGCCCCCTGCAGCAGGAAGGGAATGGAGAGGGTCGAGCTTCCATTGATGAGCAGACAGCTGTTGACCCAGCCTCTTGATTTTGTATGAATGACGTTGTAATGGACAAGCCCCAAACAATGTTTTGTTTTTTTGGTTTTGTAACTATTTAAATGCCTTGGCCCAATTTTTTGGGAGGCATGATACTCCACAACTTTATTTTGCCCAAGATTTGGCCCACTTTTGGGAGGCTTATTTATCACTTATCGTAGCTGACTTTTTATCAATGTATGTTGTATGCTTTTGATTTCAGCATGTGTGTGTCGAGCTAGATGTAATAGGGTGAATAAGTCGTCCTAAGCTTAGGGTTGACCTAGTTTCCTGGTGACATGGTCAACCTTAGACTTGTAAGGATTTTTGTAAACTAGATTGACTCGGAGTCGAACTTGTTTAAGAGATCAAGGATGACGAAAGATCGAGCTGATTAGAACGAAGTTGACTAAGAGTCGGACTTGTTAAATAAAACAAAACTGATTAAGAATCGAGTTTGTTAAAACGGAGCTGACTAAGAGTCGGGCTCGTTGAACGAAGTCGACTAAGAGTCGAACTTGTTAAAGGAACAAATCTGATTAAGAATCGAGTTTGTTAAACGGAGCTGACTAAGAGTCGAGCTTATTAAACGAAGTCGACTCAGAGTCGGACTTGTTAAAGGAACGAAACTGATTAAGAATCGAGTTTGTTAAACGAAGCTGACTAAGAGTCGAGCTTGTTGAATTTAATGCAACACAATGTTTGATCGAGTAGAACTGCACTTTTCATTGAGGTTGGGAACAGGTTTACATCAACGGAGAGCTAGAACTATGATAAATTCAAACTTTGTAACTGTACATACTCTGAACTGAACTAAGGACTTGAACTAGAAGTAGTACTTGATAAGGTGAGTGGCATGCCATGGATGTTTCAACTCTTCACCATCTGGATGAGCTATCATGTAGGTCCCCTCCTTGATGACTCGAGTAACAATATAAGGGCCCTCCCAGTTAGGAGATAGTTTATTCTGTTGGGTCCTCCTTCCTGTTGCTTCAATCTTTCTCAACACATGATCTCCTACTTGGAATGATCTTGTCTTCACCTTCTTGTCGTGGTAACTTTTAGTCCGCTGCTTGTAGTTGACCATCCGAAGGTAAGCCGTGTCTCGCTTCTCGTCGATCGAATCCAGGTTGATCAGTCTGTTAGTGTCATTCTGCTCCTGATCGAAGATGGTTACTCTAGCAGTGGGAAATCGCAACTCAGCTGGTGCCATGGCCTCTGATCCATATGTGAGAGCGAATGGGGTTTCCCCCGTAGGCCCCCGAGTGGTTGTGCGAACTGCCCAAAGAGCAAGGGGGAGTTCGTCCAACTAATTATTACGTTGACCAACCAAGCCTGTCTTTAGTGCAGATAGGACGAGCTTATTTGCTGCTTCAGCTTGCCCATTTTCTTGAGGATAGGTGACAGACGATTGCCAATGCTTTATCCCTACTCGAGTCATTTCTGCTTCGAAAGCCCTTAAGAATTGTAAACCGTTGTCTGATACTATAGCTCGAGGAAAACCAAATCGACACCAGATAAAATCATGAATAAAGTTGATAGCATTTTCTTCTGTTATGCGAGCTAGTGGCTTAGCTTCGACCCACTTGGTGAAGTAATCAATGGCGACTATCACATACTTGCAGTTTCCCCGGGCGGGAGGGAAGGGTCCAATCAGGTCGACGCCCCACATATCAAATGGCCAAGCAGCGATCACAGGAGTTTGCTCGGTTGTAGGCAGATGGGGTAGGTTGGCAAACCTTTGGCATTGGTCACATTGCTGGATGAAGTCATGGGTGTCAGCTCGCATGTGTGGCCAGTAGTACCCCAAAGTGATCAATTTGTCGGCTAAAGTCCTGGCCCCCGGGTGTCCACCACAAATTCCACTATGCACCTCGTGCATCAACAGTGTAATTTCTTGGGGGTGAATGCACTTTAGCAATGGCCTAGTGTAAGATCTCCTGAATAGCATGTCCCCTTGCACCACGTATCTTGGAGCTTTCTTCTTGATAGCTCGAGCTTTGTTCTCGTCTTCGGGGAGCTCGCCCGTCTCTAAGTACGCCTTCATTTCCTCGATCCAACACTTGTTATAGACCCAATTTCTTGAAGTGTCTTCCACACATTGAATCTGAACCCTTTCATAAGCTGGATTCTCAAGGTAGGAGATGGGCTCTTCATGTGGCTCGTCTGAAGTGGCCAGTTTTGAGAGTAGGTCGGCTAGCTCGTTGTCTTCTCGACCAATCCTCTGAATTTCCCAAAATTCCAAATCCTTTATCAATTCCTTCACTAGGTCGTGGTATTTGACTAGAGTAGAGTTCAGCACTTCGTACTCTCCTTGGACCTGGTTGACTATCAACTGTGACTCACAATATGCCATAATTTTAGTCGCTCCAAAGCACTTTGCGTACTCAATGGCTGCTACTAAGGCTTCGTACTCTGCTTGGTTATTAGAAGCATCGAACTTGAATCTCAATGACTCCTCATATACTGTCCCAGATTCTGGCTCGATCAGGACTATCCCAGCTCCACTAACATTTTTGGTTGCTGACCCATCCGAGTAGACTTTCCAGCAATCGTCGGGCAGGCTAGTGACGACTTGGGACTATGGCCCTTTCCCTTTGACTTTCTCCTTCTGAGCTCGCACCTCGCTATCCTCCTTGGTGAACGTCAGCTCGACCAAGAAGTCTGCTAGAGCTTGAGCCTTCAATGCTTTTCGAGGTCGATACTCGATGTCGAATTCCGTGAGGGCAATTGACCAATTGAGTAAGCAACCTGAACTTTCTGGCTTATGAAGAATTTTTCTTAAGGGGGCATTCGTAAGCACCACTATAGGATGAGCCAGGAAATAAGCTCGCAGCTTCCTTGAAGCCACGACTAAGGCATATGCTACCTTCTCAGCATTGTAATATCTGTCCTCCAATCTGATAGGGCCTTGCTAACATAGTACACGGGCTTTTGAAGCCCCTCCTCTTCTCGAACCAAAACTGCAGCAATTGCTTTGTCCCCCACATATAGATAAACGAAAAAAGTCTCTCCAGTGGTTGGGCTACTCAATAGAGGTGGAGTAGCGAGGTAATCCTTGAGCTGTTGGAACGACGAATGACATTCGGCCGTCCACTCAAAATTTTTCGTCCCCCTCAAAGCTTTGAAGAAGGAGAGAGATCTTTCCGCCGACTTGGATATGAAGCGACCTAGAGCTGCTACTCTTCCATTAAGTCGCTGCATCTCTTTGACACTGGTGGGCTCTTGCATGTCGACTAGAGCCTTGATCTTTTCTGGGTTTGCCTCTATTCCTTGTTGTGACACCATAAATCCAAGGAATTTACCCGCTGCTACACCAAAAACACATTTGCTAGGGTTGAGCTTCATGTCGTTTGCTCGCAAATTGGCGAACGTTTCCTTTAGGTCGACCACGTGACGTCCGGTCTTTGTTTTGATGACCATATCGTCGATGTAGGCCTCCATGTTTCGGCCAATTTGTGAGGCAAAGACCTTGTTAACCATGCGTTGATAGGTTGCTCCTGCGTTCTTTAACCCGAACGGCATCATGTTATAGCAATAGATGCCTCCAGCTGTTTGGAAAGTTGTCTTCACCACATCATCCTCATGCATCTTGATCTGATGATAGCCTGGATAGGCATCTAGAAAGCTGAGGGTGGAGTGGCCGGCAATAGAATCCACGAGCTTGTCAATCCTTGGGAGAGGATAGCTGTCTTTTGGGCAGGCTAGTTTGAGATTGGTGAAGTCGACGCACATTCTCCATTTGCCATTTGACTTCTTCACCATGACCACATTGGCTAGCCAGGTTGTATGTGTGGCCTCCTTGATTATACCTGCACTCAAAAGTTTTTGTACCTCGAGTTTAATGGCTTCTTCTTTGTCGTGAGCGAAGTTTTTTAATTTTTGAGGCCTTGGCTTGATGGTCGGGTTGACTTCCATCCTGTGAACCGCGACCTCCTCGTTGATCCCTTTCATGTCCTCAACTCGCCATGCAAAGACATCACTGCTTTCCTTGAGCAACTCGACAATCTCTAACCTTTCTTCAGGTGACAGCTGCTTCCCTATCTGAATTTTTTGCTCGGGGTAGGAAGGGTTGGTGATTATTGATTCTAATTCGTCCACAGCTTCTAGCTCAGGACCATCTCTGAATTGCAGGGTTTCAATGATGATCTCTCTGACCCTCTTCCTTTCCTCGGCCCCCAAGTGTGGAGCTTCCTCAGCTATCATACCATCCAGCTCGTCTGCGATCTCCTTGGTAGTGGCCCCCAAGTTATTGTCGATCTGGAGGCATAGCTTGCCTATGGAGACTTGGTCGACCATAACTGTATCCGGATCGACCATTTTCAGAGTGACGTGTCGGCTCAGCCATAATCTCGTCATGTGAGCGATAGGTCAACTCCTCCACCACGGTGATTGTAGATAGTCTAGTAGTTTTGGTGACTGACTGAGACAACTTTAAGTATCCCTCTGCAGTCTCAATCTCTAGCTCTCTCTTCTTTCTTTCTCGAAGGACATGATCTAGGTACGCTCGAGCAGTGCCTTGTACACAGCCGACTCCAGCTGGCGTGGGGAATTTAACTCGCTGATGGGGGATTGATGCCACCATTCCAAGTGCAACCTGGCCAGGGATTCCAAGGATAGCAGCATAATCACTATTCACATCTATGGCAATGAATTTTACCTTGGAAATGACCCTGCAAGGATGTTGGCCCAGGTCGACATCTAGCTCAATCTACCCCTTAGCATCGACTCGGTGGTTTGTGAAGCCCTCTAATCTGCCATCATACCTTTCGAGCTGCTCGTTTGAGAGCCCCATCTCTTGGAATGTCTTATAGAACAGGATATCCTTGCAGGCCCCCGTGTCGACTAAGAGTCTGGTCGTCGTACATCCATCAATGAGTCCTGGGATGACGAGAACTTGCTCTCTAGCCGCCATATTAGTTGGTAGCTCGTGAGGATAAAAGCTGATCACCTCATCTCTAATGTGGCTCCTTGGTGGCACGTGTGGGGCTTTGTTGAGCTGGAAGATCTTATGCTTGATGGCAGTGTTGATGGCTTGTTCTGTGATTACTCCCAGGTTCAACCTAGGCTGCCTTGGTTCCTGAGGTCCACCTGCAGGTCGCTCACCTCCACCACCTTGAGGCCTTTTAACATATGCGTCGAGCCTACCTTGTTCGACCATCCTCTGAATTATACGCTTCAAGCTCATGCAATCTTCTGTGGTATGGCCTGTATCCTTGTGGTACTCGCAGTACTTGGAGTTGTCCCTTCTGAACTTATTTGCTGGGTTCATTGGGGCAGGAGGGGCCAGCTCGACCGCATTCATAATCTCAGTTCGACTCACCGTTAGGGGAGTGAAAGCCTCAGGCACCTTTTTTGTTGCCCTGGTCCTATTCTTACCGTTCTTGTTGTTTCCCCCGTTCTTGGCTGAGCCCTTCTTGTCATCAGCGACCTCAGTCTTGGGGCCTTTTCCATTCTTCTTTTATTTTCTCTCCTCGGCCAACGCCACGTTGTAGGCCTTCTCAAATAACTCTTGTCGTGTAGTGACCGTTCGAACTGTTAGCTCGTAATCCATGTCCGTCGAGGAAATTCCACTCCTGAAGCAATTGATCACCTCCCTATCTATGAGGTCCTCCTCTATCTTGTCTACCATCTCTTTGAACTTGGTGTAGTAGCTCATTGAGCTTTCATTTTTTTCCTTGCACCAGGTTGTTGAGATCTGTGACAGTCATCTTCCGAGCTCCAGCGGTCGAGAAGCGATCTAAAAACTTTGTTCTCATATAGGTCCAGGTCGTGATGCACCCCATTGCTAGACCATTGAACCATGTAAGGGCTGCTCCTATGAGTGTGCTGATGAGCGCTTTGCACATCATGTCGTCCTCATTGGAGACAAAGCACATGGTTGCTTCTAGGTGCTGTATGTGGCTCTTAGCATTGGTTGCACCTGAATACTTTTCTAGGAGAGGCAATCTGAATTCGGGAGGAGGTCGACGGTCAATCAATTCCTTAGATAAGGGATGAAGAGCAAAATATTTGTGCTCGACCTTTCCAGTATCAGCCTTCTTTTCAGCTTCCCATTGCTCGAACTTTCTCTTCCATACCAGCCATTCCCTAGCATCTGGGTTGTCATCCTTAGCCGGAGGGACATCGTTGGATCTCTGCCTCTCACTCCTAGGGGGAGTCATTTGTCTGCTCCTTCTTTCTCGGTGAGAGGGCGACCTAACTGACTTAGTTGGCGACCTGCGCCTATCCTCCCTTATGGGCGACCTGCGCCTAGCATTTTCGACTGGCGACCTGCGCCTGTCATCCCTTATAGGCGACCTTCGCCCGTTTCGGTCCCTGTGGGACTGTGACCTCTGCGTCCTCGCTGGAGATCTCCTTAAGCTCCGACTAGCTTCCAACCGTGTCCTCAGGTCGGACTGAGCCTCTTGCTCTCTATTTCTGTTGAGACTGGCCCTCAAATCATCACTTAGGACATGGATGGGCGATTGAGGCCGAACAACCATTCTTTGGTCAACATTCTGTCCCACAGTCTCCTTTGGGTGAGCATTCCTGGCATGCTCCCTATTCGAGACCTGAGAGGGAGCCACCCTCTCCGACCTTCTATCCGCCTGTTCTGCCTCCTCCATTGCCAATAACTCGGCCAGAATCTGAGCTCGCTCCATCAGCATTTCTTTTCTGCTCAGAGGGTTGGATGAGGGACCTGCCTTATTTCCAACATTCATTTGTCCAGTTGGACGTTTTGGAGGGGGTGGAACCCCTTGCCCCTCCATAGGCCGCTTATCTCTCCTTCTATCTGGCAATCCCCTGCCATCGGCCACACTGTTAGATCGTGTTGCCCTAGCATGTTGACGTGGTGATTGGCTCCTGAATTGTAGGGAACCGATTATGGAAAGATTTGAAACACGGGTGTCTGCATCAGTTAGGTCGACGCTTGCTTATTAGGTCGAGGTCGCCATTTGAGGTCGGTCGACCTGACTGGTGGGTAGAGTTGGATCGTACCCGAATTAGAGCATGGATCGTAGAGTCGGACCAAGCTAGGTCGGGACCTTGGAGGTCGGACAATGAGCTTAGGTCGACTGATCCTGCTGCTGGGCCTTGGGCCTTATGGTGATTGGGCCAGACTCATTAAGAATGTGAAGGCCACGGCTGCCTGTGATTGGGCTTCACTTGCTTGATCCAACTCGACACTTTTGGTATGTTCAAACACATTAAGCTAATTTATTTTAGCATATAACACATTAAATAAATTTATTTTTGCATCCATGATCACTTTCACTAACGGGATTAGTTTTTCCCATATTAAATAGTCATTTACAGTGCATGTGATTAAATTTTAAAGAGCATCAAATGTTTAACTTGCTCTAAATATGTCTCTGACCTATTAATCTTTTTGCAATTTAGTCACTAAACTTCAACTAGGAGTTACAAGTTAACCACCACCATTACACCGCCGTCATTAACCATCATCACACCACCATCATCAACCTCCCAAAACACCCATATTCAAACACCCATATTAAATTAATCATTTATCATTTTTAAACAACCATTTATTGTTTTCAAAATAATTCACTCCTTCCAATTTTTACAAAAAAAAAAAAAATCTCCCCTTTCTTCTTCAAACCCATCAAACTAATTTTAATCACAAAATCTGCAATCTCAATTGGGTATACTTGAAGGTAGAAGAAGAAGTGGACAGAAAGGAGGAAATCCAGTTGTCATATTTCCCTCGGCCTTACCAAATACTCCCTCCGTCCCGGTAGAAGCGTCACCCTTTTAGGGGTGGCGCGCAAATTAAGGAAAAGTGTGGGAAGAAAAAATGTTGTGAGTGTAATTTAAAAATAGGAGAGAGAATTAGTGGAGGAAATAGTGAATTTTAAAAGTGTTGTGAGTGTAGAGGAGAGAGAATTAGTGGAGGGAATAGTGGATGGGATAATAAAATATTAATAAAAGTTTCCTTTTTAGGAAAGGGTGACGCTATAAACGGGACGCCATTTTGGGTAAAAAGTGACGCTTCGGCCGGGACGGAGGGAGTAAGTTGCCCAAAACTCTTATTCGTACAGAATCGAACCCAAAAAATGGAGCTACTGATTAGATCTAAGGCGACGTTGTGGAGGAAAATGAGGGGCGATGAGGGAGCTCCCGTCGAGTTATAGGTTGGAGTCGTGTTGATCTGATGGCGAGATAGAAAGAGGGAAAGGGGAGTTGCAAGGGGTGCGATGTCAAGGTAAGGGGAAAGGGTTGGGGTGGGTCAGGGAGGCAAGAGAGTTGATGAAGAGGAAGGGGCAGAGGATGTGGTGGGGCGGACCTGGGGGAGAGGGGCAAGAAAGGCGACAGTGGTGGGTATAGTTGGGGTGGCGAGAGGGGAGTGGATGGTGGATGCGGGGGTGATACTAGGTGAGGTTGAATGAAGAAGAATAGGGGGGTGGGATTTTAGATAGGGTTGTATTTTTTTTCTTTTTTTCTTAAATCACCGTCTACAGTTTTCAAAAGTAAAATTTAAATTCTATATCTTATTTATTTATTTTTAGAACAATCTACCGAAATTACCTCTTATAATTTGATCACATGCACTGCACATTACCATTTAGTAGGAAAAAATTAACCCAATTAGTAAAAGTGATCATAGATGCAAAAATAAATTAGTTTAATGTGTTATATGCAAAAATAAATTAGTTTAATGTATTGTATGAAAAAATTGTTTAGTAGTGAAACACGCAAAAATTGGATAGTACAGTGATTTTATTTGCAATTTTTTCTTTTCTTAAAAAAGAAATCATTTCTCTAAAAAATAAGTACTATCTCTGTCCCCATTTAAAGTTCTTATTTTCTTTTATGATATGCGTCAGTTTGAAATTCCTAGTTGTTTTATTCTATAAATAACAAAGAATGAACATTGCATTCTTTTGGACAATCTTGTCCTCACAAAAAATTTGTTACTTATCTATTTATTTTTCATGCATTTGTTTTTTTGAATTGTGTTCTGAACATTTATGTCCACAACCCACTATTATTTTTTTTTATTAAGCGTGCTAAATTAATCTAAAAATTTTCAATCGATACGGAAGGAGTAAATAAAACGGTGGTGAATGATTTTTTTTTAAAAGCAAACAATACATGCACTAACAAAGATTAAAAAGATGTGCTCCACATCGGTTAGAGGCTCATCCCATACATGATTCACCCCAAAATATGCGAAATATTTTACAATTATGATTAAAAAAAAGAGTTGGAAGAAAATTATAAGAAAAATATTTTACAAGCATGATTAAAAAAGAAGAGTTGGAAGAAAATAATAAGATTTAGGAACCTATATTACTTCTAAATTCAACCAGTGCAGTAGGGCTGATACCATGACATTAGAATCAGTAGAACTATCCACTTTTAGCATCACTCAAACCAAACTATTGTTATCGTCGGAACCAAATGTCCATTGACCGCCTTGATGAGCAATGATTTGAGAGGACAAATGCTTTTCCAAGAATATTTTGGACACTGCCCAATTTCGGCATTTACAAAATCCCCACACGGATAATATTTGGCTTTGAGAACATAATAAATTAAAACATTTGGGTCGACAATAAATGTCAAACCAAACATCCTAAATAATGCAACAAGAAATATAATAATCATACAAATACAAGGCTATCGACGTAACACAAAGAAAACACAGACTCTTTACGAATAAGAGAAGTCAGGGGCTCTCGACAAAACAGAGAAAGCAGTGGCTCTCGACAAAGGAAATAAATTTTACATGTGAAATATAAATAGTTGGAGTAGACGAAAAGGAAAGGAAAAAATAAATTGATCACCTTATTTGCCAAGGAGAATAATCATTTTCAATCCATTTTTTGGACGGAAGTAATTGCTCGGCGAATATTGATTGCATTCTTCTTGTTCACGAAGAAACAAACCTAAAAATTAATTTTTAATTTTGCATTTATTAATTGATGAATTGACAATTTATATATACAAAATTTGGGACTTAAAATATAAATCAATTCAAGAAAATTTTGAAAGAATTTTGAAAGACTTGATCAGAAGAAGAAGAAGAAGAACGGAAACCAATAATTAATCCATAAGAGTAATTATATATGCAGTGCCTAAAGGCTTAATATATTGGGAAAAATATCAAAATATCCCTCTAAAAAATATTTATATCCAAAAAATCCAACAAATAATTCTCTTATCAAAAAATCCTAAAATTATATATTCAATATCGAAAATTCCAAAATTTAACGATTTAACTTTTTCTTTAAGTTTGAAGCTTTTATGTAGATGAAATTTGTTTTTTTTAAGTTGTGACATGTTAAGAATGTAAAATTTATCATATATTGATAAATAATTATAATTAATAATAATACCAAATATTATTTTTATTACAAGATAAAAAATAATAAAAAGATAAATTTATTATACCATGTTTAATTATTTTTAGAAAATCATGCTTATATAATGTAATTATTAAATTTTGTAATAAAATTATAAAATAATAGATAAAAAGATGATTAAAAAATCTAAAAATTATCACTATCATTATTATTTTTTAGAATTACTATTGAAATTATTACTTTGTTAGTCCTACAATTTTATTAATATTAAAAGTATTATTTTTTGAATATTTATTCTATAATTGCTTAAGATGGATAAATTTTATTCTTGTAAACTCATAATTGAGATAAAAATCATGTTTGAAATAATATGAATTCTCAAATTTAATAACATTGGCTAGTTCATTAAATTTTGGACTTTTTGGTATTGAATATCTAATATTAGGGTTTTCTTAACATGAGAATTAATAGTTGGGTTATTTGAATTTAAAATTTTTTAATAGGGGGGTTTTTTGGTATTTTTCCCTAACATATTTTTTTTATAACTTTTTTTTCACTACTCACACACAGACAGAAGCGCCTAGAAAATTCTAGGGAGAGAAAGCCTTCCCTCTAACTTCTTGGGGGGGGGGGATCGAACCTGATGAGAATAAATAAAATCCAATCCACGTGTCGGTCAACATGCCCAGACCGTGAATGACTCAGCAAGGAGGTGATCTCCTACCTTGAAAAGTCAACATAGACAGTCTAACGTCAACATAATAGAAACAATAGGAGAAGGTTTTGTATTCGTCCCTCAAGAAGCTGAGGCGAGATTGGAGATACTAGGGGACAAACAGCCGGTGAGGGAGCGCTAGGTGAGATACGTATCTCGCGAAGATATATATCTCGCTTAGACAGGTATCTCGCCTGGTATATACCAGACCCACTTTGATAAGCCGAGCTTGGCCCCGCTAATAGTTGGTCGAGATAGATATCTCGCATAAGTCAGTATGGGTGCGTGATTTATCCGGCTAAAGAGGGCAGAAAGTTGGTGAATAAGTCAAATCAAGCCTCCTTATCACCAACTCCCTAGGATAACCACATAAGCTATTGAACTTATCGTGATCAAGTACAAGACTTATCAAACCCCCTATCATGGCTGGAGTATAAATAAGGAAGTTCCATTACAGAGAGAGGTATATGTCTCCTTCTACCTTCAAGTTTTCTCTTCCCAGATCATCAGTTCATCACCAGAATTCTTACTCTCACACCGGAGGGGCTTTAGCCGGAGATGCCCCCGGCTTAGCTTACGGTGTTCATTTTGCAGGCCTTAGTTGGAGATCATAGCTGGATCTATCCTCTGTGAACGTTACGTGGATGTTCTAGTCAGAACTCGATTCTTGGTAGCATCAGTTTGGTTCCATTGCCGGGAACGAGTTCATTCTCCAAACGAGGCGCTCTTCATCGTGCAGAAACCCAGAAAACTCAGTGCGTGTGGGCACTAGTAACGGTAGTGAAGAAACATTGGATAGAGCCGACGGGTACATCGAAGGGAAGGGCACTCAAATCAACGGTGGAAATTCAAACTCCCCACAAGAACCTGGAGGATCCCCCACAGAACTCCGGGGACACCTCTCATGCAGAAACATCAAGGAGGAGGCAGCAGACCCCCCTAGTTCCCGGGGAGCAGATGAAAGAGCGGAAAAGGAACAATAGGAAAGGGATGCCTTAGCGAAAGAAAAGGCAGCTAAGGTCCAAGAGGCGTTGTATATCAGACAGAAGAATGATTTGTTCTTGCAAGTGTTGACGAATAATCAGAGGCTGGAAAAGTTAGGCGAGATACCCACAGCGATCCCTCAAGAAATTATGGCTGAGATGCTAGAGACCCCTTCTAAGCCGCCTGAGCCTAGTAAGAGGGGAGGACCTGAGCGAAGTGAAGAGGTGACTCAAGGGAAATCAGGAAGGCGGAGTCCCTCCCCAGCCAAGGGAAGGACTGACTGCGGAGAAGGGAGAGGTCGGAGCAGGCGAGATAAGGAGAGGAAGGAAAGGGTGAATGAAAGCAAGGGAAAATCGAAGTCGCGACATGGCGGGCCGGGGGAAAAAGAGCCGAAAAGAAAGAGAGTGCAGTATGTACCCGGTGGACGAGGGGAAGATTCTTATTATTATCAGTACTCAGGTTCGGAGCTGGATTCGGGATCGAAGTATGACGGCACCTATTCCCCACCCAAAACGCAGAAAGATAAGAGATCCCACAAGTCACAGTCATCACGGAAGGAGGAAGTCAAGGAGGATATCGACTGGAAGGCCGAGATTGCCAGGCAAATTGCGGACTTGAGAAAGACTACGGAAGAAACAACAGCTGAGAAGGATTCTATTTGTATCCGTTCGCTAAAAAGATAAGGGATGCCGAGCCTGATCCGACGTTCAGGAGACCAGACCTGCCAAAATACGAAGGAAGTACAAGGGTAATAAATCATATTACTAATTTCGAAGTGACCATGTCCCTTCTGACCAATAAGGATGCGATAAGATGAAAAGATCTAGCTAGTACTCTAACCTCGCACGCGCTGGAATGGTTCTTATCTCAACCTGTGGGATCTATCTTGAGTTATAACGATTTCAAGTAGAAGTTCTTGTCGCGCTTCAGCCACTCCGGAGCCTGCCCGATCAAGAAGCAAGACTTATGCAACATCAGACAGAAGGAGGAGGAATCACTGATGGGATATATGGAGAGGTTCAAAGCCTTATCAGATCAGATACCAGATACCAGCCAAGAGTCGATGGTCATGTTGTTTTCGGCGGGATTGGCTCCTAGTTATTTCAAAAGAGAAGTGGGAATGAGAATTCCTAAAACTTTGGGTGAGATGTTTGAGCGGGTTAGAGGTTTCTCGGGAGGCGGAGAGCCGGATGGCCCGACGGTGCGAGCGGCGCTGGAATCTCTTTAATCTCACCGGAGAGCGTTAAATTCAAAAAGGCCTTAAGATTTAAGTTTCCAGCGTCAAATAACCAGGCGGAGTATGAAGCTTTGATAGCGGGAATGAAGTTGGCTAGCGAGTTGGGCATAAATGAGTTGAAAATTTTCTTCGACTCCCAACTAGTAGTGAAACAAGTAAAAGGAGAATATGGAGTAGTTCATCCCACCCTCCTGAAGTATTGCGAGATGTCGAGTAATGAGCTGAAGCAGTTCAAGTTTTGGGAGTTGGTTCAAGTGGATAGAGCGGATAATGAGCGAGCTGGCCGTCTGAGCAAAATAGCCAGTGATGAAGTCAAGAATTTGGAAGGCCAGATAAAGGTAGATTACCTGAACGAGCCGGCATTCAACATGCAGAAGGTTTTGGAGATTGATGAAGGGGAGAGGGATTGGACAGACGAGATGAAAGACTATTTGGAGAAGGAGATTCTCCCCCAAGAGCAGGACCGGGCAAGAATAATCAAGAGTATCTCGCCAAGGTTCGTGATTCAAGGTGGCGTCCTATACAGAAGATCATTCACAAGACCACTCCTCAGATGCGTCAAAGAGAATATGATTGACAGGGTTTTATTTGAAATTCATGAAGGGGTATACGGCGGACATCCTGGAGCTAGGACCTTGGCTGACAAAATTATGTTTCATGATTACTATTGGCCTACCCTTAGGCGAGATGCAGAGAAGTATGTAAGGAAATGTGAAAAGTACCAGTGTTTCGCGGATATTCCAAGACAACCAGCTACGTTGCAAACGGGAGTGGCTGCAGCACGGCCATTCGACATGTGGGGAATCGATTTAATTGGACCTTTTGCTAAGGGGAAAGGGGGATGCCAGTACGTGGTGGTCACGGTGGACTACTTCACCAAGTGGATCGAGGCTAAAGCATTGGCCACCATTTCCGAAGACAACATCATCAAGTTTGTGCACGATCAGATATGGTGTCGCTTCGGCCTGCCGCGGATGATTGTTTCGAATCATGGAACACAGTTCTCCAAAAAGTTCACAGCTGAATGCGAGAGGTTCAATGTCAAGCATTGGATATCATCTGTTGCCTGGCCGGAAGGGAATGGACAAGCGGAGGCCGCCAACAAGCAAGTGTTGAGTGCATTGAAGAAGATACTGGACGGAAAAGAGGGTAAATGGGTGGACGAATTGCCAACGGCCTTGTGGTATGTACGCACCACCATAAAGGGGCCAACCGGAGAAACCCCTTTTGCTCTGAGTTATGGATCAGAAGCTATGGCACCAGTAGAGATGGGACTTCCCTCGCACAGAGTCGCATGCTACAGTGAAAAAGAGAATGAAGAAAGACGAAAGGGGGACCTGGATCTAAGTGACGAGTTAAGAATGGAGGCAAAGCTCAGAATGGCGAATTACAAACAGAAGACGAAGATGCAACACGACAAGAAGGTCAATCTGCGTTCGTTTAACATGGGAGATTGGGTCATGAGGAAGGCTGAAGTAACTGGGAGCAAGGCGGGATACAATAAACTCAATCCAAACTGGGAAGGACCATTTCAGATTGCCAGGATTGTCAGGGAGGGAACCTACATGCTCAAAAGGCCAGACGGAACGGAGCTGCGTAACCCTTGGAACGTGAACCATCTGAAGTTTTATTATAAGTAAAAATGTATGGCACAAAACCTCTTTTGTATGTTTTGCTCACCCACTTTTGTATGATTGCTCACCCCGCTTAATGAAAGACCTTGCTGTGCTATCTGATTTGTCTATTTTTGACTTAGAAAAAGGGGAAAATGATAATTTTCGTGCGAAACGCGGTATAGCGAAATGCGGTTTAGCAAAACGAGCGAAATGCGGTATAGCAAAATGCGATTTAGCAAAATGCGGTTTAGCAAAATGCGGTATAAGCGAAATGCGGTATAAGCAAAACGCGGTATAAGCGAAATACGGTATAAGCAAAAGGCGGTTTAGCAATACGAAGGCGGCGACATGCGGTTTAAGCGAAAAGCGACTTAAACGGAATGCGGTTGAAGCCCAACACGATCTAACATATAACCATTTGAAACAACGCAACTTGTTAGCACGGTCCACCTATAACCCTTCCATATTCTCTAGCGAGATAGAATGGAGGGAACATCATATCCATCGGCGAGATAAATGTTAACTGAATATTCATAAGCGAGATAGAATGGAGGGAACGTCAAATCCACCGGCGAGATAAATGTTAACCGAATATTCATGAGCGAGATAGAATGGAGGGAATGTCATATCCCCGGCAAGATAAATACTTGCTGAATTTCATAAGCGAGATAGAAGGGATGGAACCCCATTTTTCCTCGACGAGATAAATGTTAGCTAAATTTTGTTAGCAAGATAAAATGGAGTGAACCCAAAAAATAGAAAGCTGGGAAAACATCATGCTCTCCAGGCGACATAAATGTTGGGGAAACGAAAACGTGAGCGAGAAAAAAAAACGTGGTGAATACTAAGCTTTCCAGGCGGGACGAGTGTTAGGAGGAACGAGAATGTTGGCGAGATAACGTGGTTAACTAACATGTTCCTTTCCAAATGGAGAATCCAGCGACATGCCTAGCGAAATTTGAGTTATGACCTTATTATCCAAAAAAGAATACGCGAGATTCAATGGAGCAAAACGGCGCACAAAAATCATCGTGCGAGATTAACCAGTCACCTACGAAACCACAGGGGATGATTGCAAACACTAATAAATAAATCATTACCCCAAGGATACAAAAATCAAAAACTTTCAAGCAAGGCTGCCTAAAGACAAGCCTTACTCTTAAAAGGGGGGGGAATAAGGGAGATGCACCCCCACAAAGACAACAAATGCTGACATTTTTTAGCATCAGCTGAAACAAAAAAAGGAAGAGAAATGGAGATTTCATAATCAAACAAAGTTATAAAATAAAGTAGACGAGACAAAAACAAAGGAAATCGTTTCAAAATGGCTCGCAGGCCCAAATAAAGTCATAACTAAGATTCCTTGTCCCTAGCAATCTCTGCCTTCCTATTTAAAATCTTTTGCTCCACTTCAAAGGAAGCATTGAGATAAGCGTCGAAGGCATTGTCATCGTCAACCGGCGGATTCGCCCAAGCGGGATACCCCATCTCGACATCAAATTTGGCAATCTCGCCTAATTCTCTATCATCAAAGGGCAGTTGAGGATGTCCAATCTGGCCATCTCGCCATACATGTGCTCAGAAAGCCACTTAACCACCTTATCTCACGAAACACCATCTCCAAGAGCATTCCGCACCGTTACAAAGGAAAACCTCTCAAGAAGAGGAAAGGTCTTCTCCTCAGCATCAAACTGAAACTAGGAAGAAGATTTGTAATCAGTTACGGCTTTCTCAACGGCTAACTTGAGCTCTTTGATCTCGGCGGCCTGAGATGCATTTTGCTCAACTAGAGTAGCATTCTGCTTAGCGATATCAATGATGGCAATATCGGCCTCAGCCTTGGCTTTTTCCGCATCCTGTTTAGCCTTCACGGCGAGTTCACGTTCTTTCTCAAAATCGTCTACCTGAACTCGAAGGGCTTCATTTTCTAGATCCACTTTATCCTTATCTTTAAGGAACTCATCCCACTTTTTCTTAAGGGAAGCGGCACCCTTCTGAGCAGCTTTAAACTTCGTAGTAAGGTGGGTGTGAGCAGCTTCGAGCGAGATTAGGTCCTGCTTACATTTATTCTTTTCCCTCTCAACCGCGCGCTCCCAAGCGACTTTGTCGCTAGAGCTCTTGCCTAACTCCTCTTCAAATCTTCCCAATGCTTTGTCAAATACCACATCAATATTAGTTTTCACCTGAAAACCAAAAAGGGGTTCCACTCAATTATCTAACCAAAATAAAATGGTAGAGGCGAGATAAAAGGGAAATGAAGCATACCTCCATTGCCATCTGACTCAAGAAACTTTTCAAGGAATCAAGACTCTCATTCCTAGAGGGGGCTAACTCCGCCCCTTTCCCCTTTTTGGCAACCCGCTCATCTTGGCGAGATGGGCTAACTTCAAGCGCACTGCGAGATCGTTTAGAGCCAATTCCTACTAAGTCACCACTTTCAACGGAAGGGGCATCCGAGGTACCTTTAGGCGAGCTAATTTCGACGACATGGGGGATATCAGAATCTCGCTTGGCAGATTCAGTCTTCTCAATCTCACTTGATTTGGTCGGCGACTTACTACTGTTGGCCTCAAGATCAGTGGCATCAACGCCCGCACTTTCAGTCTCAATGGCCTCATTATTCTCGTCCTCTTCATTTTCTCCTTCATTGGAATCCACTCCACCCACAGACTCAGAAATGGAATTCTTCTTCTTGGCCCTAGATTTCCTGGGAGGCCTACCAGCAGCAGCGGCATCAGACTTGTCTAGAGCAACAGCTTCCATGTCCTTGCCGTCTGACGATATAGGGATTTGAACATTGACAGTCACGGCCAATTGCCTAAGGGCAGCCTGACGTTCTTTGGCCAGCCTTCTCTCTTCCCTTATTTTGGCAAGATTAGCAGCCCTCTGAGCAGCGAGATCCATTCTATCAAAATCTGCGGGATAGATACGATGAGTCAGAAAACAAGCAACAACAAATTAAAGTAACCAAGGTAAAGAAAAGAAAATAAAAGTGATTCACCCATCAAATTGTGCATAGCAGCACACACATAAATATTTCACTGGCAAGTCTCATAGTTGGCAGCAAAGACCCTGTGGTCATGAATCTCCCATTCATCAAAACAAGCGGATCGGACCAATGGAATAAGGGGCTCTACCCCGCCAGTTAAGGTAGGTGAGATTCCAACCCGCCTTAGAATGTTTTCATCTCGCAATATCAGTCTCCAGGAGAATAACGTATCATTCCCCATCAGGGATAAAGTCCTTGCAATGTCATCTTTTGCAAGTTGTTCGTCAGGAGTAAGGCGTGTTCTGTTGCCCAAGTGTGTGATCAATGGCGAGATTCCAATGGGATGTTGCCAACCTCGGCTAGAAGTGATGGAAATGGGGTTATCATACAGATGGTGGATCTTATTGGGACCAGGAGTCAGCAATTTATTGGTTTTACTAGTCCTTATGGTGATCCTATGGTCATCTTTAGATTTAACCTTATAAACGTCAAAGTATTCCCTTGGAAGCGGGATAGTGGGCTCGTGACGGCCCCCCCTGCAAATGGCAATAAAGGAAACAAGGACCCTAATAGCATTTGGGTGTAGATCCATAAGGGCTGCAGACAACTCGGTGAGAAAAATGTTTATAAAAGGATCTAAGGAAAGTCTAAGACCAAACTTGAATTGGGAAGGATAAGCCACCACTATTGCTTGGTTTTTCCTCATTTCGGCGGGATTGAGGGGACCCACGTAATTGGCGAGATGATACACAGTGGGATCGATGTGATGTTGGGCATAGAACTCAGTCCAATCTACGTCTTGCGAGATGCTCTTGGACATGGGATTGCGAGCAGCGGAGTGAGAGCTGCTGGCTTTGCTGGATCCTTGGTCTCGCATCTCGCCACGGGATAGAATCTGTCCGGAAAAAATATAATTAACATCGTTCTTAATCTTAGTCCTATGATCTCCTTCTGAACACACACCCTCAAACTAGAACTATCTGGCCCCAAGGGGTATCCCTCCGCTTTACAAATATACTCGCAAAAAGATAACCTATCCAAGAACCCAATCATGGAGACATAAGAAAGGGGAAGATATGGTGGTCCCCAAATTTTCAAGGAATCTAAAACTAAAGTGCCTGCACCTTCAGCAATTAAAATAGTATTCAATTCTTCCCTAGTCATTCTAAACCAATGTCCATACCCCCTTTTATAATACCCTTTGGATTTTTTACATTGCCCAAATTTAGTATCCCTAGCACATTGCTTCACCCTAGCCATTTCCGTACAAACCGAAAACCAAATTAATATGGGGTTCGAAAATGATACCTGAATACGAGGGGAGAAATATCCTCAAGGAGTTCCGGCCGATTCACCGGAAAATATGGAAGACGGTAAAAGCTTTACTTTCCCCTTTCAAGCCACGATTCGGAACCCCAAACGGCACAAAAATTACACCCCGAGACCTGGGTTTCGTCGGAAATGGGAATGATCGGAGTAATACGGAGAGAAAACGGGCGGATATGAAGCACCAAGGTCGCCGAAAAATAGGGACAAACCACCGGAGAATGCAAGAAAGAGAAGAGAGAGAGTAAAGGATAGAAATGTGAGGTCAAGTGGTGGGGCCGTCCCTTTTAAATCATGGATACGAAAGGACGAAGTCGAAAAGACCCTTCAGTTATACCATCATTACCCTTTGGGGAAACCCACCGTCATTAATTTTAAATTTTGAATTTAAAGCGGTAGCTGCTTTTTCCAAGGATGTGTATTTTTCATTTAAAAAGTCGGCCCATTAAATAAAAGGAAAAGTTGATACGCGTCAACCAGGGACGACATCAACTAGGGAAAAGTGAGATGTAATTCCAAATAGGCCATCAAGATGAAACACAACAATGATCTGTTCCACTGCGAGATATATCTCGCACAATTTGACCTTGTACTAAGTTAGCCACCATGAGAAGTAATGCGACATGGAACGAGGAGCGAGATGAGCAAATTAAAGTTCACCACTAGACCATAAATGGTCCTAGTGGTAAACTGAGGGGCTACTGATGAGCATAAATAAAATCCAATCCACGTGTCGGCCAACATGCCTAGACCGTGAATGACTCAGCAAGGAGGTGATCTCCTACCTTGAAAAGTCAACATAGACAGTCAAACGTCAACATAATAGAAACAATAGGAGAAGGTTTTGTATTCGTCCCTCAAGAAGCTGAGGCGAGATTGGAGATACTAGGGGACAAACAACCGGCGAGGGAGCGCTAGGTGAGATACGTATCTCGCGAAGATATATATCTCGCTTAGACAGGTATCTCGCCTGGTATATACCAGACCCACTTTGATAAGCCGAGCTTGGCCCCGCTAATAGTTGGGCGAGATAGATATCTCGCATAAGTCAGTATGGGACCCCATCTGACAGAAAGGACAGTATTAAATGAGATGGGACAATATTAAATGGGAAAGGACAGCATTAAACAGGGCATTAAATGAGGTCAGTTGCCATCATGAACTTGAGCCCCCAAAATCATTGGGCGCGTGATTTATCAGGCTAAAGAGGGCAGAAAGTTGGTGAATAAGTCAAATCAAGCCTCCTTATCACCAACTCCCTAGGATAACCACATAAGCTATTGAACTTATCGTGATCAAGTACAAGACTTATCAAACCCCCTATCATGGCTGGAGTATAAATAAGGAAGTTTCATTACAGAGAGAGGTATGTGTCTCCTTCTACCTTCAAGTTTTCTCTTCCCAGATCATCCGTTCATCACCAGAATTCTTACTCTCACACCGGAGGGGCTTTAGCCGGAGAAGCCCCCGACTTAGCTTACGGTGTTCATTTTGCAGGCCTTAGTTGGAGATCATAGCTGGATCTATCCTCCGTGGACTTTACGTGGATGTTCTAGTCAGAACTCGATTCTTGGTAGCATCAGAACCCATGACCTCCAGGTTGGAAGCCATGAGCTCTGGCCACTAGGCCAAAGCCTGATACTAGCAGGGGGACTGATGCAGCGCAAATATAGTCGCTCGCTTTAATCAATAATTCTAGTAGTTAATACGAAAATATTTTTAACAATAATTTTAACCTAATTTAACATTACCGTTAACACTTATTTACACATACTAATAATTGTTAAAAGTGTCAGAATGTTTAATTATAAGTCTCAATATAAATTAATGGGAATTTGTAATATTAGCATAGGCATTTACGAGATATAGACGTTCGTTTTTGAATAATCTTTTTATCTTGAAACTAGGAAATACATGTTTTACGCAAGAAATACTCAAAAGATTAACCAAAGCAAATTGAAAATTCATATATGGGAGTCCTTGACGTACATTAAGCCAAGGTGTAAAAGATTAAACAAAACAAATTGCAAACTGAAATCAAACTACAAGATTCAGAAAGAAAAACTAAAACCAAGAACTACTTTTAATCCTTAACATTTACGAATCCAGAATAATAAGATCCAAACTAAAACTATAGTTCTCTTCGTCTACACAACGTGATCTGCATCTGTTTCCTCTTTTGCACCAATGCTTGCCTGGGCCCTCGTTCGACTAGCAAACTGGGCACATCTCCAGACTTGAAACATCACAAACATGAAAGCCAAAACATACAATATGCCGATATAAGTAGTCCTGATCAAATAAGAAACATCCATTATCTTCAAGCCTCCAAAAACATTGTAAATTCCCAATCCAACTGTACTGTAACCAACAAACCAGTGGAACATATTCCAGTAAATCCTCTTCTTGTCATCCTTCTTAGGCCTCATGAACGCACCAACCACTACCTGTAGAGTAGCGAGTACCAACAGAATGACACCTATGTATGCATGTGCAGGATTTGCAACACCAAAAGAAGAGTACTGTTTCTTCTTGAGTCCTATGACAACCCCGATGAGGCCACCACTGACGCCCAACAAGTAACCCGATATCTGACAACTAATATGAAGATTGAACCAGAGAACAGGATTCATACATGGAAACATTTTAAGGACGGGTAAGATAGTACCCATAGGCATTAGAATACCCCAACCAATTGTATTCAGTACACCATGGATGATTTTTAACAAGTTATCTCTCGAGGTACTGGTTTTTCCTCCTCCTTCAGTTGTTTCTACTGCCTTGCCGGAGAAGAAATCAATAGTGGAGAAAGATAAGAGATTGGGGCCTGACATGGAGTGTGCACCAAGCATGTTTCCTCTCATTGGGCCTTCTTGCCAGACATGGTTGACGACTGTGGTATTGGACGGAAGGTTGAATTTGGCGAAGATAATCATCTCTTGATTGTTGTTGGAGTAGATAGCGGAGAGTTGAGAGACGGGGAAGGTCAAGTTACCTTGGTTCATCCTAGTGGCATAGCTAGTTATAGGAGAGGTGTAAGCTTTGGTTGTGCCATCGGATTGTATGTAGGCGATGAATGATTGGGAGCCAAGCATCCCCTTGGAGGTGGGATTGATGGCCCAAGCGACCCATCTATTGGGTGGTGTTTGAGTCATGTGGAAAGCTAAGTCGATGGTGTTGTTGGAAGGGTAGAAAGTCCAGTGGAGGAAGGAGTTGAGAAGGTGAAGGTCTTGGCACGAAGCGAAAGATGCTTGGTTGGGGAACTGGTAGTTGAAGCATGTTTGGTTTGTGAAAACGACGGGAGTGGGTTGTGCGGCGGAGGAAGGGAGGAAGAAGATGATAAGAAAACAAAGGAGAGAAGAAAAGAGGAGGACCTTGGTCGAAGAAGAAGACATGGTGGAAGGGTTTGAAGAAAATAAAGTGAAGCATAAGAGAGGAATTGGGGGTAATTTATAGGTGTTTTGGTGAGATTAAGGCAGTCCGTACGAATCCTGTTTGGGATTGGATTTCTTTTCTTGTTAGTTTATAGGACTCTTCCTTTTTCGTTTATGCTATTGGTGATACAATGATATTGTTGGATAAAATCTTTTTTATTTTTTAGGAAATTATACTCTCTCTATAACACTGACATATTTCTTTCAAAAAAATATTAAAATAATTATATTGGAATTGCGGTTTGTGATTGGTAGGAGTTTCTCTGCTTCATACAATTGTACTTCCTTAGTCACACATTTTAGGAAGTATTGGACTTTGACCAATATTTAATGATAAATTGGAATATATCTTCATGAAAATTTTAAAAAATATGCCTCACTTTCCTGAAAGCAAATAGTTATGATTAGTGCTTTTATGTATCAGTGTCCATTTTTTAATAGTATAAATGATAATCAAATTTAATTTTTATAATTTTTTTGTTTAAAGCTCATTTTAGTTGACCAAAAAAATCAAATGCAACATTTATTATAAGACAGATCAAATGCAACATTTATAATGAGAGAGAGAGAGAGAGAGAGAGAGAGAGAGAGAGAACTTAAATAATTTCCTCGAAAAGAATAACATTAATCGTTTACAAAACAATATAAATAAATAAATTAAATCCACTCACATTTATGATGTATTATTTCTCAATATGAATACAATATTTTTTCCCTCCAAGAACAAATAAACATAGAGATGAGAACTTATTTGAGAAACCAATCCTGGCACAAGGAAGGCCAACATCATCATATACAGAAGAAGAAGAAGAAGAAGATTCCTGACTTAGAGTTCCTTAATAAATGTTTTTTTTTTTTCTCTACAAAAACAAAGCTTCTAAAAAATGAGAACAACACTGTCATGAACCCTTGATTTCTGGTTCTGAGCCACACACTCTGATATCCACATCAAATTCCTTATCTCCAGCTCCCTCAATCTCATGTACGCAAAGAACACACCATAGTGGAACTGCATATTGCCCCGAGTACGCAATTATCAGAATTATTACTTTGGTATCTCACTATAAACTTATGAAGAACCAACCGACTGGTCCAAACACCAAAACAAGTTTCAAAATCTAGATTACAAACCTGTTGCTCAAATGCTAAGCAAAGCCTCTTCACCTCTTCTTCATAGAAGGCCTTGTCAAGCATCTGGCTTTCTCCATATGATAACTTGGCAAATATTGGCTGATAAGGAGGGTATTTCTCCATCACACCACGAACCTATCACACCCAAACATGCAACAAATTAACATTCATGTGGGGAACACAAGAACCAAACTAAGGCGGCTATAGCTATAAAACTACTATGTCAATTATCTGACACTCTTCCTGCATCACTATCTCATTTCTTTTCAGCCATTTCAATAGGGATCGTAAAAAATTATAATTTGAATAAATTGTATAGCAAGAAAGCTCAATTGCAAAAATTAAGGAACATAATAGAAAACTTGACGGTTATACCTGATCAATATCCTCGCAAATAGCAAGTTCCTCGTGGCCATAGGGGTAACTGTTATAAACAAAGTAACCACATTCAAAAACCTATACACTAGGGATGAAATATGACAAGCTTGAGCTTTATTTATCTTACAGTAGTCCAAAACTTGAATACAATTTCTTACGATCATCCCGAGTTAGCTCTGTTCCAATGCTGCTCAAGCAAAACACATAAAGAAAATAAGACGAAGGGGTAGAACATCACACTTTGAAGAAAACGATCCATAGCAAACCAAAATTGTCTTCTAGACTATGAGTGCACCTGTTTATGGAGATATTAACAGCTCTTCTGTCAGCCTCAAAGGCGAGAAGGTCGGACATGATTTCTGCGGTTGCACCACCAAGTTTCTATTTGAAGTATTTGTGTTAGGGCCTAACCTCAAGGAAAAATAATAACTCCACAAATGATCAATATTTGGAAAGCATCTTTCCATACCTGACAAAACCTGTAGAAATCTTCAAGGTATGCCTTGTAAAGAGTATTCCTCATAATCTCAATGTTCATGTCATCCAGGTCCTGTGAATGAGAAGATTAATTCTGAGAGAGGAAAACCATAAACAAAACAAATATAGTGCAAATATCAAAGATTAGCACATATGTAAATGAGAACAGCCTAATCATACAAAAAAGAGCAGTGAAACAACTTTTTTCCACTCTTTTTATTGAACTTAGTAAAATACAACTTTCCGTCAAATGCTAAATAATAACAAATTAAAACCTCAATCTATAACTAAGAAAATCACAAGGGTACCTTAATAAAATATTTTGCTCAGACAACAGCTGGCAAAACGGATCAAAGTAGCTGGTGTCAACTACCTCAAGGCTCAAACAATCAGTAGAGTTACTAAACTATCACCTTAGAGTGTAACCGATACATCAGAAACATTATCATCTTCCTTTTCCTTTGATCTTAGCAATTCCAAATTAATTATATCTCCATTGTCACAAGAGAAAAGGGAGGAAAAAAATGTTTAAGAAAGAAGTTGCAACGCTTATAAGAATGCACAATCTTGATTTTAAGGATCTACAATCAAATACTCCCTCCGTCCCATAACAAATGTTACTTCTTTCCTTTTGGGGCGTCTCATAACAAATATTACCATCCCCAAATGTAAACTTGATAATACTTATTTATTCTATGAGACCCACTCACCCACTCACAACAACAATCCACTTACTATTTCCTACCCCACACTCTCTCATACTTTACTTTTCGTACTCACAACATCTACTCCATTATCAATATTATACTATTTTTAGATAGAGAAAGCGAAAATATAAATATGTGTTTCATGATGTCAAAAAAGGCTATATAATGGAAAAGTTAAAAGGGTAAATTGCAAATGACCCACTGTGATTTCACCTCATTTATAGTGAACCTCTCAGATCCAAAACTACAATGCATTCTTGTGCTGCGGAAATTTGCAACATTAATTTTTTTCATCAAAGACACACAAAAACCAACCAAACTAACAATTTTCCAACAAGCAGCGAAATTTGCAAAAGATGAAGTGCCACACGACAAATAAAACCCAAAGCCTCCTAATAAGAGACAGTGTATTTTGTACATGCACCTCTTTTTATTCTGGCCTTGAAGCCATAAATTGATTCAAGTCCATTGAACCCACAAACAAAATCTGTGCACATTTTTTTCTTGAACCCCAGGTGCTTTTGCAACAGGGTGAAAACCGCAGCGGGCATATTTAACTTGATCAAGGCATGCAAGAATAAAAGTGGGTACCTCCGATGTGATGCACTCAGAGAAGTATGGAGCTAGTGGGGTGTCAACAAGCACCAGCCTATAAAGCTCCCGCATGTTCTGAGCAACAGCTAGGGTACCAATACTGAGAACACAAATAGAGCAGAAGATGATATTGTTAGCAGTTGATATATAAAGAAAAAAATACACTGAGGACGCATTACCTGTCAAACATTCCCAATGGGTGGCATTTCTCTAACAGTTCCTGAACATCTCTCTCGTGCAATGTTCCAGTAACAATAAGGACAACATTGTCGATCATGTGCCCGTATCTGATAAATGGCACAAAATAAGATCGAAAGTTAACTAACGAATAAATTTCTTTTGCCATGTTCTAGAAACTAATGATGACGACAAATCCTCAACGCAATTTAAGTCTTTAGATTAAAAATCAGCTTGGAAAGATAAAAGGAGACACTCAAGTAAAATTTCTATGCACTCAGAAAAGAAAATGAGAGCTGCAATGGCAGCAGCATAACCCTCATGTTATAGCTTTAGCGATTTTCTCTGTTAAAAGATTACCGTGCTATCTACTATGGTTATTATGCTGCGGACAAAATGTTTTAACATCATTCAACTCTTCTGTGAGTAGCTTCATGATCCAATTCCCCTTGATAGAGCCTCTCCATCCAACCAAGCATATGGCATATTCTTTCCGCACATCCATAAGAAACTACTCAAGAACAATTTGTCAAGGACAGAAAGATCGTAGATAATACGAATTAACTATCTTAAAAAATTCCCTATTTAGAATTTTCAAGAACAGTTCTGGTGAATAAAAGTTATATTCCCCAAGCGAATGTCAATTTTTCGAGATATTCTGCCCCTTACAGAATGTCCACTTTTTTGGTGAAGTTACTAATTCCATTATCAATCATGTTCTAATTATACTTGCAATCATGTTGTCATATGGTGAGATCATTAAAGGTATTTACATATATATATATATATATATATATATATATATACTCCCTCCGTCCCATAAAACCTTCCCCATTTTGAATAGTGCCAAGTCAACCGAGTACAACTTTGACCAAACTTTAATATCAATCTATTCATTCTAATGAAATTTTAATAATTGCTATTGATAAATCATTTGGTTATTTTATGGATAACAATTTTTAGATTTTTATTATGATAAGTAAATTGATATTAAAGTTTGGTCAAAGTTGAACTTGGTTGAACTGAGTTCTTAGTAACCGGGTAAGGTTTTATAGGACGGAGGGAGTGTATATATATATATATATATATATATATATATGCTACTAAAATTGCTTAGATGTCTACATTCTTAAATTTCTCTTAAAGTCAAAATTGGACATTCAATTTAGGAATGGTAGGTATTTTGTTGTAACGAGGGGCGGGTCCATGTTAGGACCAGCGTCGGTCATGGCCCAGACTGGATTTTTTTTTTAAATACCGAGATTTATAGATAATTATTATACACTTTGTTAAATTAGCAGTTAATGCTTATAGCTTAGTGGAAAGATGGCAGCTCTTTTTCCAAGAGGTCCTCCGTTAGAAACTCTGAATGCTTCTACCTTCTTGATTTTCATTTAAAACTCACCCACCTTTACGGGAAAAAAAAACTAAATTCTTAAATATTTATTTTTCATAATAATATTCTAATACCCACCCCCACCTCTACCCCTTCTTCTCCAAAATTATGAAAAAATAAAACTAAAATATTTTTCTTATAATATTCTTTGGCATAAGGTACTCATTCTATTATAAAATAAATGTCTATTCATTTTTTGGACTACTTTAAAAGAATTATTTATTATAACATTTATTATTTTTGGCATAAAACTATAAAATATTGATTTTTTATTAGGGGGACTATTTTTTTTTTTGGCCCACACTAGAGATATATCCTGGATCCCCCACTTGTTGTAATACAAGATACATGTATTTATTTTTATCATGGATAGTAAAATCTAATAACGTTAATATAGAAAAGTGTGTATTTGACTATTTCTATTTTGAGATATAGTGATTGTTCGGATGCAGTTTGAATGTACTTTCTAACATATATCTATGCTAGTTTGTACCTATTTAAACATTTCGGCAAGTATGTCACTCTAAAAGCGAAAACTGGGGATAAATTTGATCTTTCGTAAGCAGTTGTTGCATTACTTAATGGCATTGACTGTGTTGTCAGATCTGCTTGTCTATGCCAATTCCAAGAAAAATCCGCCAAGTATTTATCATTGCCTGTCCCAAGCAAGGATAAAGGATGAGGGTTGTGGTAGGCGTGTGACAGTCAGCGCAAAAACTTCGTAACATTATCATGACAGGAATCCGAATATAAATATCGTTGGTGTGTTTCCGCAGCAGCGACGCACTACACTTTATATGCATGGGTGTAGTGATAAGTATGCAAAGGTTGCTAGGTCGTCGCCCGAAAATGACGCGCCACCTCATCGCCCGGGGTGGTGTCAAATATGCAAAGATTTCCGTATTGCGGACGAGTGCGGGTAAAGAAACTAGTCCATGATAAAGGTAAGGGTAGTAGGATGCGTTTTGGAACTTGAAACTTTAGCTGAAGTGGTGGAAGTTATGAGTAGAAAGATTCACATAATGTGTTTAAAAGAAACTGAGTGGGTTGGAGAGAAAGCAAGAGAAATATCGCTTTTGATTTTTAATCTTTGGCATTCAGGAAAGAATAAGAATAGGAATGGAGTAGGTATCATTATTGATAAGAAGCATATCAATGATGTGGTGAAAGTGTACAAAAAGAGTGACCGGATTATTGGTATTAAAGTTATGATATGTGATGATATTATAACTATTATTAGTGCCTATGCACCACAAGTAGGGTTGGATCTGTCTATTAAACAAGAGTTTTGAGAAGATTTGAAATAGGTAGTGCAACGGGTACCGAGTGGTGAGAAATTAGTCATTGGTGACGATTTTAACGGACACGTGGAGGTTAGTCGACACGACTTTGAAAGCATTCATGGAGGTTTTGGTTTTGGGGAGAGGAATGAAGCAGGAAATGGTATTCTGAATTTTGCGATGGCATATGACTTGAGTATAATAAACACTTGTTTCAATAAGAGACAATCTCACTTGGTGACTTATAGGAGTGGAGGTAATGTGAGTCATTGACCTTTTTTTTTAAGTAAGAATGCTTGTAGAAAGAGTTCACAGATTGTTATTCCGGGAGAGATTACAACTCAACATAGACTTGTGGTACTTGATTTTCGAAGTAGGAGAATTTCAAAAAAGAGAAAACCACAATTAGACCCTTAGATCAAGTGGTAGAGGCTTCAAGGGGAGAATAAACAGAGAGTTTTAACTAATATGGCCATTATCGATAGTTGGTTGGGTAATATTAAGGATATGAATATAGATTCGACCTGTACTAAAATGGAGCATACCATAAAGGAGGTGGCAAAAGAAGTAATTGGAGAATCTAAAGGAAGAGTGTCAGCAAATAAAGACACATCATGGTGGAACGAGAAAATAAAGCAAGCACTAAAGAGCAAGTGAGAATTCTATAAATTATAGGAAAAATAAAAGAGCGATGAGAACTATGAGAATTATAAGGAGGCTAGAGAGAAGCAAAGAAAGTATTAAAAGACGTAAGAGTAAAGGTGATTCAGGAACTTTATGATAATTTGAATACAAAAAAGAGGAAAATGACATATATAGATTTGCTCGTATGAGGAATAAGAGGACAAGAGATATTCAGAGGGTTAAATGTGTTAAGGATGTAAACCAAAGAGTTCTGGTCGAGGATAAGGAGATAAAAGATAGATAGAATTCGTACTTTGATACCTTCTTCAATGGCGATCAAAAGCAGGATATTGAAAATATAAATATCCCTTCGAGTATGGTTAATTGAGATTTTATTCGAAGAATTCAAAATGGTGAAATGGAAATAGCAATGAAAAAGATGGGATTGAAGAAAGTGCCGGATAGAATAACAATTGAAGTTTGAATATGTTTTGGGGAGAGGGGAATAGATTGGTCAACAACACTATTCAACAAGATACGGAGAAGTAACACAATGTCATTAGAGTGTAGGAAAAGTACTCTGATCCCTTTGTATAAAAACAAAGGTGATGTCCAAGATTGTGTCAACTATCGGGGGATTAAACTAATGAGCCGTACAATGAAATTTTGAAAACGAGTGATTGCACAAAGGATTAGGAGAATTGTGAATATTACGAATAACCAATTTGAATTTATGTCCGGAAGATCAACTATGGAGACAATTTATCTTATAAGACAAACCATGGAAAATATCGGGATAAAAATAAAGATTTGAATATGATTTGCATTGATTTGGAGAAGGCGTATAATAAAGTGCCCAAGAGAATTACTTTGGTGGGCTTTAGTAAAGAAAGACATTTCAAAAAAATATAATGATATTATCAAGTACATATATAATGGAGTTAGTATTAGTGTACAACTAGTGTTGGAAAGACAGTAGAGTTTCCTATTACGATTAGAGTGCATCAAGTTTCTGCGCTTAGTCCCTTTCTCTTTGCTCTGATAATGGACAAATTGACGAGATCAATCCAAAATGATATACCATGGTATATGTTGTTTGCAGATGATATTGTGCTGATTGATAAAATAAAAGAAGGTGTTGAAAGTAAACTGGAGTTGTGGAAACACTTTGGAATCTCGAGATTTTAGACAGATTTTAGACTGAGCAAAAGTAAGACCGAATAATTGGAGTGTAACTTTAGCAGACCCCAAATTATTTTGGTACTTAGGCTTTGTTGGTGGTGTTGTTGCCATTTTCCAAGAACTACCTTGTTCCAGTAAGATGGAGGTTCGACAGTAATAAAGCAGAAAATGAATTTCAATTGAAAAAAAGAATACATACGTGATATACTCCAAGAAGGTCGACAAAGGCTCAGTAGCTTGGCATAGCATGTGCTTATACTCATCAACCAGTTTAAGAGTGCATTTCTCCACAATGGTTGTTGTATGCAACGGGGAAGGTTCTGCAACAAAATCGTAGAATCAAGTTTAGTACATCTGAACTGCTCAGAAGGTTCAGCAAGTAACCAAAATGGCAAAATTACATTTGCAAGCTAGTTAGGTATCTGAAACAGTAAACTGGGACCAAGACCCTGTATTTGCTAAACACTGTAAGGGCCATATTGACTTTTAGTTCACATAAACTAATATTAAAGTTACAATTTACAATACCGCAAAAGTTCTGAGAGTATTATCAAAATAGAAACTCTTTACATAAGAGATCCAGAAAAAAAATCAAGCACTCCACATATAGGTAACTGAAACAGATCAGGGACCAGATCAAATTTAACCTTATCTACAACAAACCCCCAACAAATATTTGGTCATTCCTACAAATTTTAGTTTAACTAAAAGACCAACAAGTCTGCATAAGCCTAAGAAATGATCATGACGTGCCACTTTAGTTTAGAAACTGAACGAAATATCCTCAACTATGGACTAATTAATAGCCAGGAAAAGCACAGAACCAGCAGCAATGAAGAATTGATCTAAAGCACAGCTGAATTTCAAGTAAATATCTGAATTTCGATATGGGTAATAGTTGAACACAGATCAGATCATGCCACAAGTAATCAAAATCTTCTTACAGCTATAAATACATCAATACAGAAATGAAATCACGAATTAATTGAGCTGAAATAAATCGGGGGCAGTGATAATAAGTTACCATTTTGGAGATAAGGGCCGTATTCGGTGGCGGAGAGGTGCATCTTGATGTCATCAAGGGTTTCGCACTGGCAGAGATTGTTGTAATCGGAAGTGGTGAGCAATCCAGATCTGTGACCCCTGACGATCGCTTCCAGGTAACCACCGTGAATGTTGAACGTCATCGCTTCAAATCCATACATTTTTCCGGTGAAAATTGAGATCTGAGCAATTTAAATACTCAAAACCCCCTTCGTCAAACCCTAACAGTGCCGGAGAAGATGAAGATTGCAGGGTCAGAGGTAAAACCGAAGGGGATCAGATTAATACTTCTCCCTGGTTGAAACTCGATCGAACACAATTGATATTTGATAGATGGATATAATTAATTAATTAATTCCATTATTCAGATTTCAATTTACATCCACCTTTTTCCACGTAAATGCGGACTTATTTTCATTTTGGTTCATCCCATATAAATATGGACTGTCCAAAATGAAAATAAATACTCCCTCCGTCCCGGTTCACTTGGCACCAAATTTCTGGGCACGGGAATTAAGAAAAAGTAAGTGAGAGAAAAAGTGAAAGAAAATGTTGTGAGTATGAAGAATTAAATAGGAGAGAGAATGAGTGGGAGGAATAGTTAGGAGAGAGAATGTTGTGAGTGTAAAAGTGAAGTAGGAGAGAGAATGAGTGGAGGGAATAGTGAATATTCTTTTCCATTTTGGGCAGTGCCAAGTGAAGTGGGACGACCCAAAATAGAAATTAGTGCCAAGTGAAGTGGGACGGAGGGAGTATTCACTATTTCACCTATTTATTTTCTCTCATATTTCACTTTTACACTCACAACATTCTCTTTCCTAACTATTCCTTCCACTCATTCTCTCTCCTATTTAATTTTTCATACTCATAAACACCTCCTTCACCTATTTCTCTCTCCTATTTTTTTTTAATTCTCATACCCAAAAAGTGAGTCCACATTTACATTTACGTGGGACGGAGGGAGTACTTGAATTTTGTCCTGCCTTCTTCATGTTGGTCTGGGCTTCTTCGATTGGGCTCCAAAGTGGCTCATGGCATAGCTCGGCCCATAAAAGCCCAGCTCCTTTTCGTAGCCGTGTCAGTCTCTTTCGTAAGTTCATTGGCTACGTGTCGAATCTCTTTCAAATACGCACTTTCTCATCCCAAAAATTATTTTATTATTATTATTACTAGTTTAACTCCCGTGCGATGTATGAACCGTTACTAATACTCAAAAGAAGAAAATTAAAATAAAACAAACATAAAATCAAGTTATTTTTATATATTGTGAAAAACTTTCTTGCATATGATATTGTCAGTACAAATATCAGACTGGTCAGTATGGAATTGAACGCATATTTTTTATGTAAAACATATTTATTGTGTATTGACCGTGATATGTGCGTGATTTGCCCACAGTATCACTTAGTTTCGCCAACGATTGGGAAAGCGTAATCAATCTAGTTATAAGTCTCCACATCTTTCTCTTCAACTGCAATTCGGAACTCTTGACTCTAGTGATACTCCAAACAAACAAATTACATGAAATGAAATTTTTAAGTATCATCAATTTTTATTTTTGAGAAGTTATTTTGTTCTTGCACCGTACTCAACTTCTACATCCCCGTTTGATTTTTACATATTTCTTTTATGTTATTGTTATATAATCATGTTTTTTTTATCTCGAAATTTATTAAATTTAACATTACGAAAAATTATTTCACTATCAAATAAATAAATGCTCCCTTAGTCCCATTTTAAACTTCCTTTTCTTTTAATAAAAGGTGGCCCATTATAAGTTTAAAAAAGTACAATGAAATGTTTTTAATATTTTTATATTCAATGGTCTTATATGTCATACTCACAACAACTATTCACTAATTACTTTGTACCCAACTTTTTACACTTTATAATAAAACCATTCATCTCTTTAATATCCTAAACAATTTTTTAACGTTTAAATATGACAAAAGTTGAAGAAAAAATTATTAATATTTCTATTATAAAATAATATTTTTTTCCTTTATTTTCGTATAAATGTAGAGATTAATAATATGACATAGAAAAATAAAAAAATACAATAAACTATAAACAAATAAGTATATAATAATATACAAATATTATCAATATTTAAAATTTATTCTAAAAATGATGAATACTATGCAGGTTCGGGTTAAATGGGACGGTTCGAGCTACTCTCAAATCCACCCCAATCCCACCTGATTTAAAAGAAAACATTTACAAACTCTTTTCATTAGACGCGGATCATTGCGGGTTTAAGATGGATTCAAAAATTTTATCAACCCTTTTTTTACTTACAAAATTCTTTAAATAGGGCATTATCAAGTTAAAGCACATACTAACACTGTTTTCCTATAATTGGGTCAAAAAAAGTAATTTGATGTCGCTACTTCAAAAATTTTAGTTACTTGAGACGGAAAATATAATTTTCCCTTCTAGTTAAAGCACATAATAATGAAATTTTTTGGAAAAAAAAGGAGTATTATTTTTTGGTGATTTATTTTGAGTTGAAAGTAATATTCATTTTCGAAATGAAGAAAATAATTTTTTTGTATAATGACATTTTTTAAAGTTGACTTGAGACGAAAAATATAATATTCCGTCTTTAAATTAAAAAATGTTATATCAAATGACTTCCACAATTTTTTTTATCATTAATCTAAAGTTCTTTATTAATAACCCATCATTTTGTAAAAGAGATCCATAGGAATTGTTTCTTAAATGAAAAAAAAAAAAAAAAAAAAAACTGAGCGAGAAGAACTTAATATAAAATGTTTTGTAAAAAAAGAAACTCAATGAAAATTCATAATCATATGTTTTTCATTATTTCTACAGTACTTTTAAGAAAAAAAATTGTCCTTCTATTCAAAAATGAATATTTCTTTCATCTCATAATTAATACTACTTTCTATATCAAAAAAAAAATTGATTCCTTTGCCTCAAGGAATGTACTTGTCTAAAAAATTAATATTTATTTTCTGAGATGAAGAAACTAACATTATAAAAATTAATTTTTACAAAATACTACTACTTCGGCTATAGAAAAAAAATACTATTTTCGTCCCAATGAATATTTTATAAAATATTACTTAATTTGTTTAAAAAATTAATGTCATTTTGAAACAAAGGCACTAACATTACAACATTTCAAAAAAGAATATACTTTCGATTCAAAATGAATAACCCAAAGATAATACAACATTTTTTATTAAAAAAAATGATCATTATTCGCTTCATCCCAATTAATATTTTAAAAATTAATACTACTTCATTAGCCTCTGCAATTAATGTTTGTAATGTTAGTGCATTCGTCTCAAAATATGACATTATTTTTTTAGGCGAATAACGTAGTATTATTTTTGTAAATGTTCATTGAGCCAAAGGAAGCAATGTTAATTTTTCTTGGACATATAAAAAAATTCTATTTTGTAAGGAAAAAAATTACTTCAATTCAAAAATGAATATTACGTTCGTCTCATAATGAATACTACTTTCTATATCAAAAGAAAATTGCTTCCTTTGCCTCAAGGAATTTACTTGTCTCAAAAAATAATGATTATTTTTTGACACACGAAGACACAAACATTATAAAGATTAATTTTTGCAAAATATTACTACTTCGGCTATAAAAATAAAATAACATCTTCATCCCAATGAATATTTTATAAAATGCTCCCTCCGTCCCACCTCACTTAAGAAAACTTTTCATTTTGGGCGTCCCACTTCACTTAAGAATTTCCAAAATGAAAACCTTAAATCACTATTCTCTCCACTCATTCTCTCTCCTACATTATTTAATACTCACAACACCTTTATAATTACTATTTCTCCCACTCATTCTCTCTCCTATTTAATTTTTCACACTCACAACACTTTTTTCACTCATTCTTTCTCCTAATACTATAATAATATTTCTTAATTCCCGTGCCATTTCAAAATTTCCTAAGTGGGTTGGGACGGAGGGAGTATTACTTAAGTTGTTTAAAAAAGTAATGTCATATTTTGAAACGAAGGCACTAATATTACAATATTTCAAAAATGAATATTACTTTCGAATCAAAATGATTAACCCAAAAATAATACTACATTTTTTTTCAAAAAAAAAATGAGCATTATTTCCTTCAACCCAATTAATATTTTAAAAATAATACTACTTCATTCGCCTCTGCAATTAATGTTTGTAATGTTAGTGTCTTCGTCTCAAAATATTACATTAATTTTTTAGACGAATAAAGTAGTATTATTTTTAAAATGTTTATTGAGACGAAAGAAGCAATGTTCATTTTTTTTGGACATATAAAAAAATTCTACTTTTTTTAAGAAAAAAAATTCCCTTCAATTCAAAAATGAATATTACTTTCATCCCATAATTAATACTACTTTCTATATCAAAAAAAAAAAATTCTTCCTTTGCCTCAATGAATTGACTTATCTCAAAAATTAATACTCCCTCCGTCCAGTTACATACTTCACACTTTCTATTTTGGGCGTCCAATTACATACTTCACACTTTGTCTCCTACATTATTTTAATACTCACAACACCATTATAATTTACTATTCCCTCCACTCATTATCTCTCCTATTTTACTTTTACACTCACAACATTATATCATTATTTTTTTCCTTAATCCACGCGTGAACAGTAACTGTGAAACATGTACTTGAACGGAGGGAGTATTTATTTTCTGACACGAAGACACGAACATTATAAACATTAATTTTTACAAAATAATGCTAATTCGGGTAAAAAAAATAAATTAATATATTCGTCCCAAGGAATATTTTATACAATATTACTTAATATGTTTAAAAAATCAATGTCAAATTTTGAAACGAAGGAACTAACGTTTCAAATAATAATTTATATTTAAAAAGTAAAATTATGATTATTATTATCATCATTTATAATAAAAAATAGACTTCACACTTAATTAATTTAAAAAATATATATATTGAAAAATTAAAAAGAAAAATAAAGAAATTTATATTTAAAAAAGGGTGTTTTTTTTGTGTCCAAATTAAATGAAATTAGTCTCTAATTAAAGAGGAAAAAAATTATGAGTTTTGGTGTAAAAATATTTTTAAATTTTTTTTTTTTAATAAAATAATTGAGGTCAAAAAAAGGGGATGAAAAAAAAAATTCCGAAAATAAACTGGCCAATCATAGTGCGACACGTGTCGGGATATTAAAAAAAAAAAAGGAAAAAATGTTACGCGTACACGCGCCTCTATCGTTGCGTGTGACGCACGCGCTCAATGACAGCGTGCCACGTATCTCTCAGCTTTGATAATTGCGAATTTGCCATCGCGTGAAATTACTAAATTGCCCCTGATTTGGGCGGGAGTTTGGCAATCCTCCTTTTATATATATATAGATTATGAAAATAATTTTACACTGATTGAATTATTTAAAAAATATTTAAAACTGTTATTAATATATTAATTATAGTGTAATAATAATAATTTTTTAATTATCATTAAAATAATGAAATTTATTATCCAAATTATTTTTGTAGTCACAATATAGAAAAGTGTGAGTAACATTTCGAGACAGAGACGAAGGAATTATCTGGGCTACTAAAAATGTCAGTTCGACTACATAATACTCCCTCCGTCCCAGATCAAGGGTTTATCTTTCCCTTTAGGGACGTCCCAGACCAAGAGTTCATTTTCAAAAAAGGCAAGTTTTTGAATATATTAATACCCTTATCATCTTCATATATTTACAAAAAAATCATTCATTATATCCTTATACATTCTCTCTCCTATTTTCTACCACACATTTAACTACTATTCCTCCCACTCATTCTCTCTCCTATTAAATATTTTTAACTTTTACCTTCTCTCTCCTATTCCCTACCACACATTTAACTTTTACATTATCTCTCATATTTCCTACCACACATTTAATTACTATTCCCTATCTCATATTTAGCTTTTATTCATTTTTTAAAAAACTTCTTAAGAAGCGTGAAATCCTCCCATATACCCTTGGTCTGGGACGGAGGGAGTATAATATAGTACTCATTTCGTTTTTAAATATTTGTCCCATTTGACTTTTCAAACATTTTAATTTAGTGATTTTGAAGCTTTAATTTTGATTATTTTTACGAGCGCTTTGAAAATTATTGATAATATACACCGCCGTTATGTAATACTCCGTCCCTAAATGTTACAAGTTTTGAAAATTTAGTAATTTGAAACTTTAATTTTGGAAATGAGACTAACTTTTTGGGACAAAAAAAAATGAAAAATTGGACAAACATTTAGAGACGGAGGGAGTAATAATTTGGTAATTTGAACTTGTACAGGGACTCTAATAATAACCAAGTTGTAAATTGGGAAGATCCTAAAATAGTACTCTCCGTCCTTAAATATTTGTCCCATTTAATTTTTTTGTTAAACTTTGATCACAAATTTATGAGATATTAATCATATTCATGAAATTTTAAAAGTTGTTGTTGATAATATTATTAATGGTGAATCAATAGAAAATTTTAGAATTTCATGAATATAATTAAATTATCATATATTTGTGGTCAAAGATCAATAAAAAAGTCAAATTGAATAAACATTTAAAGACGGAGGGAGTATGAGTTTAAATTGTCAAATCATCAATCTATAATACAATACAAGGAGGATATAACTGCCTCTTATCCTTTCATAAAGAGAGGCTGAGATTGAAAGTTGACAACTTGATCCGACGGCTGAAAATCATCCTCATACCACGTCTCCCACGCCAGTTACTCCTCCAAAAATCCTTTGCTTGCGTTCTTCAGTCTTCACCCATTCACCCACACCACCCAGGTATTTCACCTCTCTCTCTCTCCGTTTCTCTCTCAGTTTCTCTCTCTACTTCATCTCTCCGGCGACCCCCCCACCGTTGGAGATCGAGTTCCCTTCTCCGACTCAGAGCTCTTCACGGTCGGTTACCATCCACTCTTGCATCTTCCTCAAACGCAATTCTTCTGCCTCAGTTGCAAATTAGCGGCACCCTTTTTTCTCAGGTATGTTAACTCGCTTTCGATTCTCTCTTAAGTCTTTGGTTTGGACCATTTTACCTACTTTTTTACGTTTATCGTTTTTATTTGATTTTGTTTTGCTTCGATTGATTGATCTATGTGGTTATATTATGGATTTCGTTTAGGGCTTTTTACTCATTTGATGATATTTTTGTAAATTAGTTTAGGGTTTTTAATCTGATGTTCTAGGTTTCCCGTATTGTGCAACCCGATTGTTTGATTATCAGTGTGTGTGTGTGTGTGTGTGTGTGTGTGTGTGTGTGTTTATTGATGTTGATTTTTTGTGTAAAGTGTTAGTTTGTGCTAGGTTTTTTTGCGTTTGTTTGCTTGCGAATTCTGTTTTTCCTTTTACTTAAAAACTGATATATGGTGTTCTGTTCTTTATATAATGCAGGAATTCATGTTAAAGGTTCTGATATATGGTGTTCGTTTTTTATATATCGATGGAACTGGGAAATCAATCAGGCTGGAGTTGAGCATTACAACAAACTCATCAATTCTTCACTAGCCAATGGTGCCATGCTCTTTCCAATCCTCACCTTCTCTCACCCACGTCGAATAAATGTTTTACCCTCTCCCTTCCAAAACGATTGTCCACATTTGACTTTGAGAGACAGTTGACTTTTAAGCGGTTTTAGTTGCAAATAAATATTAGTGCTCTTACTATCCTCCCTATAGACTTGCATCATTACAAGTATATATTGGAAACTGATGTTTTGTAAAGGAGAATGTAATAATATCCTTAAAATGGATTTCTAGACAATTTTTTATTTATTTTTAATGAGAGATGGACTGTCATTTTGGGATGAGGGTGTAAGTAATATTTTTGTGATGTATGCTAACTTAAATTCTGCATAAAAGCAATTCTTATTACATTTTTATCAAATCTATGCAGGAATTGAGCCCTATGTGACCCTCTATCACTGGGACCTTCCTCAAGATCTGGAAGACAGCTACAATGGATGGCTCGATGGCCGTATTGTGTAAGTATATACCACTTAATCCAACTCATAATAACCCATTTTCATCGTATATATTCATGTGATCTTTTTCATTTCACAGAAAAGATTTTGCAACTTACGCGGAGACATGTTTTGAGAAGTTTGGAGATAGAGTTAAACACTGGATGACATTTAACGAGCCCCAAACGTTTGCAGTACAAGGCTATGATGTAGGACTTCAGGCACCCGGAAGGTGCTCCATACTACTTCACTTTGTCTGCGGGGCTGGAAACTCTGCTACTGAGCCATACATTGTAGCACACAATACCCTCCTTTCTCATGCAGCTGCAGTAGATATTTACCTTAGGAAATACAAGGTAGTGCATTAATTGACACGTACCCAATTTCTTTGTCTACTTTGTTTAAGGACGCCTTAATACGGACCACTTTGTTTGGTTTAATTTGTAGCCTACGCAAAAGGGTCCGTTGGTTAGCATTTAATGCCTACTGGTATGAACCTGGAACCAATAACACGGAGGACATTCAAGCTGCACAAAGGGCTCAAGAATTTCAACTGGGATGGTAAATATTTGGAATTTGAGGTTTACGCTTGCCCGCTCCGCATAGCAAGCCCGACAAACCTTACTATAGAATGTAACTCATGTTATCTCACACCGATAAAATGTACTACCTCCGTCCCAAAATGAATGACAAAATTTTGTCAAAATTTACTCTTGACCAAGAGCAAATTTTGATATAATTAGGCCATTCTTATTCTTATAAGATGCAACTCATGTTAATTACTATAAAGATGTAACTCATATATTATACAAGTTGGATTGCTATACAGTTCAATTGCACAGGCGGCGGTTTGTGTGTGCATTGGGTTAGGGAACATTTTTTTGGTTAAGATTATATGTCCTGATATACGGATTTGATAAATGCAGGTTTCTTGATCCATTGATGTTTGGGGACTATCCAAGCATAATGAGAAGTAGAGTAGGAGATAGGTTGCCAACCTTCTCAAAAGTTCGATGCACTTCTCAAAGGATCGCTGGATTTCATTGGAATTAATCACTATACGACGTATTACACCTGGGATAACTCGACCGACATTATCGGTGTTCGCTTCAACGACTCCCTAGCTGACTCTGGCACCCTTTCCCTCCGTACGTTTCCTCTTTCATTGATCTATGATCCTGCTCTTTCGCTATATACATTTTTGACGTATTTCTGTTTTTTAATTGTTTTTTCGGCATGGAGAGATGGCAAAGCGATTGGTGATCGGGTATGTAATCTAGAAATTGGCTTCGGCTATTTTATTTTCGAATTTGGGGCATGTACGGTTTGATTGTACAGTTCGGAAAACCTTACTATATACTATATGATATAACTCATTGTTACTATAAGATGTAACTTTTGTTCCTATACAAGTCGGTTCTGTCATACGGTCCGAATGCACCGGCCCCTCTATCCGTTCTTCTTCTGGGAAGTTAATTCCCGACTTTTGGTCTGATATGCTTGGCAGCCAACTCCATATGCCTCGTACATAGTTCCTCATGGAAATGGAAGAGGGAACAAGTCTATTTATGGTGGTACCTTTCGGGATGAAAATTTCAAAATAAAGCACTCCCACCTGTGTCTTAAACATTTCCAGCGATTTACTACCTTTAGTTTCATCATCTACTTTCTTTTCACAATAAACTTTTTGGGTCCCTTGGAATCCATTGAGGCTTCCAGTGTCAATTAGTTTCTTGGTATTGGGTTTCTGAAGTTATAATTTGTTGCGGGTGTGGTGTCCATGGCAAATTCAGGGCCGGATTCTAATGGTTCACAGTTTTTATCACCACCGCAAGGCCGGTTGGTATGTTTTGTCCGATAGAAATGAACAAGATCTATATGAACTTTTGTTGCATTAAAACCTCAGATGTGAAACCCTAATTCGTTGAAGTTTGTAAACTTTTGTGTTGATATAAATGAACAAGACTCAAGTGAACTACTGTCACACTCTCAACCATAACCCTTGAAGAATCTATACTCTCCATTTTGGTCTCTCCCTAAAAAAATTGTCCCATTACTACAAATGGTACTCCCCTTTCTAAATGAATGTCTTTTTTTTTTTTGTAAAAAACTGTCCCGAAACGCTTTTTTACTTTTTTTTTTCTTCATAATGTTATCTAATAAGAGTTTTCTTTTCAGTCATGGGACACCAACTCAATCTCATTGACGGCCGTATGTGATCTTTTCATGCACTATGTAACACATACTTCAAGTTTAGAATGAGGACTTTGATTCACCAAGTCAGAATTTCTTGAAAATGCTGAGAAGTTTGGGGAGATATCTTATAAGGTGAGCTTGCTATTGTTATTCATAAATATTTGCAAATTTTTTTCATGTTTGTACTTAGCTCTGTTATTGCAGGCACTCAAAATAATTGCTGCTTGATCAAGATTTTATTTTCGATAGTGTACTATTTTAGTGCATAGTTTCTCTATAGTAGTCTTGAAAATTTGAAAAACTGTAACTCAAAGGATAGTGAGCGGGTTTGAGGTTACATGAAAGAGGGTGGGGTGAGAGGGGTTGAGGGGAAAGAGTGGGTTTGGGATTATGTAATTTGGATAGTTATATTGAAATCATAATTTTTTATAATTTTCTTTTTGGTTATAATAATAAAATTGTATTTTGTCAATCTTATTTAGCAATATTGTGGAAGGTGATTTTACTTTCGTTTTTATAATTTTCTTTTTGGTTATAATAATAAAATTGTATTTTGTCAATCTTATTTAGCAATAGTGGAAGGTGATTTTACTTTCGGTGTCAAATATCTAGACAAATTTATTATGATTTTTTTTAAGGTTGCTCCCATATCAATTCTGAAGATTTACAATGACAAACTCAAGTGTTTTTGCTCTCTTTCAACTCCTAGGTAAAGATTTTTTTTTATTTCTTCAGCATTATCTCACAAAAAGGTCAGTATTTACCTTTTTGTTTCATTCTAATTTTTCTTCGTATGAATATCTAATTTTATTTTAAATGTGGGTCCCCTGTAAATTTCCATGCAAAAGATGGGTCAGGCTATAAATTCTTGGGAGAGCTGGTGGTTCAGCTTGACAAACTAAATCCTCAGGTGCTTTTAGAAACAAGTCTCTACATATGTGTAACGACCCTAACCCTAGGCACAATTTTAATATAACATTATATACTTTTAATATTAATATCAACCTTATGTGTTTATTTTATATCTTTAAATTTCTTATATTAAAATAAAATGATAAAGGAATAAATAATGTTCTAGGGGAAAAATAATAATTAGAAATAAATAAAGTATTAGAATGGAGTGGTAATAAAATGGACAAATAAAATGTTGTTGGTTGGGAAAATTATTTTAAATTGGGGAAAGATTTGTTGTAGGGATTTTTGAGTGGGGACAAAATCCCCAAAACCCTCCCTCTTATGGACCGCCCCCTCTCTCTCTTGACCATATTCATACTCCTCCCTCCTTCTTCATCTTCTTCCTCTTCACTTTCTCTCTCAACCTTCCATCCATGGAAACCCATTTGAGAAAACCTCTTCTCAAGCTCCTTCCAAGTTCGAATCTTCACCATTTTTAGATCCGAGAGCACTTTTGGAATCGGGAGACCAAGAGGAGTTCATCAAGCTAAGAAAGTCTTAAATCCATCTCCTATTTTTTTAAGGTGAGTTATTATGACCCTTCTCTTCTCTAATTGTTCATGAGATAATTATTGTTGTTATTGTTGTTAAAATGCTCATAGGATGCTTTGGTAACTCTCTTGGAGGGAAGGAATTGATTTAGATCATAAGGAAATGTGGGTGTTCTTGGAAGTGTTAAATAATGAAAGAAATGGAAGGAACTAGTTTAAAATGGTTGGAATCTTCTTTGAAGTTAAGAAATGGGTAAATAACATAGTATGATATTATTGTTGATGGAAGTAAATTTGGAAGTATAAGAAATGGGTGGAGTTAGATTTGGAATGTTAAATCTTGAAAATGGTAGTAAAGTGGGTGGAAAATCAAGTGGTAATAAATCTAGGTTTAGATCACTTTGAATTTAAATGAATTAAAATGAGGCTTCCTTTGTTTCTAAGAAGTCGATTTAAATGAAAGAAATGGGTTGAATTAATTTTAGAAGATTTACTTGAAATGAGTTGATAAAAATGGGTTGAAAATCTTGTAATAAAAGTCTAGGTTATGTTATTTTGGTTTAAAGGAATTAGAATGAATTTGTAAAATTTGGAAATTCTTGAGGGAGATTATGAAAGTTAAGAAGATGTAAAAAGGGAAAGAAGAACCTAAGTAAACAAGCGGTTTGGAATTGGAGCTGGCCGGATCGGGGTCTTGGGCGGTCGCCCAAGTGGTGATGAGCGACCGCCCATCGTGACGTAAATTAGGATGCTCGGAAAACCCTCTGGCGGTCGCCCAAGAGGTTACGGGCGGTCGCCCTGTGCTCGCGTAATTGGCCTAGCTCCCTGTTTCGCCAATTTTCATTAGTAACCTCCTAGCATGATCCTTAACCAATATAAAGTTTGGAACCTAACCTTTCGGATATGAATTAATCCTTTTAAACTAAGTTATACTTAGAGCAATTGTGTTACTTAATGGTACCTTAATTGAGTTTAAATGGAAATATGGAAGCACTCTACCTTCGACTTAGAAATCATTTGACAGTTTGTTTAAGGTGACACCAACTTGGTAGAGAGAACTTGGACCCTTATAGAGATCATATATTGTCGTATAATGACTAAGTAAGATAGGTTGTTGATATCTCATTATCTTACTCGAGCACCTATTCATGGATTGGATTATGCTTAGTGTATTACATAAATGCTGCACTCTGATTATTGTTGAACATGAGTATATTTTACCATGTGGCTATATTGCTTATTTATGCATACAGTATTAAAGAAACGCGCACTATGACGTTGTTGAGCATGAGTATATTTTACCATGTTGCTATGTTTCGCTTTATCCCCTCAGGGATTTATTCAAGTATCTATTATGTGCTTGATTATGTGTGAGTCACTGACATTTGGGGTATAACATAATACGATCAATTAGGAAGTGCGACCTAATGTGATCGAATTATGTTATACTCGCGACCGTCCCCTTCAGCCACGCTGGGGTATAGCATCCGTAGCAGCCAAAAGCCTTACAGAGTCAAGTACCGTCTTATTTGGTTCCCCGAAAAACGGGTCTTATAAGACGTGAGTATTGCTTAAGCAGCCTCACCGTAAGATTGGAGTATTATTATACCCAATGTTGTACGACTATCGTTCGTACTGGAAAAGGTAAACCAAGGTAATGTAAGGTGTTTACAGCCTTTTCCAACGTGTTATGTGCAACTTGTTACGTGTTGCATCTTATATGGCATATTGCACGCATTCATAATAGCTTGCTGAGATTTATTCTCACCCCTCTCCCTTTAATGTTTTAGATTCCGAGACATTGTGGACCGGCCAAGTAAGGGCGGTAAGGAGTTTGGAGGTTATATTTTGGGGATTGTCGGGTTGATTTGATTGGTATAGAAAATGTACTTTAGTATAAATCATTTATGGGAATTGTATTATTTAATCTTCATTCATTGTTATAACCAATGTCTTTTTGTAACTAACAGTTCGTACTTTCTAAGTTAGTCAACTATTTCTCCGTTGTGAAAAGGTGTAGACTTATTTTGAAAATGGTTATAATACTTATATTTATTTTGAAAGTTTTAAATAAAGATTTTAAAAGTTTTTGATATTTGGGTTAGTTTGAGGACGCTCCAGCTTGGGACACGTGTAGGTTCCGGACTGGGGTCCTCACAATATGTTTGGTACAATGCAATGATAGACATATTGGAAGAAGTATGTTAGGGATCCAATGGGTTAATTTGCATATTTGCTAAAATATCATGTTGTTGCACTATCCTTTTTTTTACTTCACTAATTTTTTGTACTGACCCGTGCCATTGGCACGGGCACACGAATACTAGTTAAACCTACGATACGTCACTTAAACGCTCATCACAAAAAATGGTTTTTGCCATTACTTTAGTAAGCGTCTTAAATTTGTGGAACTTTTTAAGATAAATTCCCTAATTTTAGCTTTTTCTCTAAGAGTGTGTTGCTAATTTTCAGCACTTTTAAATAAATAAAGCTAAATTTTGTCACATTTTAATTAGTATCGTCAATTTTCAACTCTTTTAAATTAAATGTCACTAATTTACAACACTTTTTAATAAGTGCCGCTTTATTTTCTACACTTTTAAAAATTGTCACTATTTCCGACACTTTTTATTAAGCGTCATTAATTTCTCGCAATTTTTGTAAATTATCGCTAATAACATGAGATTTATTTTGAAACTTTTATTACATTTTGAAATTTAACATTATTTTCATGTAACTTTACATAATTTTTTAATTATATTAGATTTATATGGCTACAATTATACAAAGATTGTGAATGGAATTGTGTTTCAGTTAGTGATTTGTGGGACATTCAAATAAATAGCAATAATAGAAGACTTGAATTTTGTGAGAAGTCATGCAAAATAAGGTTGGTAGTCGTCTTCAACTCTGGTTATAAAATATTGCAAAAACCTAACTTGATAGCTTGGATACAGTGTATTTTACACCAAATACAGTGGTTTCATTGGGGAATCGAGGGGTACTTTTTTAATGATTGATGGCATGGCCAAAATCGCAAGGAACGGTATGTTGGTAGAGAGTCAAATAATTGTTAGAAATATTATCTCATATTGAGAATTGACAAATTTTGCCTATAATATATAAAGATTTTGGGCCACTCTCCTTAGCACCAATTGATTTTAAGGTGGAAACTCAGACTTTAAGATAGTATCAGAGCAGATTCTTTACACGTTTTTAAGATGAAACCTCATACTTTCAGAATAATCAACCTAATATTTCCATCTCACATCCATATTTTAATCATTCATTTCACGTGTATGCTACTCAGCAAATGCCACTTCCAAATCCAAGTTATCAAACATTTCCACGAAACACTTCAACAAGATAAAAGTGGATAATATCGAAAATGTGTTCGCAAAATACAAGTACTGTCCTCAACAATATATATGGCATTTCGGCAATAAATACAGTCATTTGACAAAAGATGTAAAAATCACCATCCCGTCGAATTTCTCCTCCTTCAATTATAGGCAAAGTTTAGTTTATTGTTTCTTTTATTGGTTTGGTACTTTGTCTGTTCCCATCGTTATACATTTTTTTCAATAATTAATAAAATTTTATGTGTACCATCCTTTTTTTCTTTTATATATACTTTCACTGGTTTATTTTCTTTTCTAACATTTTTATATAACTTTTGTAAAAAAAAAAACAGTAATAAAAAAAATCTAAAACAATTTTTCTATGCTATAAAAATATGAAAAAATAAAAGTTACCGTCCGTTTCTGTTTTCTTTTATATAACTTTTTGTAAATATTTTCAGAAATAAAATCCAATAATAAAATAATAATAAACAGTTTTTCCCTATGGAAAAATAATTAAAAAAAAATTATATGAACTGTCTTGAACGGAAACCTACAATTTAGGACCGGAACCGAAGATGATTCATATTTTCAAAATTGAAATCGAAAATGAAACGGTTTGATCATTCCTATGCGGGACGGTAGGGAGCAAGTAATTGGCTTAGTTAGTTAGATCATCTACAATGGGGTGTTGAAAGAGTGTTGAAAAAAGGCGGTGAGTGTCGAAATCATTGAAGGGGGTGTTGAAGGGGTGTTGAAAATTTTCAACATGTTGATAAAAAGAGAGGGGGCATTGAAAGATTCGTGTAGCTAGGAAGTTTCAATCACACGACAGACAACGGATGTGAGCACAGATGTGTCTCAAAACTGTCCACACATCCACAGATAATGCAGCGGAATAAAACAAATTAAAAGCAATAACTCAAGAATTATTTACGCTTACTGATCAATGTGATCAGCAAACTAGGCTTACGCCCAAAAACTTTTCACTATAAAAACTTTTGTTGCTTACAAAAACAAATAAGTGAAAAACTAAAATATGAAAATACCAAACGAGTTCTAATCACCTTCTACGACAAGAACAACTCTCCTTTCCCAAGTAGGACCTATTCTAGTCAGAAGTAAAACAAGAGAACTCTATGAAAAGCTAGATGTGAGTTACGGATGTAAGGCACAACCTTCACTCACAACCTAAAATCAACAATGTCGAAACTATGAAGAATATGTATTTTTCTCTCTAAAAATTTGTAGCTTCTCTTGTGCTGAATGCCTTGTATTTATACTGCACCATAGAGACGATCTTCACATGATCGACATCTTTCTTTGTGAGATCTCTTTTCCTATATGAAAACATAAAACACACCACAAAGAAATAGAATATTAGTGGGTTAGTCCTAATATAAAACTATGTACATAAATAAATAATATTTACTTTATTTACAATGTCCTAGTCAAAGTAGGACAAGAATAAATCTTCCATGAAAGTCCCAAAATCTTCTTACCATATAGAAGTCTTTTGAAATAAGAAAACATGAATATGTTCCCACAAAACTCACGTTTTCAATCTCCCCCTATTTTGAACTTTCTGGTCAAAACCAAAAATTTATGAAAAACACAATTTATGACCATAAAAACAGATATAAACATAACTCCCCCTGAATGGATGTGTGTCCAGATGTGTATACACATCCACACATAAAAACTGCATAAACCAAGTTAGAGCAGAATACTAGCAGTTCATTAAAAACTAAAGCAAAACAACCATTCAGCAAAATTCTAATTAAAGCTATTACAACCCATTGTTTTTAAAAAAAACTAAAACTAAAGCAGAAATTAAAAATTGTCTTTAACAACCATTAGAGCAAAAGCAACAAAAACTTTCTCCCCCTAAATTAAAGTTTCCAGTGCTTTCAGCCAGCAGCAGATACAGCAGCATCCCATTTTTTATTTCCAGTAGCAGCAGCAGTTACAGAGCTTGATTCTCCTCCTTTTTGACTAGAAAGTTTAGCATGCCACCTAAGGAGTCTATCCTTAAGGGCTTTAAGATTATTGGCATGAGCAGTGGAGGTTTGAACTTGAGCTTCAGCAAGGGCAATTTGAGCATCCAAATCCTTCATTTGAGCCTCAAAAGGATCTTCAGATGTGGGTTCAGCTGTGTCCACATCTGGCATAGCAATTTCAGGTACATCACCCAAAGGGAGATCCACATATCTTTGCTTAGGGTCTAGAAGGGTTTTGGTCTCCTTAAACAAGTCAAACTTTTCAACCTTTTCTTCATTTTTCTCAGCCTTAACTCCATTTGCAACCAGAATTTGAGATATTAGAGAGGGATAGGGTAAAGACCACTTCTTAGAGGGTGACTCTCCATATGCACAGATTTTTCTAAAAATGAAATCCCCAAAGTTAATATTCCTATTAATGCCCAACCTATAAAGAAGATCAGCTTGCACCCTAGTCACAGAGGTCTTGTTATTTGAGGGGCAAAGGTTGACAGCAAGGATAGTATGGAGAAAGCAATATAGAGAGGACAAAGAACCACTTCCCAAATCTTTAGGCTTCACAGGCCAAGAGGTTACTTTGCCATGAGTGATGGCAGTCACAACTTCTTCATCAGACACACCAACCAATTGATCAACAGAGTTATTCAATCCAAGAAAATCATTAATCACTGCAGGGGAAAAGGGAACAAACTTGCCTCTAACATAGACAGAGAGGGGAGAGTAGCATCTATCTAGACCTTTAGTCAGATTGGCATAAAATTCATACACCATCTTAGGATAGAAAGGAAGAGGGTGATCCACAGTTAAGAACATTCCTCTCTCTTCAAAAAATTTATCAATTTCTAAATTGAAGAAAGTTTCCCTATCTCTTTTCATCTCCACAATAAAAGCCTTATTTGAAATCGGACCCATACCTTTCGGAGGCATCCTTGGTTAGAAATTTCTTAGAAAAAGGGTTTAAAGGGGCAAGCAGAATGGAAAGAGTTCAAGAAATACCCTTATCGGCCTTCTTTCGGTGGATGTGCGTGCGGATGTGTGCACATCTTCGCACACATCCTTTGCAGAGCTTGCTCTTTGACGATTCTACCTCTGTCTCATCACCGTAAGAGGTATCCTTTTCTTGGTCCTCTTTTTCTTGTTCAATTTCATCCCTTCCCAGCTTGAAGTTGACATCTGAGGCAGTATCATCACTGTCATAACTAGACTCAGATTCATAAGCTTCTTCCTCAATGGGCTCTAGGTCAGTAGCAGCCACCTTCTTATTTCCTTTCAACTCCTTCAAAATATTAGCTAAAGGCTCCTCATCACTAAACACAGATGAATCATTAATAGGATTTGTATCCTCAGAAATAGGAGCATCAACAGCAGGAGAGGGAGTATCAACTACAGGAGTAGGAGTAGGAATGGGGAAAATAGGATCAGATTGCTCAATGGGAGAGGATGGAACAGGATCAATGGGTTCAGCAAGGGGAACAGTTTCAGAAGAAGTAATAACAGGTTCAACAACTGAGGAAGGAGGAATTGCAGATTGAGCCCTAGTTCTAACAAGAGGAGCAATTATCTCTTCTTCTTATTCTTCTTCTTCGAGAGCAATGGCGGTAGAGAGCTTCCCACCTGGTTTCTTCAGGTTCTTCAGCTTGTCAGCTTCTGACAGTTTTCTAACCCTATGCGATCGTCGTAGATTGCGTTGGGGAACAGGGATCGCAGCATGGCTAAGGGGTTTAGCTGGAGTAATCTTTCTCTTTTTGGATGAAGAGGGATCAACAGAGGATGGAACAGGGGCGACAATCGATGGTTGTAAAACCGGAGAGATTGGAGCATTAGGGTTTTCAGAGGTTGGTGGAACAGACAATGGTTCCAATGTAGGAGATTTTGAGGGAGATCGTTTCATTGAGGAGCTCGACGAGGATGAAGGAGGAGGAATTTCGGCAAGAAACTTAGCAATAACAGGGTTGGAGGTAACGGGAGCTTCAGCAATGGCGATTGAAAGAGGCTCAATATCTAGGACGTCTTCCTCACGAATGTTCGAATGATCAGCCATTTAAACTAAGCAAGAGCGTTAGGTTGAACAGTGCTGGTGAATTAATTGCAATGTGTGTGAAATTGTGTGCAGAAGGAAGGAAGAACAAAAGATTTTAGCAAGGGTTTATGGGGGATGGGACGGATGTGAGGTCTCATAAACACTCACAGCTCCCCCTTTCCAACTGAAACTTAGAATCCTTCTCCAAAAAGGTCTCACACAATCCAAATTCCTTAGGAGTCCTCCAACGGTTAGAAACCTTTGAGATTACCACACACAACCACCTTCTAAGAAATAGGGGATCAAAAATAAAACAAGATTTTGATAGATTTTTATGGAAACAAAAATAATTCAGCCATATCTTTATTTAAAAAAAAAGAATCCCAATTGAATTTTCCAACATTTTCAAACAAGGAATGATACACACCTTTTCTTTCATGAAAGATATTGGAGATCAAAAAACCTATAAAATCAAAGAATGAATTAAGAAAGAAAATAAATTAACTAGTATATTTACAAAGCTCCTATATGTCCTAAAAATGTAGTGTGCCTAGCATGATGCAAACACACAGGTGATGGAAATACTCTCAGCTTATGGATGTGGCATAGGATGTGAGTCACATATGGGGACACATTTAGATCACAAAAAGTCAATGAGCAATAATCCAATCTGCACAGCCTCTAGGATGCATCCACCAAATTTTTTTTGTTGTGGATTTTTTCATTGTGAGTAGCTTTCACTTTACTTGATCCCAAAGATAGCCCTTTTTCCCAATGATCTTGTCAAGTTTGACTTCAAGTTTTCTTATGAAAATCACTTGATCACAATGGTCTGGCTTCATACTAAGGGTGAAGCAGCTGTTTCTCACATATATTCTTTCTTTTATAGCACCCACTGTGAGATACCTAGGAAGGTTATATCAAGTCATCAAAAGATGACATGAACAGGAAGTGCTCACAATTAAGTGATCAAAAATAATGTCAAAGATGAAGACTCACAAGTGACCATACTGAGAAATTTCGTGCTAATGCATGATATTTTTTTTTGATTTTTGATTTTTATAATTTTTTTTCAGTTAATCTAAAATACAGATGTGTTAGAGGATGTGAGACACATTTGTGCTCACAACCTTAGATATCACACAAACCAAGAGACTTCCTCAAGGAGGAAAATCTCTCCAAATCTAATGCCTTTGTAAATATATCAGCCAATTGATTTCCAGTCCCAACAAATTCCAGACACACAGTTTTTTGTTCTACAAGATCTCTAATGAAATGATGTCTAATATCAATGTGTTTTGTTCTAGAATGTTGGACAGGATTTTTAGATATGTCCAAGGCACGTTTGTTATCACAAAAAGCAGTCAAAACGTTGCTATTCAATCCATAATCTTTCAACATTTGATTCATCCAAAGCAGTTGTGTGCAGCAACTCCCAAGGGCAACATATTCAGCCTCAGCAGTGGATAAGGACACACAATTTTGCTTCCTACTATACCAAGATACAAGGTTATTTCCTAGGTAGAAACATCCACATGTGGTACTCTTTCTATCATCACTATTTCCAGCCCAATCAGAATCAGTGTACCCAACCAAATTGGTGTTTGTTTCTTTGGAGTAATGCAGTCCTAGGTTCACAGTCCCACTTACATATCTAATGATCCTTTTCAAGGCTTTCAGATGGGACACCTTAGGGTTGGCTTGGTATCTTGCACAGAGACACACACTGTACATAATATTAGGTCTACTTGCAGTGAGGTAAAGCAGACTTCCTATCATGCTTCTGTACAGTGTTTGATCAACACTCTCACCATCAGAATCATGACTTAGCTTTTGGAAAGATCCCATTGGTGTTCTTTGATGTGAAGAGTGTTCAAGCTCAAACTTTTTCACAAGATTTTTGGCATACTTAGACTGTGAGATGAACATGCCATCTTTGAATTGTTTAATCTGCAGGCCTAAGAAAAAATTCAACTCACCTACCATACTCATCTCAAATGTGAAAGTCATGCTATCCACAAACTCAGCTAGCATAGGGTCAGAATTTGACCCAAACACAATATCATCCACATAGATTTATGCCACAAGAATCTCCTTTTTATTTCTCCTCACAAACAATGTTTTGTCAACCTCACCTCTCTTGAATCCTAGGTGAAGCAAATGGTCAGTCAACCTACCATACCAAGCTCTAGGGGCTTGCTTTAGCCCATACAGAGCTTTCTTCAGCTTATACACATGATTGGGATACTTGGAGTTCACAAAGCCCTTAGGTTGTTCAACATAGGCTTCCTCATTTAATATCCCATTTAGAAAAGCACTCTTAACATCCATTTGATGAAGAGTAATCTTGAGGTAACAAGCAATGGCTAACAAAAGCCTAATGGACTCAATCCTTGCAACAGGAGCAAATGTCTCCTCAAAATCAATTCCCTCAGTTTGAGTGTAACCTTGAGCAACTAACCTAGCTTTATTTCTAATGATCAAACCTTGCTCATCAGTTTTGTTCTTGAAAATCCATTTGGTTCCTATGACATTACTATGAGAGGGTCTAGGGACAAGAGTTCAAACCTCATTCTTTTCAAATTGAATCAACTCATCTTGCATAGCAAGAATCCAGTCAGCATCTTTCAATGCTTCAGCAATATTCTTAGGTTCAATCTTAGAAACAAAACAACAAAAGCTTACCTGGGAGTATGCTGAAGAGCAACTCCATAAACCAGCCATTTTTCTATAGTCCACTTTGTCCTTTTGTCTAGTTCTCACTTGAGCATGCACATCTCCCACAACTTGTGAAGTGGGGTGATTTTTCTGGATTTTTGAAGGAATATCCTTTGATCTATCCACACACCCATCCACATTACCTTCTGGAGCATCATCCTGATCAGAATCAGAGGAACTGTCCTCAGTTATAGGATTTTGAGTGGATGTGGGAGCAAATGTGGGTTCAGATGTGGAAGCGGATGTGTCCACATCCTTGGTTACATCCTTATCAGGTTCAGCTGGTTTTTCAGCACTGGCAGCATCTGTTGGTTCTCCAGCACTTGTTTCTGTATCTTTCCAGTCTAGTAAGCAACCTGAAACATCATCCTCAACAGTCTTGAGGTTAAGATCAAGTGAGTCATCAAAAATAACATTAGCAGATTCCATAATGGTCTTAGTTTTGAGATTAAAAACTCTGTAAGCTCTACTATTAGTGGAATAGCCCATGAAAATTGCTTTGTCACTCTTTGAATCAAACTTGGACAGATATTCTCTATCATTGAGAATGTAACAAACACATCCAAACACATGAAAATATTTCACAGTTGGCTTCTTTCCAAGGAGGATTTGGTATGGAGTGACAGTGCTACCAATCCTTAGAAACACCCTATTGCCAATGTGACAAGCAGTGTTCAAAGCTTCTGCCCAGAATTTCTTGGACAAGTTTTTAGAACTTAACATGACCCTAGCCATCTCTTGCAAGGTTCTATTCTTTCTTTCAGCAATTCCATTCTGCTGTGGGGTGATTTGTGCAGAAAACTCATGAGTGATTCCCTTAGAATTGCAAAAATTGGTGAACATTTGATTCTCATATTCAGTGCCATGGTCAGACCTAATCCTCACAGTCTTAATACCATAAAGATTTCTAACCCTTTTGTACCAATTCTTGAATTCTCCAATTATTTCTGACTTTTCTCTTAAGAACATTACCCAAGTGTACCTAGAATAATCATCAACACACACAAAGACATACTTTTTCCTACCAAAGCTTTCTATTTCAATAGGTCCCATTAAGTCAGTATGAATCATCTCCAAATATCTAGAAGTGGAGCATTGTTGGACCTTTTTATGTGATGCTTTTGTTTGCTTTTCTTTTTGACATGAACCACAGACATCAGGGTTCTTGAAGTTCAGTTTAGAGAGACCTTTAATGGCTTCAAACCTTTGAAGTTCTTCCAGAGTTCTACAGCTAGCATGCCCTAATTTTTGATGCCACAGATTGACATCATTAGCTTTTGAGCTTAGGCAAGAAAGATTGTCACCAAATTGGTAACAATTGTCAGCAGATCTAGGACTAGTAAACACACATGTATTATCCTTATCAAACACTTCACACAAGTGCTTATCAAACTTCACATAAAGATCATCATCACACAGTTGACTGATGCTTATTAGGTTGGCTTTCAAGCCTTCCACATGGTACACATTGTGCAATTTTGGGAGACCCTTAATATCTAGGGTTCCTTTCCCAACAATCTTTCCTTGAGCACCTCCACCAAAATTTACTTTCCCTCCATTAATCACTTCATAGTCTAGAAGAACTGCTTGGTTTCCAGTCATGTGCCTAGAGCACCCACTATCAAAATACCAAGAGCCAGAGACAGTACTCTTGAGGGAAGAGTAAACAACATTGCAGGTGGCAATTGGTTTGGCCACCCACTGTTTTACAGTTTTCCTTTTGGGTTGCAGAGGTCTCAGATTACCAGGATGTGTGTTCGGATGTGCATACATCTTCTCACACATCTGAGGCTGATTGAAGTGATCAAATTTTTTATCAGCCTTGAGTTTGTAACAGAAGGGCCTAATGTGACCAGGAGCTAGGCAGTAGTGGCAGATGTAGTGCCTCTTCCTAGGTCTTTTCTCACTCAAAATGACTTTTTCTTTAAAAACTTGTTTTTTCACACTTTTTGAGGTAGAAGCCTCACATCCCTCCTTTACAAAATTATTTTCAAAGCCCAAACCAGTTTTGTTAAGTTGACCAACAGTAATGGCTTCATCAAGTTTCATTTTACCATTGTTCCATTTGGTAATAGTGTTTTCAGCTTTTTCACATTCATTTTTGAATTTTTCAAGCTCAACTTCTCTTTTGGTTATAAGGACTTCAAGTTTAGCAATGGTATCTTTTTGAACATCATTTTCCTTTGAAAGTATAGATTTTTCATCTTCACAAGTAGCCAATTTATCAGAAAGAGATTTATTTACCTTAACAAGTACCTCAATCTTGTCCAATCTTTTCATCCAATCTGTATGCAACTCCTTGTATGTTACAAAAAGTTCCTCATAGGGGATGTCCCTTTCTTCATCTTCAGAATCTCCTTTCACTGTGAAGCAGTTCAGCATTAGGTCAGATGTGACACCAGATGTGTACACATCTGAGACCACATCCAAAGATTTTTCAGGAACTTCTTCTTCTATATCTGCACAGAAAGCATTAAACACAGAATGGTAATTGATAATAGACATGTTAGCCACTTCATCTTCATCCTCACTGTCACTAAGGGTAGCAGTTAAGCTCATTCCCTTCTTTTTGAGTGTATTGGCACACTCATTGGCATAATGACCAAAGCCACGACATGCCCTACATTGAACAGACTCAGAGGATTTTTTATTTTCAAAGCTTGGTTTCTTGAATCTAGTGTCAGTGCTAGGTTTTGGTTTTTCAGCAGCACTGGGAGTAGGTCTGTTAGGAAACTTGCTTATCCTTTTATTTTTCAGTATTGAACTGAATTTCTTTGAAATGAGAGCTACATCCTCTTCTTCAAGATTTGAGTTGTCAATCTCAGAGGATAATTTCGCAAGCTCTTTTGGAAGTGCAGCAGCACTTTTGAGAGCAAGACTGTGTGTTTTGTTCTTTTTCTGAGCTTCAAGGTTTAGCTCAAACACATTCAAGATTCCTACGATTGTGTCTAGACCTACGGTATTGGTGTCATTTGTTTCCTCAATCACAGCCACTTTTATGTTGAACCTCTCAGGTAAGGTCCTCAAAATTTTATTCACAAGTCTTGCATTGGAGATTGATTCTCCTAGACTTGTACACTCATTTGAAATCTCATGAATCTTAGCAGCATATGAAACAATGTCCTCAGTTTCTTCCATTCGAAGTAACTCAAACCTATCCATTAAAATTCTAAGTCTCGTAGCTTTAACACTTGGTGCACCCTCACATTGAGTTTGCAGGATATCTCAAGCAGCTTTGGCTACATTCTCATTAGTGATAAGCTTGTACATATTCCCAGAGACATGGCTGGAAATAGCACCCATAGCTTTAGAATTATAATTAGCCAAATGAATTTCATCAAGAGTCCATAGATTTTCAGGTTTTCTTTCGAAAATAGACTCACCACTACCAGATGCAGGCTTTTTCTCCACAGTAGGAGGTTGCCATGCAACAAGAATACACATCCAAGCCCTTTCATCAATACTTTTGATATAATTACGCATCTTAGACTTCCAAAGAGAATAGTTTGTACCATCCAAGACAGGAGGTCTGTTTTGGTAATTTTGGCATTCCATAATGACTACACTTTCTGGATAAACACTCAGTAATATATCGAGAGTTGGCTCTGATACCAATTGAAAGATTCGTGTAGCTAGGAAGCTTCAATCACACGACAGACAACGGATGTGAGCACAGATGTGTCTCACAACTGTCCACACATCCACAGATAATGCAGCGGAATAAAACAAATTAAAAGCAATAACTCAAGAATTATTTACTCTTACTGATCAATGTGATCAGCAAACTAGGCTTACGCCCAAAAACTTTTCACTATAAAAACTTTTGTTGCTTACAAAAATAAATAAGTGAAAAATTAAAATATGAAAATACCAAACGAGTTCTAATCACCTTCTACGGCAATAACAACTCCCCTTTCCCAAGTAGGACCTATTCTAGTCAGAAGTAAAACAAGAGAACTCTATGAAAAGCTAGATGTGAGTTACGGATGTAAGGCACAACCTTCACTCACAACCTAAAATCAACAATGTCAAAACTATGAAGAATATGTATTTTTCCCTCTAAAAATCCGTAGCTTCTCTTGTGCTGAATGCCTTGTATTTATACTGCACCATGGAGAAGATCTTCATGTGATCGCCATCTTCCTTTGTGAGATCTCTTTTCCTATATGAAAACATAAAACACACTCACAAAGAAATAGAATATTAGTGGGTTAGTCCTAATATAAAACTATGTACATAAATAAACAATGTTTACTTTATTTACAATGTCCTAGTCAAAGTAGGACAAGAATAAATCTTGCATGAAAGTCCCAAAATCTTCTTACCATATAGAAGTCTTTTGAAATAAGGAAACATGAATATGTTCCCACAAAACTCACGTTTTCAGGCATGCTGATAATTCATGTGGCAGGCTATGATTGTGCCTTTTTGGTGCGTGCAGGTTTAAATCTTTTTTTTTATTTAAGACACGTGGCAAGCTATGATTGGCTAGTTGGATTTCAAAAAAAAAAATTATTCGATTTTTTACCTCAATTATTTTATAATAAATTATTTTTTAAAAAAAATTAGATTAAAATTCATAATTTTTTTCTCTATAAATAGAGACTTGTTTTATTTGATTTGAACACAGAAAAAAACCATCTTTTTTAAATATAAATTTCTTAATTATCTTTTGTTATTTTTTTTTAATTTTTCAAAATCTTTTTAGTGAAATGGATCCCAATAGTAACCATTTCAATACTATAAATTTCTTAATTATCCTTTTTAATTTATTTGTTTTAATAATAATTTTCGTCATTTTCACATTTATTTAATTGCAGTTACAGAAAATTAATTAATTGAGTGTGAAGTATTTTTTTTAATTATAAATGATAATAATAATAATTTTATTAATTATAAAAATAAAGAATATAAAATAAAAGTGATGGGGTATAGGATGATAAGTTGAAAGAGTGTTGAAATTTTATAAAAAAAATTATTATAGGGCGTAAAAGTTGAAAAATAGCTGATAAATTACATGGAGAAGAGAACCTGATGTGATGTAAAATGGTAAAATGAATGTTGAAAGTGAAAATGGGTTGAAACCATTTTATATGGTCTTAGACCCTGTACAACGGAGGTGTTGAAATTTTTTTTTTCAACAGTTGAACTTCTACAATGGCAGTTGAAAAAAGTTTTAAACTGTTGAAAAATTTTATTTTGTTGAAAAAATTCAACAGGTGTTGAAAAAAAAAATTGGGCCCCATTTTGCCACGTGTCGCCCTCCTATTGGGCCGGAATTGGCGCGTGTAGTACACTTTCTCGGATGACGCGTTAGGCACAATTAAGGCTGAGTTTGAAACCTTTTTTTTTTCTTTTTTCTTGTGATGACACTTGTCACTTTATGATTGGTCATTTTTTTTTTCAAATTTCATCCAAAACTTTCAAAGGCATCTATCTTATATATAAAAAAAAAAATTACACCAAAATTCATAATTTTTTTTTCTCTATAAATAGAGTCTTATTTCATTTGATTTGGATAAAAAAAACACTATTTTTTCAATATAAATTAATTATATTATAAAATAAAAAATATAATATAAAATAAAATAAAATAAGTATTTCAGTATTTTTTTAATTATAAATGATAATAATAATGATTATTATTATCATTAATAATAATTATTATTAATTTTTTAATTAATAATAATTATTATTATTTTACTAATCATAAAAATAAAAATAAAGAATATAAAATAAAATAAAAGTGGTAGGGTATAGGATGATGAGTTGGAAGGGTGTTGAAAAAATATGGGTGTTGAAACTATTGTAGGGGTTAAAAATTGAATGAGGTATTGAATAATTAGGTGGAGGAGAGAAAAGATGATGTGTCATATTTTAAAGGGTGTTAAAAAAATGGGTTTGTTTAAACCATTGTAAACGGTGAAATAGAAAGAAAAGTTAATGAATGACACGTAAGACATACACGTCAGAGTAGTGGATGTAAAATGGCAGGAGGGAGGCATGAAGGATACACGTGAAGGAAGCAGTTAGGAACGTGGCAGGCTGGCAGCGGTTAGGATTTAAAGATAGATGGAGAGAAGAGATTTGGAAAGCTGAGACAGAGAGAGATGGTCGTGAGAATGGGCCCGCCTGGCCCACTCTTTTAAGATGATCTCACTCTCTCGTAATCAAAGTGCCTTGGGTCCACGTTTTCTCTTGATTAGGGATGGCAAAAACTCGAAACCCGTCCCGAACCCGAAAAGACCCGCCCCTAATAGGTCGGGTTTGGGAAGCAATTTTGAAAACCCGCCGGGTTTTTATAGGGTCCGGGTTTACCCCCGCCCCGCCCCGAACCCGCCCCGAATATTTATGAAATTACTTAAATGCCCTTAGCATACTCCTAACTATGTTGTGATGCTAAACTCTCCTTCCATGGCACCTTCACAAAGTCATTCCATGGCAGTCCCTTCCTCTTTTATGTCCAATTTTTTGGGTTAAACGGGTCGGGGCGGGGCGGGGCTTGGCTAAGGCGTAACCGGGGCGGGGCGGGTTCGGGTAATGATATATCACTATAGGGGCGGGTTTGGGAAATGAAGAACCCGCCCCGAACCCGCCCCGTTGCCATCCCTACTCTTGATCAAACCTTTACAATACTTGTGTTCACACCTCTCATCATTTTTGTCCGGACACATAATATACAAATTAGACATTCATATAACCATCAGGACTTGGACTTGACCCGATGGCCAGAGCACTGGGAAATCAATACGAAGGTTCTGGGTTCGACTCCTCCCAGAAGTTAGAGTAGATGTTTATCCCTCCCTAGTTAATATTAGGCCCTTCTGGGGTGGGAATTTTAAGGAAATTTTCAGAGAATTGATGGACTTAGTTGTGAATTGACTTAAAAAAGGCTTGCCTTGAGATGGGAAAGCCTCAAAAAAAAAAAATAATAAAATAATAAAAAATAAAAAAATTAGACATTCATATTTTATTTATAAATGTAGCTTGCCATAGTATAAATAAAAAACTGTTTTAATTTTCATACTAATAACACCTCTTTTATATCTCACGTTTTAATTATAATTATCGTGTTAAAAAAATTAATCAAATTTGAAATGGGTAAAAAAAAGTACATAATATAACTATAAAATAAAACTCATATCAGCATACGAGTTCGACTATCTGACAATCTAGCTAGCTGCCGTTCGTTTCTGATCCATAAACTGACTTTTATTTCGGCAACTTCGCCACTGATCTGAATATTTTAATACTCCCTCCGTCCCGGCCGAAGCGTCACTTTTTACCCAAAATGGCGTTCCGTTTATAGCGTCACCCTTTCCTAAAAAGGAAAGTTTTATTAATATTTTATTATCCCATCAACTATTTCCTCCACTAATTCTCTCTCCTCTACACTCACAACACTTTTAAAATTCACTATTTCCTCCACTAATTCTCTCTCCTATTTTTAAATTACACTCACAACATTTTTTCTTCCCACACTTTTCCTTAATTTGCGCGCCACCCCTAAAAGGGTGACGCTTCTACCGGGACGGAGGGAGTATATAGGATCATTTCGTAGTGATTTCATCTAATGCAGGAACACTATTTTTTTTTTTAATTTAGTGCAACAAATGAAATAAATTTGGTGCTTCGCTATTTCCTTTCCACGTGTGTAAAAGGATATTAATTTTGATGCAAAACAAATTAACAATACATTATAATGCGTCCCCTCCAAAATATGATCTTTCCAATAATTTTAAATTAATTTAATTATTTTAATAAATATTTAAAAATTGTTATTAATAAAATTTATAATAATATATTAATAACAAGATTTCAATTTTCAATAGTATAATTAAATTAATATAAATTATTGTTCAAATTATCTTTTTATGTTAAGAACAAAAAAAAAAAGAAAAGAAAAATCATTTTGAAAATATATTGTCCTACCCATGATACTGGCCGTAGCAATTCTTAAAAGTTAGGTATCGATATGTTATGAAATGGTACAACTTGAATCCTTTTATATTTCCAATGATCAGCTTATCACCTATGACCACATGGTACTTAGTACTTGTCTCCAAAAAATATCATGCTAATATATTAAAATTATTAACTTGTACTTATTTGTTTTTGCTTTCTACTCATGTTTCCCATCTTGATGTCATAAACATATAAAACAAGTATTTTTATTTTATAATTAACTTATCAACATTTCAATAAATTTATTTACTCCCTCCGTCCCATCCAAAAGGGCAATTTTGCCCCCAAGCACGAAAAATAAGAAATGAATAAATATAATGGGAAATATAGATAGTGGAGTTCAATTAAGAAAAAATTAACAAAAGTTGACTGAATGATTAAAAAGGTTTTTTTTCCCACCAAAATTTGAATTACCATACTAATACAAACTGGAAGGACAATCCATGTGAAAATTTGAATTTCCCACCAACTTTTGCCTCCAACTGATTGGTACTTCTATCAGTTTATAAACTGATAGCACAGTAATGTTATTTTTCTTGCAGTTTAACAGAGAAGCTATTTTCATAATACAATCCTTGTGGAAAAAAATAATTACAAATTTCCTAAACACCTTCTATAATTACACCCAACAACAACACCGACTGATTACCTACATACCAAAAAATGCCAAACTAAAAAATGCACAAAGCCAACATGTCAACTGAGGTCAAAAATTCATTGGCTCAAATGTTGATAGAAGGCCTTGAAGGTGGAAAGCTTCCAAAGGGCAAAATCAAAGAAGTTGCTTTAAAATTTGGGTTGCATCGGAGAACTATTTACAAAATCTGGAAGCTTGTCGAGGAGCAAAGGAGGAGAGGTATGCCCGTTCATCTATCATCAAAGAAAGTAGGAGTAATAAGGAAGAAATTAGTACAGCTGTATGTTGAATAAATGAAAACAATTGATTTTCATAATAGAAATACCATTCGAAATTTAGGACAAAGTTTGGGGGTTAGTAAAAGCACGGTTGGGAGATGGAAAAAGGAAGGTGTGATCAGAGCACATACAAATGCTATTAAACCATCCTTAACAGATGAAATTTTTTTAACAAGGCTGAAATTCTGCCTAGCTGCATTAAAATATGATGTACAAGCAGGAACAACAAAGTTCAAAAGCATGGATAATGTTATTCATGCAGATGAGAAGTGGTTTCTCATGACAAAATGTAAAACAAGGTCTTATATTTTGCCTGGTGAAATAGAGCCTTACAGATCATGCCAAAGCAAAAGATTCATCAACAAAGTCATGTTTTTTTGTTGTGTAAGTAGGCCACAATATGATAGTAATGGGGAGTTGCTATTTGATGGCAAAATAGGCATGTGGCCTTTCACAAAAACAGAGCCAAGAAGAAAAACAAGAGGAATAGAGGCAAATTGAAACACTTGTGACCAAACCATTAGAATCAATCAACAAGGAAGTCACAAAGTTAATGTTGATAAACCAAGTAAGATTTCTTTTATTCTTACATTTATTATTCAAATTTTCATTTCATGATACAATCGGCCATCGAATGTGACTAATCCATTAATAACAATCAAAATCAAGAATCGAAAGTTATTAAAGGAAGCCATCGCAAGGCCGAAATTCGCCACCGAATGTGACCAATCCATGATACAATCACCGAAATCAAGAATCGAAAGTTATTAATGGAAGCCATCAGCAAGGCTGAAATTCAGCTACTGAAATCAACTTTGCATCTTATTAATTGATGCAATCAGCTACTGAAATTCAGCTACTGAATGTAGGTAATCCCTGCAATCAAGGCAAGGTGGCCACCAAATGCAAGTAAAAATATTATCATTCAATGGGATAATGCACCACCCCACATCAAGAACAATGACCCAGAGTTTAGAGAAGCAGCAAGTACAGATGGATTTGACATACAACTACGATTTCAACCCCCCAACTCTCCTGATACAAAATCAATGATCTAGGATGGTTTGCTTCATTGGATGTAATTAAAACAGAGACTTATTCCAAAAGTGTTGATGACCTAGTGAAGGGAGTTTTAGAAGCCTATGCAAAATTATCTCATAAGACACTCAACAAATTATTCCTTTTATTGCAAAATGTTACGATATCAATTATGAAAGCAAGAGGGCACAACAACTTTCCATTGCCTCATATGGGCAAGGATGCATTGGAGAGAGAAGGGAGACTCGAAAGAGATTTGAATGTGGAAATTAGGCTAGTAAGAGAATGTGTTCAGTACATGTTGCAGGTAGGTGATGGAGATGGTTTTGAAGGCATAATGACAGCGCTGGAAGAACAACAGCTTCTATGATTCATCAACAAAGTCAACAATCAGCACTCTCAGTTTAGAGAAGCAGCAAGTACAGATGGATTTTGATTGTAAAGTCTCAGTGCTTTCATATTAAGAAAGCTCATCCTAGACTTGGTATTTTGATTGTAAAGTCTCAGTGCTTTCATATTAAGAAAGCTCATCCTAGACTTGGTATTTTGAAGGCATAATGACTATTGTTATTTAGCAATTCCAAAAATCATTTCACCTCTTCAAAACCACACCAAAAACCAATGATCAGGTGGTTCTCAGATTTGAATCATCATAGAACACATAAAAAAGAATGCTCAAGTGGTTCTCAGATTTGCATCATAATAGAACACATAAAATCCAATGCTCAGGTGGTTCTCAGATTTGCATCATCATAGAACACATAAAATCCAATGCTCAGGTGGTTCTCAGATTTGTATCATCATAGAACACATAAAGGGACATTTCATCATCATAGAACACATAAAAACCAAGGTAGGTCTGTTGTCATTTATCAAAATTGGACCAAAGCATAGCAAACTCAGATAATATCATCACAGAGTCATAAAGGGACATTTCATCATTTCACATAATCACTCAATCACAAATCCCAACTTCAGATTATGAAATTCATAGAAAACAAGTAAAATTTGAAGGAAAACATAACCTGAGCCAAGCTATTTCCAATGTCTTGAGTTTCCGAAGAACTTTCTGAAGGGTCTAGATCGGTGACAAGCACCCACGGTAGGTACACTTCCATTAACGCACGTAAATGATGGTCATCAACTTTCTTTGACTCCTCTGATTTAGGGTTTGGTGGTTCTTTCATCCGCTGCTCGTAATCCTTCACGAAAGCCTCGTAATAACCCGGGGAAGCACATCTATCTTCTTCCTTCTTCACCTCTTCAGATACCCCCAAATTCGTTTCCTCGACAACGGTGTCTCGATTCATTTCAGATTCACTATCGGAAGTAACTATCGCCTCCGATGACCAAACGGCATAGCAATACGCCTGATATGGGTCAAGCGGTGGCGGTGGCGATGGCGGCGGCGACGGCGACGGATAATCGTTCGCCAAATCAATCGATTCAGTGAATGGTAGGGATGGAAGAAGCGGAATACAAGGGTCGAGCCAAGGAGAGGACTCATCGTTAAACATGGGAGAAGAATTTTATGGTTTTGAAGAATCCATGATAGATTGCTTCAGAAATGGCGATTTAGGGTTCGCCAAGGAGTGAGACAGCGTTGATGAAAACGAAGGGAGAGAGAGAGAGAGAGAGAGAGGACGAATCGATGGACATGGGAAACGGATTTTGTGTTGCCGGAGAATCCATGATAGAGAGAGGTAGAGAAATGGCGATTTAGGGTTCTTCCTCATACGCTGATGAAAAAACGAAGGGGAAGAGAGAGAGAGAGAGAATAGATGGGGTTTTGTTTGGGTAAGTAATTAGGAGTGGGTTGGGTTAATTTATTAATTGGGTTGGGTTAATTTATTAATTGGGTTGGTTTAATTAGTGGAATGGGTAGGATTAGGATTAATTGGGTGGGGTAGGAAGAATATTTTAATAATAAAAAGTTTCCTTGGGGTTGTGCCCTTTTAAATGGGACGCCCAAAAAGAAAATTTGTGCCCTTTCGGGTGGGATGGAGGGAGTACTTGTTTGAACATTATTATATCATATTAAAATCAACTAAAATTATTTTTTTTAAATACAATACTCCCTCCGTCCCAAATCTACATACCCATTTTGTATTTGGCACTGGAATTAAGGAAAGTGGATAATACAGAAAGTGTTGTGAGTATAAAAGTGAAATAGGAGAGAGAATGAGTGGGGGAAATAGTAAACTTGATTGGTATTGTGAGTATAAAAGTAAAATAGGAGAGAGAATGAGTGAAGATAATAGTAAAGATTCTTTGTCATTTTAGGAAGGAGGTATGTAGGTTTGAAACGTCTAAAATGACAAAATGAGTATGTAGGTTTGGAACGGAGGGAGTATTTATTTAGAATACATTTTGGAATTCATCTCTTATTACGATTTGTTATATCAATGTGTGGTTAGTTGTAAATAAGTCAGTTAGACAAGTTGAGTTTGTTACGATTTGTTATATCAATGTGTGGTTAGTTGTAACAAAAAGTGAATTGGTTGTGCTGGGCTATTATTAATAGCATAAATCTCTCTCATTTGTAAATATACTTTTAGAATACATTTTGGAATTCATCTCTTATTACACAATTCTGCATTCTTAAACAATGCTCATTTTATTTAAATTCTCAACATGGTATCAAAGCAATCAATACTTTGATTACATGATTGCCTATTGTCTTCCGCTAATTCCTGATTTCTGAATTCTTATTCTAGAAATCAAATTGATTTGATCTATTTCGGAATTTATTTGTTGAAATTTTGTGCCATAATTCAAATGGCAAGTGATTCTGATGCTGAAAATGATGCAGATTGCTACGATCAACGTGCAAATACTGTGCATTTGCATCCATCTCATCCTCTTTACCTAAACCAAAATGATCATCCAGGTTTAATTTTGGTAACTCAAGCTTTGACTGATGGAAATTTTAGTCAATGGCAAAGGTCCTCCATAAATGCAATGACTGCGAAGAATAAAATGGGAATGGTGACCGGAGAAAGCATGAAGCCAACTGCCAATTCCAAGTATGCTGCTCATTGGGCGAGATGTAACAGCATGGTGATTGCTTGGATTTTAAATGTTGTGAGTGCTGAAATTGCTTCAAGTCTTGTTTATTTTTCATCTGCTAAAGAAGTTTGGAATGATTTGATTACCAGATTTTCAAAAAGTGATGCTCCAATTTTTTTTCACATTAGTCAAGAGATATCTAATTGTGTTCAAGGATCCATGACAGTTAATGGCTATTTTACCAAATTCAGAGGACTTTGGGATGAATTTGCTAGTCTAAGTCATGTACCTAAATGCTTTTGTAATTGTGTGTAGTGCTACTCGACAACAAGAGGAGTATGAGAAATTACAAAAGTTAACCAGGTTTTTTATGGGATTGAATGAGGGTTTTACTCATGTTAGAGGGCGGATTTTACGTATGTCTCCCCTGCCTACTCTTTCCAGTGCTGTGTCCTTGTTAATGGAGGAAGAAGGACAGCATAAATGTACCATTACTCCCTCTCCTATCAGTGTTAAAGAGTTTTCCACAACTTTTCTTAGTAAAACTTCTAATATATCTTACTCTAATAAGAGTTTCAAAGCAAAATCAAGTCAGAAGCCTAAATTGTGGTGTGAGCACTGTCATGGCGATACTCATACAAAGGAAAGATGTTTTCATTTTCATGGATATCCAGATTGGCATCCTCTTATGGATCTAATCCGGTTCCATTAAAAAAGCCCAAGTTCAAGAGTAAAATTGTTGTTGTTGCTGAGTCTGCCCATAGTTCCACTGAATGCTCTACTTCAAACTCTAATGGATTGGGTAATGTCACTTTTACTCTTACTCAGTATGAACATTTGGTGAGTTTGTTAACCAATGCAGGCTTCAATAGCTCCCCCATTACTATTTCAAATCCTGAGGTTCATCTGGTAGGTATGGTTACTAGTCCAAAATCTGTTAGTCAAATTATGTGTCTTACCAGTCATGCTTGCACACCCAATACTTGGATACTAGACATTGGGGCAACTGATCATGTAACCTCTTCATTATCCTCTTTGACAAATGTTGTTGCCATGAATTCTTTTATCAATTTACCCAATGGTACTTCTATTCCAATAACACAAAGAGGCACATTTATTCTTCCCTCTACCATTGTTATGAAAGATGTGTTATATGTACCCAATTTTAAATATAATCTCATCTCTGGAAGAAAACTCACTGTTGATAACTCTTGTTTTCTTCTACTCACCTCTTCTTCATGCTTAATTTAGGACCCTGTTCTCAAGACTCTCAAGGAGATTAGCACACTTGATGGGGGCTTATACAAAATTGTGTCTTCTTCATTTGATGTATCTACTTCAGTTGCTACTTGTAACAACTTCATTTCAAATCCTTCTCTGATTGAATCTCAATTGTGGCATTTACGTTTGGGTATTCCTTTTTCTTCTTTAAAACATGTACTTGCTTCTTTTTTTTTCTGATTCCTCTTGTAAATCCCTGTGTGTGATGTATGCCATTATGTAAAATTTACAAGATTGCCTTTTCCTATTAGTTCTTCTCACAGTCCTACTACATTTACCTTGCTTCACTGTGATGTTTGGGGACCATATAGGCAACACACTTATGATGGTTGTACCTTTTTCTTAACCATAGTGGATGATCATACTAGGTGTACTTGGGTGTATCTTATGAAATCCAAAGGTTGTCTGTTACTATATGAAAGTTTTTCTTCAGATGGTCAAAACTCAGTTCAACTCCATTGTTAAAGAAATCAGATCTGATAATAGGTCTGAATTCTTTAACACTGAAATGTCCATCTATCTCTTCTCTCTTGGCATTGTTCACCAGAGTTCCTGTATTTTATACTCCCCAACAAAATGGGAGAGCTGAAATCAAGCACAAACATCTTCTCCAACTTACAGGAGCTCTTAGATTTCAAGCTCACCTTCCTATAATGTTTTGGGGTGATTGTCTCTTAACTGCTACTTACATTCTCAATAGATTACCAACTTCTATTCATGCTTTCAAATCTCCTTATGAACTCTTGTTTCATCAAATCCCATCATATCATCATTTGAGAGTATTTGGTTGCTTGTGTTTTGCAGCAACCCTATCTCATAACAGGGACAAGTTTGGTTCTAGAGCTCACAAATGCATTCACTTGATTCCTCTCTAACTAATCTACTCTCTCTTGATTCTATTCCAGTTGATTCTTCTGAAGCTATCAATTCTTCGGATCCTCTCCTTGATTCCTCTAAAGCTATCGCTTCTTCAGATCCTCCCTTGATTCTTCTTTACTTGTTCCTTCTCCTTCTAAATCTGCTCCTGTGGCTAGACCTGTTCGAGCTAAGTGCATTCCTTAAAAGTTTAAAGATTATCATTTGAACCTTAGCTTTTTGAAATACCCTTTGTCCAACTATATTTTTTACAATTCTTTGTTTCCTTTTTACAAAGATTTTGCTGTTAACATGTCTGATATTGTTGAACCACATTCTTATGCCCAAGCTGTTAAGTATCCCCAGTGGTGTGAGGCCATAAATACTGAGATACATGCATTGGAAACTAACAAAACTTGGTCTTTGCAGCCTTTACCTCCTAATAAGAAATCTGTAGGTTGAAAATGGGTGTATAGAGTAAAGTAAAACCAGATGACTCCTTAGACAGGTACAAGGCCAGACTAGTTGCAAAAGGGTTCACTCAGACTGAGGGGGTTGACTATTTTGCCACATTTGCTCCTGTAGCAAAAATGAATACTGTGAGATCCTTACTTGTTTTGGCTTCCATTCAAGGTTGGTTCATTTCCCAAACGGATGTTACCAATTCATTTCTTCATGGGGATCTTGAAGAGGAAGTATACATGTCTCCACCTCCTGGATATTCTCTTCCTCCTCACTGCTCTCAAACTCAAGGTCCCATTGTGTGCAAGCTCATTAAGTCTTTTTATGGGCTTAAACAATCTCCGAGACAGTGGTTCCAGAAATTTTCATCATGCTTGATAGCCTATGGCTTTACTCAATCTACCTGTGATCATTCCCATTTTACATTTCATACCAAGACTTCTTTCACTGTAGTTTTAATCTATGTGGATGATATGCTTATTTGTGGTTCAAGCTCAGATCATATCCACAAGTTCAAAACTCATCTCTCCATTGTCTTTCCAGTAAAAGATCTCGGCTTTCCTAGGTACTTTATTGGTTTGGAAGTTGCACAGAATCCTAATGGTCTATACTTGCATCAAAGAAAGTATACCTTGGATATTTTAACTGATACTGGTCTATCTGTTTCTAAACCAAGAAAATTGCCTATGTCTCCTACTCATAATCTTGCCTTATCCACTAGTTCTCTTTTAGATGATCCTGAAGTTTACAGAAGGCTGATTGGAAGGCTAATCTATTTAATCATTACAAGACCAGATATTTGTTATGCAGTTCACATTTTGAGTCAGTTTTTAGCTGCACCAAAGAAAGAACATATGTTTGCTGCTCTCAAATTGGTAAAGTATCTCAAGGGTTCACCTGGTCAAGGATTCTTCTATTCCAAGTCTTGTCCTCTTGTATTGAAGGCTTTTAGTGATGCAGATTGGGATGCATATCCTCTCACCAGAAAATCACTAACTGATATTGTGTTAGTCTTGGTGATTCACTTATCTCTTGAAAATGCAAGAAACATGCAACCATCAGCAGGTCCTCAGCAGCTGAATCTGAATATAGAGTCATGGCTAATACTTGTTGTGAATTGTTCTGGTTAGTAGCACTATTCAAGGATTTGTCCATTACTAGTCTTACTCCTATTCCTTTGCATTGTGATAATAAAGCAGCTATGCACATTGCTGCCAATCCAGTTTACCATGAGAGAACTAAGCATATTGAAGTTGGCTGTAACACTGTTAGAAATTGCTTGCAAAATCGACTGATTGAGACTTCCTTCCTTTCTACTACTGAGCAACCAGCAGACTTGTTGACAAAGCCCTTATCTTCTACTCAGTTATCTATTCTTTTGTCCAAGTTAAAAGTGTGCAATATTTTCTCCACTTTCACCTTGAAGGGGCTGTTGAGGACACTGAGGCTACTGGTTATAATACAAGGGGCTAAGTGCAAATAAGTCAGTTAATTCAGTTAGACAAGTTGAGTTTGTTACAGCTTGTTATATTAATGTGTGGTTAGTTGTAACAGAGAGTGAATTGGTTGTGTTGAGCTACTATAAATATCATAGATCTATCTCATTTGTAAATATACTTTTAGAATACATTTTGGAGTTCATCTCTTATTACACAATTCTGCATTCTTGAACAATGCTTATTTCATTTGAATTCTCAACAAAAAGAAAAAAATAATGAGAATGGGGATGACAAAAGTTTTTTTTTTATTTAGTTTTGGAGATTGAGTACATTTACTCAATTGGTGCACAATTTATATTTTGAATTCAAAATTTGGATCAAAAGTTTAAATTTTCAATTTGAAATAGATTTTAAGATGAGTCCCATCATATGCCACATGTTAAAATATTACTCACATCTTTTACATCGAGTGTAGCTTTATTCTTTTCAATTTTACAACCTTGAAATCATCTCTATATTCTAAACTCATCCTTATCTTTTTTTATCCCAAGATATATCATTAATCTCTTGAGATGAAAGAACTATTACTTCTTTTTTTTTCATAATAAATAATATATTTGACTTGCCATTTCTTATAAAAAACACTAGTACGTGATCAGTGTAATGCACGATGAGTTATAGAATACTATCTCAAACAAAAATGCAAAATATATCAAGTATATAAAGAAAGAACAGAAAATTTTGGGGGAAACCTCACTACTAAAAACAATACGATTACCGGCGGAATTTTATCGACGGACCACGTCCGTCGATAATACCGACGGAAAAATAATTTTCATTTGCCGAGGTTTTTTTTAAAATTTTTATTTTGGTCCGTCGGTAATGCTATAAATTCCTTCGGTAATAACTACAGTCGGTAATACTAGCGGACGCCGTCCGTCGGTAATAAGAGGTATAAATTAAACCCTAGGCCTTTTCCAGTCATTTACGCTTAAAATCATAAATTAAACACACACACACACACACAGCGCCGTCGCCGTTGCCGTTCCACTTCCAGCGCCGTTGCCATTCCGTCGTCGTCTCTCTCCTCCTTCGGTTAGGTTAGTAATTCTCTCTCTCTCACTCACTCACTTTCTCTCTCTCTCTCTCTCTCTCTCTGTCTCTCATTAAATTCTTAAAAATCAGAAATTCAACCACAGCGCCGTTTATGCGCCGTTCCACTTCCAGCGCCATTGCCGTTACCGTTCCGTCATCGCCTCTCACCTTCTTCGGTTAGGTTAGTAATTCTCTCTATCTCACTCGCTTTCTCTCTCTCTCTCTCTCTCTCTCTCTCTCATTAAATCCTTAAAAATCAGAAATTCAACTTCGCCGTTTGTCGTCCGTCGTCCGCTTTCGCTTCCCTCCGTTCAACTTCATCCGTTTAAAATCACTGAGGTAAGGATTCTAACAAATCTATGATTTTTAAATTATTAATTAGTGATTAATAATCAAGAGTATATGGTAAATCTCAAGGTGTGTATGAGATGCATTGATGCTAAAGTATATTGTCAGAATTTTATCACTGTTTTTCTTAAAGAGTTTAGATGATATGAACTTCAACTCTATCGCCGATCTCTTGTCAATATTTTCTAATGTCCTCATTGAAGTTCTAACGGTTGAAGAATTGATAAGGCAAGAGATGGGTTGTTATTAGAGAATATATATTTCTCTCCATAACTAAAACCATTAAGAAGTGTTTAAATGCAAATTCTACTACTTCATTTAGTTTCTTGTTGTTAATGTTAATGCATAAACACATTCTTTAATCATTTCCACTGTAATCTTAACTCCGCAGATGAATTGTGCTTTGCTGAATGAATTGCTACGTCTTTGCACATATTCATTACCTGCTTTGTTGTTAATCATTTAGTTTCTTGATGTCAAGTCATTTGGGTCAACACTAAATTCTAGGATTAAGCAATTGTATGAGGGCAACTGTTGATACGTCTTTGCACATATTCATTACCTGATTATAATTTAACAAATATCTTAGTTTGATCAAGCAGTCAACTATTGAAACACAATTCTCTATGTTTGATCAAGCAGTCAAATCTTTACTCTTAATTTGTATTAGATGGCTTGTGTAAAGTCAAAAGGGGAGGGGGTGAATGCCTCAATAATGTAACATATTCAACCGCACACTATCTCACTGGTTCTAGATCCCATTTTGGGGCGATTGATGGCATCTCGGACGATGATGTATGTCGCCTACGTTTGAGCGCCTGATATCTATCCTGTCACCCTAGATGCACATTAGGTCGGATCACACTTTTTCAGTCTACCTTAAACGGTTGGTTTTTGATACACCATTTTCAAATATACTAAAATAAATTGTATGAAATTTAATCATAGGCTAGAATACCTACACGACCTAGCACGTATGGGCATGTTGCCATTGCAACATGATTTCGACAAGATGAATCTATGACCCCTAGTATGTAAATTGCATTATCCTAAATATTTCTCTATGTTTGATCAAGCAGTCAACTGTTTACTCTTAATTTGTATTAGATGGATTATGTAAAGTCAAAGGGGGAGGGAGGGGGTGAATGTCTAAAATTAGGAAGACTTGGATGAAAGTATTGTTAAGGAATTAGACTCCTAATCATTGTCTAAAATTAGTAAGAAAACTCTTAGTGGCACTTCTTATAAGGTATTGTGGTTGGTGGTTAACATCTTAAAATATAAACAAGATGAGAGCCTTTCTCATCCACAGCTATCAAAATCCGTCCATCTTTGATCAAGAAAGACAGAGCAAACAAGTTTTCGACTGTTTGAGCAAATGATTTTCTGTTTAATAAGAGTTTTTCCAGTTTCACTGTCCCATTGTATCTCGGGATCTCAAACATCACAACCATGTTTGTGACGATTAATGCATTTTCTCTTCACCGGTGTTATACTGTTACCTTGTTTTTACTTGTGGCCGTATAACACCAAATAAGAGTAAAACAGCACCGTCATAAACATGGTTGTGATGTTTGAGATCCTTAAAGATAAGAGGACGGTGGAAACCTGAAAAAATTCTTATTAAACAGAAAATCCTTTGCTCAAACAGTCGAGAACTTGTTTGCTCTGTCTTTCTTGGTCAAAGATGGGATAGAGTTTTGATAGTTGTGGATGAGAAAGACTCTCATCTTGTTTATAAATGTTAATTTAATTCATCATTGTAAAATTATATATTTTACAACAAAGAATTAAATATTAATATTTAAAATTATTCACAATATTAATAATTTAAAAAATATGATAGATGTGTGCGTTAATTCATTATTGTAAAATAGATGTGTGTGTTAATTCATTATTGAATAGTCAATAGTTGAGATATTTTGGTTGCATTCCTATTGCAATTGTTCTCTGAGTGTATACTAGACATAGTTGATTACATACTGTCGATTCTAATTGATAGTGTTTGATTGACCTAGTCTACGTTATGCACTTGGAGACCATGGGGTTATGCTGCCGAAATTTCTTGATTTTCGATTATAAAGCAAGTAGACAAAGTGATATTTGCAATTCATATAATCGTGCATATTGAGATGGGATAGAAGCCAACCCCAATTTTAAACCTAATGAACATGAATTGTCCTTTCATCCTAGGGAATGATATACTTTACAACAAAGAATTAAATATTAATATTTAAAATTATTCGAAATATTAATTATTTAAAATCCTAGGGAATGATATACTTTACAACAAAGAATTAAATATTAATATTTAAAATTATTCAAAATATTAACAATTTAAAAAAATGTGATAGATGTGTGCGATAGAAGCCAACCCCAATTCTAAACCTAAATGAAGTGTCTTGTTGCTTTTAAGTTTATAATTCAAATTTAGGGAATTGTAATGCGTTAATTACATCTAAATTGTTAATATATTATGAAATGAAGGAGTTAATTATGTCTGGAGAAGATCGTAGTTGGATGGATAATCGTAGTAATCCCGGTAGAAGGGGTGTCAGACCTTAATTCTTAGAAGGTTTAGAACATTTTGTGGAGTTTGCTAGAGCACATCCCCAGTGCATGCGTGATGATAAGATTAGGTGTCCTTGTAAAAAGTGTAAGAATAGAAAATATCCGAGTGTTGGATGGGTAAAGAAACATCTTTTGGAGGCAGGGTTTGTTGATGGTTACAAGGTATGGGTAGCGCACGGGGAGCGTTATGTGGTTGAAACAAGTGTTCGCAATCATCCTACTGTATTACGTGGTCCGCCAAGGGAACCTGAACATTTGATTGATGAAGAGGAGTCGTCTGTGGGTTTGGATGATATGGTTCGAAATGCGGCTGGCCCAAAGTTTGATTGGAACCCTAATCCAACAGAGGCACCAAATCCTGTTGCAAAGAAGTTTATGGATTTAATGGACTTTGCAAATGAGAAAATTCATCCTGGTGCAAAGGCTACAGTGTTAGAACAAGTGACTGTGCTTCTAACTATCAAGGCTGATACAAATATGAGCCAACATACTTACGATTGTATCATGTCATGGGGACAACGGATGCTACCCGAAGAAAATAATATGGTTCACAATTTTTATGAGACAAAAAAGTTGGTGGGGCAGATCGGACTTGGGTTGCAAGAATCAGTGCATGCTTTTTTATAAGGAAAATGAGGGCCTCAATTCATGTTCAATATGTGAACTTAGTATGTATAAGTCACCACGCCGTGGTAGTGCCAAGAACAAGAAAAATGTGCCTCAGGCGCAGTTGCGTTATATGCCGCTAATTCCCAGGTTGCAACGAATTTACGCATTGAAAAAAAGCTCAGAAGCCATGCGTTGGCACAAAGAGTGTCCTCCTGAAGAGGGTGTGATGACTCATCCTTCTGACGGTGAAGCATGGAAACATTTTGATGCCACTTACCCTGATTTTGCTGCGGATCAGAGAAATATAAGGCTGGGCATATATACGGATGGGTTTTCTCCATTTGGACCAGGGGCAAAATCTTATTCATGTTGGCCTGTTATAGTCACAGTGTATAATATTCCCCCGTGGTTATGTATGACTGATCCTTATATGTATTTGAGTTTGTTCATTCCCGGGCCTTCGAATCCAGGCAAAAACATTGATGTATATCTTCGACCTTTGATGGATGAACTCAAACAGGTGTGGAATGATGGTGTCCAGACATGGGATGCTTTCAAGTTGCAAAATTTTAACATGAGGGCTACAGTGATGTGGACAATTAATGACTTTCCTGCTTATGGTATGATGTCGGGATGGAGCACACATGGGAGATGAGGCATCTATGTCTGAATCAGTGATTGTCGATGAAATTGTGTCATTTGTTTCAACATATTTTCACCCCGACATTGAGACAAGGTTCACTAAAGTGGGACGCAATTATGATGGGGGAGTCACTGATCCCAATGGAAAAATTTCAGTTTTTTCTTCACCTGGTCGATTCCTTGGCAATAGAAAGTGCACGCACATGCTAAGCAAAAAAGAATTAGAAGCGGCTAAACTCTATATTCTCCTTAACTGTGCTGAGGTCTAGGACTACTTGAAGTAAGCATTCTTCATTTTGTATTAAGTAATATTAATCCTAATAACTTTAATATGAACTAAGCAACTTTATGTTCTCCTTGAATGCAGTATGTTCGAAGAACAGGCTGGAGACATTGCGCCTGAATTGATTTCAATAAGGACAGACAACGAATTTCCCTCCTGGTTTAATAATTATGTAAATGCCAATTCATTAATTCAATGTTTTTAATAGAATTTGAAGTATGAGTTTTTTTACTATCTATGTGTTTTTATTTAGATTTTGAACAACCGTGGAGATGCAAAAGCTGCGAGATTACAAACATTAGCACACGGTCCGTCCTTAAAAATGAATGTATATAAGGGATATTTTGTCAATGGCTACGTATTCCACACCGAAGAATATGGCCAAACGAAATCAACTTAGAATAGAGGGGTCAATCTCAAAGGAAATCTCGATTATTATGGCGTATTGAAAAAAGTTATTGAATTTGAGTACTTTTTTTGGAACTTCTGTAGTTCTTTTCAGTTGTGAGTGGCGGGACGCTGAGCGAGGCATTATCAAACATGGCACTTTTGATCTCGTTGACTTAAAGCATTCTTCTAGGTATAATGGTGATGGTGTGTTCATTCTTGCATCTCAAGCACAACAGGTGTATATGACCCCCTACCCCCGTCGACGAAGAGAGTCTAGCGGATGGTGGGCCATATGGAAAACTAAAGCAAGAAGCACTTTTGATATACCATTGCGTGCAAAAACTTCTACTTCAAATATTGATTCATCATTAAATGATTGTTATCAGGTAGAGGAAATGATTATACCTCCGATTATTTCCTTGAATGATAATGTCGAGGATGAAGCATTAATGGCCGAAAACACCCGTCCACTAGGGGAGGAAGTCACTTTCAATGAAATCGAGTATGACGATGTGGAGGATGAGGAAGGAGAAGGGTATATATCTGGGTCCGATGATGAAGATGGGGAAGAAGACGATGACGAGGAAACTAGTGAAGAAGAAATTGAATTTTATAGTGATACTGATCAAGATTGATAGTGAATGAATCAATTTTGTTTTAATTCAGATAATGTTTTGTATATAATGTTTACATTTTATAATTGTAGTCTAAATGAATTTTATAATTGTAGTCTAAATGAATGCTTGCTACTATTTAAATTTTGTAGTGATACTGATCAAGATTGATAGTGAATGAATCAGTTTAGTCTTAATTCAGATAATATTTCGTATATAATGTTTACATTTTATTATTGTAGTCTAAATGAATGCTTCCTACTATTTAAATTTTGTTCTACTTGATTCATTTTCTGTCTACATATTTTATATTCTAGTTTAGATATGTCTGGTCGAGGTGGCAATCGTTCAAAGAGAGGGAAGGTTGCGAGTTTTGTGCATCGTCTTGTTTCACCAAGGACGGGAGGGAGGGGCACTACTTTTGGTTCTGGACGTAGTGATGATGATGTGATCGATCCGAGGTATTGAGAGCTCTAGTGTTCCTGTTAGGGAGACTAGTGAACCTTCCGGGTGGGTTATTTTGGACACAAATATTGATGAGGAAGGAAAAATGGAAATTTTTATCTCTCCTAGTGGCCAGTAAGTATTATTTAATTGTAAATGTCATATATTTAAATGTCAACTCATTATTTATATTATTTCTATGTTACATTTAAAAGCTATACATTGATTATATTGTCTTTTTATTTGTATATATATTTGTATATATATTGATATATTGTCAAGAGGCGTTCGATGATCGGGTTCAAAGAGAGGTTCAAAGGCAAGTGGAGCAGATGCAGAGCAAGGTGCAGAGCCAGATGGAGAGCATGTTGGAGGAACGTCTTCGGAAACGTGAAGAACTTATGCAAATCCAGTTGGAGCAGCGCATGAAAAGCCAGTTTGAGCAGCGCATGCAACAATACATGACCACCATGAATTTGCAACCACAGCAACCTACTAGCGGTAATGCCTCAGCCACATCAGTCGGTCAAAACCTTAGGCGAAGTGGTGGTAGCGGTAGCGGTAGCGCTCGTGGTCGTGGTCGTTAAACTTGAATTTTATTTGACATGTAATCAAACAAACTTAAGTAGTATTAAAACCCTCCCCTTTCCCTTTCCCTTTCCCTTTCCCTTATCTCTTTCCCCTTTCCCTTTCCCTTTCCCCTTTCCCCTTTCCTAACCAGTTTCGCTTGATTTGGATGGTTGTTGTTGGGTACTTGTATTTTATTTGATGTTCAAGCGAAATAGGTCGTTGGTGTTTGTTGTAATTGTTGGGATTATTTTTAAAACAAATTGTTTGAACAGGTTACAGCCTTTTACAGGTGATTTACAAATAAAACATAATTTTTTAAAAAAAACTGGACAGATTACCGACGGAAATTTCCGTCGGTAAATCAAAAATAAAAAATTTATAAAACCCATTACTGACGGACGGGTCGCCGGTAATCTATTGTCATTACCGACGGACCCTAAATCCGCCGGTAATTCTATACGATTTCCGACGGACAATCCGCCGGTAAATCTTAAGATTTCCGACGGACATATCCGTCGGTAATTCTCCGGCAATAACCCCGGCAATCGGCCGGCGTACTTCCTTGCCGACGGACGATATCCGGCGGATTTTTTGGATTTACCGACGGACGGCCCGCCGGAATTACCATCGGAAGAGGTCCGCCGGTATTACCAACCAGTTTTTACTGACGGAATCCGACGGACGAAATCCGTCGGAAATGAGACTTTACTGACGGAAATTGACAATTACCGACGGATATTTTCGTCGGTAATGGGTCAGTTTCTAGTAGTGCCAGTTTCTCCATAAGTTATAAAAAATCTGTTTTTAAAATATATAGACTTGGTGTTTTAAAGCCTAAACTCACTATTTTAAGGCCTAAACTCGCTATTTTATTTTCTAGCTTAAACTCACTGTTTTAATGCCTAAACTCACTATTTTATTTTCTAGGTTTTTTAATGCCTAAACTCAATGTTTTAAGGTCAAAACTCGATATTCTTAAGAATGAAAAGTGGGCTTTTTATAACTTATGAAGAAACAAATTTCCCCTCAACAATAACACAGTGCATAAACAAAGTAAATTAGTTGATGCAAGGGAATGTCAATAAGAAAAAAATAAGTACACACCGCATAAATATGTTATTTTCCTTTTGTGAATAAAGTAATTATCATATATATATATGGAATGAATACTTTTACTAAAAATATATTACACTTACGCTCGTTTGTTTGGGAAAAATGTTTTTCAGAAAATATTTTTTTTCATTTTTTGGTGTTTGGTAACTATTGAAAAATAAAGTCAGCGGAAAAGATTTTTCGGTTAATGAAAAATAGGCTTGTTTTCTAAGAAAAATGTTTTGTTTTCTAAGAAAAATGTTTTTCGGATTTCTGCTCCCCAAAACATTTTCGAAAAATACTTCTTAACACCATCACCCCAAACTAGACACGCCCAACCGGTCCTGAACCGCCGGTTCGGACTGGAACCGGACCGGCCAAGAACCGGCGGGAAACTGCAACCGGTGAACCGTGAACCGCCTTTGAACCGAACCGGCGGTTATCTGGTCCGGTTACGGTTTTTATTTTTCAAAACCGGTGAACCGACGGTTCATGAACCGTGAACCGGAACCGTGAACTGGAACGGCGGGTCATGAACCGAAACAGGCGGTTCTAACGAGGATAACGGCTAGTTGATATGGGCCGTTGATTTGACTGATCCGACGGCGCATGTTCACTTCCCGTTAGATAACTGCTTTATAGCCGTTTTAGGGACTGAAATGAAAAAAAAAATGTTTTTTTTTTTAACTTTTTCTCTCAATTTTCCAACCTATAAATACCCTCCCCCTCCCTTCATTTTTTTTCACACCATTCTCAACTTATTCTCTCAATCTCTATTATCTCAAAGTCTTCATAATTTCATTTTTTTTTCACACAAAAATGTTTATTTTTCTCTTCATTTTGATCACAAAAAAAATGTCTTCATCTCGTGGCGAGAGGGGAAAGAAGAAGGCAACCACTAGCAATCAAACTTCGCATCCAATTTCCCCCACCGATGATTCCATTTGGGAAAATATACAACCACATGAAACGCTCGAATTGAGCGATGACGAAGTTGATACAACATTTTCAATGGGTAGTCATACCCAAGGGAGTAACACTCAAACCCAAAGTGAAGCGCGAGGTGGTGGTCAAATCCGAGGTCGAGGAGGTCGAACCACGGGGAGGTTCGACATCATGACCGTGCACTTTACAAAAGTGTCAATTGAAGGTACCAACAAATACACTATTTATTGCAACTATTGCACTTCCACATTTTTCTTTACCTATGGAGGTGGTTTTGGGTCATTTAAAAGACGCTTGGAGTTAAAGCACCCCGACCAAGTTGGAGATGCCCAAAATTAAACACAACTACAAGGATTTACGGAATCCTCACAAGGTTTACTTCGCAATTATTTAAATTTGATAATGCAACTTATAGAAGAAAATGGCAAAATATACTGATGCTAAAGGATTACCTTTTAATTTTGCTAATGATACATTATGGTCTAATTTGACACATTTTTGTTTAAATCCCGCGGCTAAAGAAATTAATAAAAATACAAGTACTCGTGATATTAAAACCTAATATCTATAAGAAAAATTAACTTTAATTAATACGTTTAAAGATTTACCACAAAAATTATCAATATGTGCCGATATATGGAGTGATCATTGGCAAACTCATAACTATATAGGAATTACATGTCATTGGATTGATAGTAGTTGGAAAATACAAAAACGATTACTTGCATATAAATCTTTTGTTACTGTTCATAACGCTCAAAATATTTGTAACAAAATTGCTAGAGTTTTACAAGAATATTGATTAATTCACAAAAAAAATTCAATTGAATTTGATAATGCTGCTAATAATACTGTTTGTTTACCATCACTCATTGAAATTTGTCAACCGTCCATTGGTGGTAAATTTTTTCATGTTAGGTGTATATGTCATATTTTAAATTTGTGTGTGCAAGATGATTTATCAACTTTAAAGGAACATGTAGCCCCAATTAAGAAAGTTCTTGCTCATCTAATGAGAAATCACAATGTAACAAAATTGTGTTGGGTAAATATTATAAATAATATTTGAAAAGGCTTTCTTGAAAATAGCAAAATAATAACTATTAATAATAAATGTGGAAATTGAAATAATCGGAAGTCGAGTCTTGTGTTGAACACAATTTTCGCAAGAAGATATTGCCCCATCCAAGTGCTTACGGTTGCTAGCAATCTTCTCGTAAGATAAAATGACTTATCGTCTTTTTGATAGAAGCACTTCAAATCAAAAGACTCAGCGAACTTAATTGGTGTTTAGAACTTCTGAACTTTGAAGGGAGGAAGAATGATACAAGATGATATTTAACTGAATATCTAATGCTTTGGATGAATTGATGAAATGAATTGTCAAAAGTTCAAGGCTCCTTAGTGACGATGCGCCCTAAAACGCCCATTACGGCCTTCGCGCGCTTCGCGGTAGTGGTCCAAATTGAGTTAGTACAAAATTAGCACAATTTTGGCTACTACTTGCATGGTTGGCCCAATGGTCCAACTAGGTTGGCCCAAAGAGATCAACTTGTTGACTACTCCTTGGATGGATCCACTTATAAACTAGCATTACTTTACATCTCAAAGCAATGTGGGATAACTCTTTCATATTCCAGAAACTCTTCATTTACCCATTTCATTTTGCATACTTTGAGCATTAATTTTTCATTCACCACAAATTGGTTTTGAGAAAATAAATATATCACATTAATCTACTCCAAATGTAGATTATTAATATGCAATCAATTTTCATTTTCCTAAAATGAAACCTTATGAAATTCTTGGTCAAAAGTCGATCAAACCTCACTTTTTCAAAACCAAAATTCCAACAAATTGTGGATTAGATTTTGTAAAGCAAATAATATCCCACCTAAAAGATTTTCCCTAGATGTTCCAAATCGATGAAATTCCACTTATAAAATATTTTCCGACTCTTATGATTTGCGTGAACTATTGTGTCTGTTTTTTCAACAAATAGAGTATCCTACTATAATATTGCCTCATCAATGGATTTTTGTCATAATTTAAAGAAAATTTTGAAAGTTTTTAAAGATGCTACCGTACAATTATCCGGTTCTTACTATCCCACTTCACTGTTAGTTTTAGAACACGCCGCTAAAATTATTTATATATTTATGCATTTTAAAGATTGTCCAATTTTAGATGATTATATTAGTATGATGAGAATAAAATGGCTTAATATTTTTTGAACATTCCCCCATTGTTTTTAGTAGCTAAACTATTAGATCATAGGTTAAGAGAAGATGGTTTTGAACAAATACTTGAATGTTATTATAAGAATATATTTTCCACCAGCATTGATTTTAACTTCGATAGACCTATCCCAAAGGCAAAAGACGTTGTAACTAGTACTAAAAATATTTTATATGAACTTTATAGAAAATATTATGATCTTTTTGATAATATCGTTTATCCTAGTAGTGAAAATGTAGGTGGTAGTAGTTCTCATGATGATAGCGATCCCTTTAACTTATAGATAATTTAATTAGTTATAGAAGTCAAAAACGTCAATGAGGTGGCTCCACTTATGTTGAACTTGAAAATTATTTAACCACTTCTTTTGAGCTTATAGAAGAATTTGATATTGTAAAGTGGTGGGCACGAAGGGCAAACAACTATCCTATTCTATCTTTGATAGCAAAGGAGATCCTAGCCGCTCCTGCCTCAATCGTCGCCGTAGAAGAAGTATTTAGTGTTAGACATGGGCATCCGGTTCCCGGTTCCGGTTCCGGTTCCGAACCGCCGGTTCCGGTTCCGGGGTAGGGAGGAACCGGGACGGAACCGCCTAAATCCGGTTCCCGGTTCCGGTTCCTTGATGCCGGTTCCGGTTCCGGTTCCACGGTTTCCCGGTTCCTTTTTGGCCTTTTTTTTTTTTTTTTTTTTTTTTTTTTTGAAAATCGCCCAAGTGGGCGACCGCCCATGAGAGGTGGGCGACCGCCCATATCCAAATTCAAGCAATGTTTAACTCTCTGCACACATGGGCGACCGCCCAATAGAGATGTGGGCGACCGCCCATGCCAAATTCCAGCAACCCCAAAGTTTGGTCAGTACACTTTGGTCACTTCCTTTTCCTTTTCTTCTCTTTTAAGCCATCAAAACTGTTAAGATTCTAACAAATTTGGATGAAGATGAATAATAAACAAATTATTTTAACATATTTTATAAAAGAAAAAGGGACGGTACCCTTAAATTTTATTAATAATTGTTAAAATGTTACAATGAGGGGGACAACCAACCTTGCCCTTTTATAAGTAAGGGAGGACATAAGGAGCCTTAACCTCGTTCTTAGTATTTTACAATATTTATCTAAATTATAACAATCTAATCTAAACAAAAAAACCTAATATATAAAATAAAACAAAGCAACAAATTAAATTATACAAATTAAACTATATAAATTACATCAACTTACATTTGGGCCATTGGGATTGTGTCATTGTTCTCGTCACTTCCCGATGTTGAATCAAAGAAATCTTCATCGGATGAGGAAAACTTTGGCTCTTGATCTCTTTTCTCCGCTTTGACCCAATCATTCAACAAATTTTGATTTTCTAAATTTTCAACGCTTAAATTTGCACGTTGCGGATCCGCAATATTTCCACCAATGCTAAAAGCGTGCTCAACCGAAACCGTTGATGCGGGAGAAGCAAATATTTCTCTTGCTATCCTAGAAACAATAGGATAAGAACTCGCCCTCTTGACCCACCAATGTAAAATGCAAAATTCAACCTCATCATCATATTCAAATTCCGTGTTCAAATATTTTTCAAATTCCGCATTAGAACCGCTTCCTCTAGAGCGCTTTCTATTTCCATAAAAAGAAGTCAAAAAGAGTTGTCCGTTTCGCTTAGTTTGACGAGGAGGAGCCTCACTTGTACTAGCACCACCATAAATTGAGTTGTACTCTTTAAAAACATTTAAAAATTCATTTTTCGCATCGGACAATATTTGATCAATATTTGGAAAACGGGGATCATTTGCATCAAACAAATTTTGATAGTAATATGTAAGAAGTTGTTCCAAACCATCCATTCTAACCCTTGGATCTAAAATTTTTGCAATTAAAAAAATACTTGGAATTGTCTCAAAATATTTCAACCATTTTTCCTTCATGCTAACAATGGCCGGACCAATTATGGGATCATCTTTAAATTCACAAAATGTACCCGAAATAATAGTACTATGATCAACAACTAAGTTAGAAGTAGGATAATACGTACCGGATAACATGACAAAGTGGCATCCTTGAAATTTTTCAACAATTTGATCATGCTTCCACAAGCATTCCATTGATGAGGAAATAGGGGGTATTTGTAACCAACGGAAGACAAAAACAAGCAAATTTGTTCCTTATAAAGAAAAGAATCCGCTAAAAGTTTATAGGTAGAATTCCACCTAGTTGTAACATCCATTGAAAATTTTTTGGGACGGATATCATTTGCCTTGCAATAGTCTCTCCATTTTCTTTGATTGGAACTTTTTCTCATAATAAACTCGTATACCTCGTTTAATAGGAATAATTGAATCTTGTAAAGCGAGATAGACCATCTTGCACACATAAATTTAAAATATGACAAAAACATCTAATATGAAAAATTTTCCACCTAATACCGGTTTACAAATACCAATTAGTTCCGGTAAACTTGCAGTATTAGAGCTAGCATTATCAAAAGACATTGAAAAAATTTTAGTAACTAAATTATATTCTTGTAAAATACTTTGTAGTTTAAGTGCAATATTGTGTGCGGTATGCTCATCATCAAAATCTCTATATGCAATCAATCTCTTTTGAATGGTCCAAGAATTGTCGATCCAATGACAAGTTACTCCCATATAAAAATGTTCACAACGGTTATCACTCCATATATCCGAACAAATAGAAACTTGTTGAGATAAATTAGCAAATGTTTGTATTAAACCATATTTATATTCCCCGACTATTTTTGCAATATCACGTGTGAGAGTTCTACGTGGTATTCTTTTTGCAGCGGGGTTAAGAGAGAGTTTAGCAAAATCTTCATAGAATTCATCATCGGCAAAACTAAAGGAAAGACATTTAACACAAACAAATTTTGCCATACCTCTTCTATGGTTTTGTTCACTATAATGAAATGTAGTGGAAGAAGAAGACGTACCTACAGCCGCCCATCGAAGAAGTCGAAACTCCTTGGAGTTGTGTTTGAGTTGGATCTATGCCAAATTCGGTAGGATGATTGAACTCGAACATGCTTGGTATAAGTGCCGTATCCATTGCCATCCTTCCAAGTATAAACATTTTCACAATAGTTACATATCACTTTCCAAACCTCCTCACCATGTTTGTCCACTCCGAGCTCCTTCCTAAAGTGACGAATAAAAATTGAGGACTTCGGTTCACGAATTTTAGGAGAAGGCGGTTGACCTTGTCGACCGCCTCCACGAAGACCGCGACCCCTTCCTCTTGGTGCAAGTGGTGGTAGGTTATGTGCATCACTTTCTTCGCACTTGGAGTTCCTACATATTGTGGTTCTTGTGACATGAAAGGCGGTATTGGAAATTGTTGGTCTCCAACTTGAACCTCCTCCTCATCTTCTAAATTTTCCCATTCATTTCTCCCCGCCATTCCCCCATCATAAAAGGGAATATCATTTGGAATTGGTGGTGGTGGTGGTGGTGGTGGTAGTCGAGAAGATGAAGAAGGTTGGTTGTTTTTGCTCTTGCTACCCGTTTTTTTTGTTAAGTTTCTAAGGAAAGAAGACATGATGGTGTATTGGTGATTTGGTGTGTATGATGAGTGATGAGTGATGATGACTATGAAAATGGATGAAAATATGGAAAATGAGGATGGAATTATGGATTATGGAATATGAATGTTGGTGAGTGATTTGAGGCTTTGATCTTGAGACTTGAGAGTTAAGAACTTAAGAGAGAATTAAGAGAGAGTAAAGATTAAGAGAGAGTTAAGAGAGTTTTGTGAAAATAAAATGGTGGAGGTGAATTTGTATTTATAGGTGAAAGGTAAGGATTGTTTTATTTTTTTATTTATTTTTAATTACTGAAAATTGGCTAAAAAGTCAAAAAAAACGGGCAAATTTGACTGAAAAGGTGAAAAAAAACGGGCAAATTTTTGAATTTTTTTGAATTTTCTGAAAAAACCGCCGGTTCCCCGGTTCCGGTTCTCCGGTTCCGGTTCCGGTTCCAAAACCGGCGGTTCCACGGTTTTCAAAAAGCACGAACCGAGATTGAACCGGAACCTACGGTTCGGCTCTAGCCTGCCCGGTTCTCGCGGCTCCGGCTTGCTCTGGTTCCGGCCCGGCTCGGTTCTCCGGTTCCGCCCGGTTCCGGTTCCGGTTTGCCCATGTCTATTTAGTGTAGGAGGGTGTGTCTTGTCTGATCGAAGGTCAATATTGTCTCCATATAATTTAGAATATCAAATGGTGCTCGACGATTGACATAAAGCCGAACTACGACTTCAAGATAAAATATGTAATTCCGAGGAGGAGGAGGCCAGATACATTGGGAAGCGAAGCCGAATGAACTACGCAGCTCCATAAGGCATAAGGTAAGTTATTGTAATTTTATAGATTAAACTTTATATTAGATTTATTTTTATTTAATTGTAATAGTTATGTTGAGGTAAAGACTCCTAAATGTCCCCCCTTATTTATAAAATTGTAAGGTTGGTTGTCCCCCTCTTTGTAATTTTATTTTAATTAATAAAATTTAAGGGTACCGTCCCTTTTTTCTTTTATATACTTTCATTTCTTTTTAAAAAGTTAAGTTTTATTTCTTTCAAAATTTATAACTTTTTTTATATAACTTTTTACAAAAAATGTATGTAGTAAACAAAAGTCTAAAATACTTTTCTTTATCCATTTTTTTTAAAGTTAACTTTTTTATAGAACTTAACAGAAACTGTTAAAAAGTTAATTATTTTTTGAAAAAACTGTTAAAAATTTAACTTTTAACAGCTTAGGGGCCTTAGGGCGACCGCACTAATGTTTCGCTTTTCCTCATTTTAAAAAAAACAAATTTTTTTAAATGGCGGTTCAAACCGTGAACAAGAACTGTACGGACGGTTCATAACCGTGAGCCGGAACCTTCCAAATCCTGTCTGGTTACGGTGCAATCCCACCGATTTGGTGAACCGCCGTTTCAAAATCGGAACCGCCGGTCTGAACTAGGGGTGTGCTCGGTTTGATTTGGTTCGGTTTTAGGCTAAAATCGAAATTGAATCGAATGATATCGGTTTTTGTATTTTAAAACCATTAAGCTTCGATTTTATTCGATTTCAGCTTTATTCGATTTCGGTTTGGTTCGGTGTCGTTCAGTTTCAACAAGACGAGAAGAACATGCATATAATGATGGTTGAATTATGATAGTTACTTTCAGCAAGATGAAATTTATTAATTCCTCATTAACAAAGCAAGATGAGAAGATACATTACTAAAGTACTTAAGATTTTCATGACAAATTTAAGTGTTCCACCTGCCCCTACAAATAACAGTTAAACTACCGTAAGCATTATTTTAACTCCAAAGCAAGATGAGAAGATGAAATTTATATATATATATATATATATATATATATATATATATATATATATATATATATATATATATATATATATATATATATATATATATATATATATATATATATATATATATGTATGTATGTATGTATGTATATATATATATATGTATGTATATATATATATATATATATATATATGTATATATATATATATATATGTATGTATGTATGTATTTATATATATATATATGTATATATATATATATATATATATGTATGTATATATGTATATATGTATATATGTATGTATGTATGTATGTATGTATGTATGTATGTATGTTAAAATGACACGTCGTTTTAATAATATCGGTTCGGTTCGATTTTATCGGCTCGATTTTTCATTTGAAACCAAAATCGAAATCGAAAGTTTCGATTTTTATTTAGTTAAAACCATTAACATTTCGATTTTGTCAGTTTCGGTTTTTTCGATCCGATTTTCTCGATTTCGACCCGATTTTTTCGATTTTGTTGCACACCCCTAGTCTAAACCGGCTGGGCATGTCTACCCCAAACCCCACCACCACCCCACTACACCCCCACCTCCCTCCCCCACAACCCCCCCCCCCCCTCAAATTTTTTGTTCATATTAAGTACCTCTTTAGTAGATTCATCAACGTTTTCAATCACAGCCGAGTCGGAGAAAGAAGTAAAAGTAAACATATATCGCGAAAATTGTTCATAAAAAATTTCTACAACCTTAGGCTTCATTTGTTTCGCGTAAAACGACTTCCGTAAAATATTTTTCGAAAAATGAAATGTTTTTCGAAAAATGACATAAACATGTTTTCGATTGTTTGATAAATCTAAATAAAATATTTTCCGAAAAATATTTTCACATGTTTGATAAATTAAAGAAATATTTTTCAATGAAAACACAATATGATATAAGTTGAAAAAGACGGTGTGATAGGGTGATGGAGGTGGGGGTGGGGGAGGGGATTAGCATGGGTGAGGTGGGTGGGGTAGGGTAGGGATAGAGTAGGGTGGTGAGGGAAATGTAAACGGTAAGATGGTGGTAGGCTAGGGCGGTGATAGAGTAGGGTGGGTAGTCGAGAATAGGGGGTTTAGGTGTGTGGTAGTGTGGGTAGTCAAGAGTGGGGGGTGCGTAGGTGTGAGGTAGAGGTGGATAGCCGAGAGTGGGGGGGGGTGGGTTTGGGTGGGGGAGTTGTGAAAAAATAATTTTAAAATGAATTAAAAAAAAAGAACTCGGGGTGGTCTGGGGGGGTGTGTGGGGTGGATGGGGTGGGGAGGTGTTAAAAATAAATTTAAAATGAGTAAAGAATTTTTACTTATTTTTTGACCGAGGTTTGGGGGAGTGCGGTGGAGAGTTATATAAAATAATTTTAATATAAGTAATTTTTTTACGAGTGGGGTTGGGTAGGGGGTGATTGATGTAGAGTGAGTAACATGGGGTGTATGAAAAGTTAGGTGTGATAGGGGTGTAACATTTTTCAAAAAATGAAATACGAAAAAAAATTTCATAAGTTATTTTATTTAAAAAAGTTGGGAAAACATTTTCTGCATTTTTCGATCCTTACTAAAAACCGAAAAATGCAAAAAACATTTGACCAAAAACAAACGCAGCCTTAATTATTCCAATGAAAAGTATTTTGTAGTGAAAGATAGTTGTTTTGAACTTTAGATTACCCCAACAAAAACAAAAAGAAAAAGAAAAAGAAAAACAAAGTGGTTCACCAAATACAACCTCCCCTCCTTAATCATTTCAGCAAAGCTGCTCAGTTGAGCCCTCCTTAGTATAGAGAGAGATTTTCAATATGTTATGTTGAATGGAAGTGTACTTACTGTATGGGAGCAATTAATTGGGAGTAGGTATGATGAAAAACGCATTTTTTCATAAGTTATGGAAAAACATGTTTTTTCAAAGATTTTGGATATCAGTCTCAAAGGTTCTGGATATTCAGAACCCTTTGATCATGATATTCAGAAACTTTCAAAATGAATAACCAGAAATTTAGAATTGCCCAAACCAAAGTTCTGGATATCAATTAAAAAGCTTCTGGATATCAATTAAAAAGGTTATGGATATCAATTAAAAAGGTTCTGGATATCAATTAAAAAGCTTCTGGATATCAATTAAAAAGGTTCTGGATATCAATTAAAAAGGTTCTGGATATATTCACCGCAGTAATTCAATCAACAATGACTCCGATCGCTGTTGGAGATTCTCTTCCCGAAGGTACCTTGTCTTACTTCGACGAGAAAGATGAGCTCCAGAGTGTTTCCATCCACTCCCTTGTTGCCGGCAAGAAGGTCGTCGTCTTCGGCGTTTCCGGTGCATTCACTCCCACCTGCATGTATGTCTCTCTTAATCTATGTATCTATTTCTCTTTCCTCTGGCCGGCGAACTGATTTGCCCCAATTTAGGTCGGCAATGCTTTAATGTTGGACCGTTTTCATGAAATTTAAATTATATTTTGATATGTGGTGGAATGAAATAGCTTGAAGCATGTACCTGGATTCATAGAGAGAGCGGAGGAGTTCAAAGGCAAGGGCGTTGAAAAAACCCGTTTCTCCATAAATTATGGAGAAACTCTCCTTAGATTTTGGCATTAATTGGGGGTTTATAATTAGCCAAAATCAAGGGAGAAACGTGTTTCTCCATAATTTATGGAGAAACGGATTTCTGGATATCCAGAACCTTTTGAAAGGATATTCAGAAATTTTGTATTGGCCATGACCTTGGCCCATGGCCTTGGCCAAATCTATATCCAGAAATTACTAAAAAGTATATCCAGAAATTAAGAGAAAGGATATCCAGAAATTTTGTATTGACCATGACCTTAGCTAAATCTATATTCAGAAACCAGTGAAAAGTATATCCAGAAAACAGTGAAAAGTATATCCAGAAAAAAGTGAAGGCCATGATCAGAAAGTTGGTATGTGTTGGTCCCATTCTAACATAACTTCTGGATATCATGATCAAAGGTTTCTGGATATCCAGAACCTTTGAGACTGATATCCAGAAACACGTTTCTCCATAACTTATGGAGAAACGCGCTTCTCCGGAGACCTACTCTTATAATTATACTCCCTCCGTGTCGGGTGAATGAACACCAAAAAATTGGACACAATAACTAAGAAAAAGTATTATTCCCTCCACTCATTCTCTCTCCTACATTATTTTAATACTCACAACACCATTATAATTTACTATTTCCTTCACTCATTCTCTCTCCTATTTTACTATTACACTCACAACATTCTTTTCATTTTGGACAGTCTCCAATCACGTGAGACGATCTCAAAAAGAAATAAGTCTCCATTCACCCGACACGGAGGGAGTATATTCGTAACAAATGAAAGAGGCTAGCTTCTACATTAATGCAATGCTCAGCCACATGTTACTATAAATTTTAAATTTTGAAAACGGACTAGAGCTGTCAATTCGGAAATACGGGACGGGACGGGACAAAATTATGTTGTCCCACGACGGGAACGGGACGAGACGAGACGGGACCAAAATGGGACGGGACTAAAATACTCCGTCCCATCCCGTCCCATTTGCGGGACGCGGGATCTCACGGGACAATGCGGAACCCGTTGACTAGGAGGGATAAGCGTTAACTAGGCGCCAAAGCCACGGCGAAGGCTAAGGCCAAGGCACAATTCGAGTATTCACCGCTGTGTTGGCCAGTGATAGTAAAATTCCTCCTTGTAGCATAGCACATTTCATCGGTCTTCCAAATCAAGTTAACAGGAACATTTTCCGTTGATTTCACATGATAGGTAAGATCAGATTTCTGAAAAAGCCAATTATTGACCACCAAAAACCCATGCTTGTTATCACTGGAACTAGTACTGATTGTTGACAAAGAAATATTAACAACCTTGAAGAGAGGAGGGATATTGGTAATACAACAATTGATGTCGTAGCACATCCCATCTCTTTCAAAATTGTATTATTAGAATTAGAGTGAATCGCCAATTCTAATACGGGGCTTATTTTACAAAATTATGTTGTTCCACGACGGGAACGGGACGAAACGGGATGGGATCGAAACGAAACGAGACTAAAATACTCCGTCCCATCCCGTCCCAAATCTATTGTGGGATGAGACGTCCCAACGAAACCATCCCAACTTGACAGCTCTAAAACGGACTGATAAAGAAAGAAGGATATTGAGTTCATAACATGTATGTTGGACACGCATGAGAATAATTTGAATCAAACTCATAATATCTTCTTTCTTTTTTTTTTTTTTTTTTCACCAACCAACCAATGGATTCCATTCCAAGATGAACAGTTAACAAAAATGGCGTTCCATCAAGCAACTTAAAGTGCACACACGCTTGACTGAATAGACGTCCCAACCACTATTTTTTTTTTTTTTTTAAAATAAAATCTAATCTGTTAGCTGAAAATGACATTGATAACCTTATGAATAAAACCCATTTCCATTTATAGAACTGAAAAACCCCGCCAAATTTCCTTTTTGGTTTTATACATCTACTAGCATTACTCCAGTGCGATGCACGGCAAAATCATGTTATTGTATTTAACAATTAAAATTTAATATATAAAATATTATTTTTCTTCACTTGTTTTCCATACAATATTTTCTCATTTAAAATATTATTTAAAAAATTTATATTAAGAAATAATGACAATAAACTAAACATGAAATATTAAATTTAAAGACCAATATTACAAAACAATATTAAATAAAATTCAAATTTCAATAATCATGTATTACATTTATACATTATGAAAAACTTTCTTAAAGACAACATTTTCTATACATGATTTAGATTCTCCAGGATTATCATAATCACAAATCAAAATTTTAAGTCCATCGGAACTTTTGACTCGCGATAGTGCAACATATAGTTGTCCATGAGAAAATACATGTCTTTTCAAAATAACACCAAAAAAGGATAAAGATTGACCTTAGCTTTTGTTAATCGTCTTTGCATATCAAAATTTTAAGTCCATCGGGACTTTTTAACTCATGTTACCGTTACCGTTTCTCGCTAAACCATGTAGCGAGTTTAGTTTAATTAGAGTTAATCTCGTTTGCGTTTAATTGATAATTAAAAATAACCTGAATCGCTATAACCGATCCTTCGACCGATGATAATTAAAAGGAAGCAAGTGGTAAATTTTTCAACATTAAAGGGCAAATCTGACATTTCTCATAGCTTTGAAGAAGACAAAAACTTAGTCTACAATGGAAATATACTTGCTGATGTTAATGTGTGCATGAACTCCATTTGGCAAATTAAAAATGACATTAATGTGTGCATGAGCTCCATTTGGCAAATTAAAAATGACATGTGTATGTACAACTTTGACAAGTGTATGTATGTATAACCCTCAAACATTCCTATCTATCTGTATCTTCATTTACAGCTTTGAAATTCAAAGCAAACAAAAATGAATTCCACCTCATTACCCTTTCTCCTCATCAACTACAGAAATTGTCAAAACCGACGATGCCGTCTCCACATTTCTTGAGAACGGTGGATCTGGGCGGAGTTACGAACTTGCTTCAACCGATGGAAACACCCAAGGAGGCAGTGAAGCGGCCAAGACAATCAAGAAAAAAGTCCAGAAAAAAGAGGAGAAAATTACATAAAGATATGCAAACCAAAATCTGGATTGTCATCGCCGCCGCAATAGCCTTTGCCACCACCATCAACATACAACAAACTGCCCACCTCAATCTCCTGCCACAACCACCAATCAACAACAATTTTTAATCAAAAGAAAAGTAAAAAAAAATATCTAAAATTCACAAACAAAGAAAAAAAACCCAGATCAAGAGAAAACAAACGAACAAAAATTCATCTCCAACTTAGGACAAAAACCCATCTCAAATAGGAGTATACAATCATATTAAGGCACACGAACACACATACAAACAAACCAAATATGTGTAATCCTATGGATTTACATAAACAATAACACACCCGAACACACACACCAAATGCACACAAAAACACAAAACACACAGATCAGGAAAACAGTGTTGGTGTTATGCCCTAGGCCTATGATTCATAGACTTATGTGTTGACATTATTTATTATTATATGAGATGTTTATCATTAGATTATTATATGTTTTTGTATATTTGTTTATAATAATCTCCGTCCCTAATTATTAAGAGAATAATTAGTATAATTGTCAATGGATAATCATGTGATGATTATATGCATAGAGATGCACATTGAAATTATGAGTACTTGTTAGAGAACAAGTGACTGGACATGACCCGCATGAGATTTATGACATGGTCAAGTGTCATAAGTAAATCTCATAAGGTTACTTCATTTAGTCCCTAGACCTGAGATTATCATGACCTTACATATGACGAAAAATCAGGTTTGATTTTAGTCAAACGATATCTTAACACGATATCCATAAAGGCTATCTTTGGCATGATCGGATTCATGATGGGAAGGATGATAAGTCAAGATGGAATTTGTCCCTCGAAAGAGAGATGTTTTGCTTGGGCCCCTCGATGAGTGATAATGATGAAAGTGTATGGCCGTACCCCAATATGATTGGAATTATCATTATACTCAAAGAATCGAGAAAGCATTGAACAAAGACAAGTTGACAATGACCATGACTTGTGTTCAATACAACATCGTGAGACAAAGGGAGAAATGGAAGTACACCATTGGAAACGTGAACTCTTACGTTACATTATTTGGGTAGACATAATGGCTTGCTAGAGTCCTCTTATATCTTATGAGGTTCGATATGATCGAACTCATTGCCAACATAATGTAATCCTATTGGGTCACACACAACTAGAATGAATTGGTTAAACCGGAGGAAGAATGATTGAGAGTTTTCAGTATCTGGCTACATATGTCACGCGACATATTAAGCCAATGGCTTAATATACCGCGCGACATAACTAGCCCGTACGCGTTTTTGACAGCCTGTCTCTCCTAATACGATTAGGAGATGTATTCTTACTATTGTAGTATAAATACAAGGGTTGCATCGGACCTAATTCCCTAGCCGAAATTTTCAAGCAAAATTCTCAATCAAATACTCTCAATATTCTTCAAGGTTTTAGATCTAGCAATCATCAAGAAGTTGTTCTTGAATTCATTCAAAGGTGTGGATACCGAAAGAGGGTCTTCGCTCGTTCATCGATCAAGGCCTAGAGTTCAATCAAGTTGAAGAACGAAGTTTGTGATTCGATATCACATAATCAAATCGTTCGATAGCTCAAGAACGGAAAGCGTTCGAGGTTGGTTTAATTCTATCTCATAGGAATTTAAATTAATTGTATAGAACGGATCCTAGGGCTTCTTGGGTTTTATGTTTTTAATGCTTAATTCATTGCGCATGGACCCGTAAAACCCAACAGTGGTATCAGAGCCCCGTTCATATGATTAAGTTTGAATTAACATGCTAGATTTAAGATATAAATTGTTTATATGCTTATTGCATGTTTTGTATGCGATATAATTTTTAATTGTTTATGTGAAACAATGTGAAAATCGTTTTCGAAATATGCTGAATTAAATCTGTAAAAAAGATGTTTTACGTGATTTAATTACATGTAATCTGTATTGGTTCGAATATGGAAATCCTGTGACTTGGCTGCTTAAGTCGCGCGACATGATGAGCCATGAGGAATTCAGGTTATCTGGCCTGTTAGGTCGCGCGACATATCAAGCCTCTGGCTGATATTGTCACGCGACATAATAAGCCAAAACTGGGCAGAAACAGTTTGTTCAATTTTTCTGCTATTTTGTGATTGTGTTTACAATCTGATATGTTCATATGAAAATCTGGATGTTATAAAATTAATTTTATAAGGCCATGCTAGATTGATTCATTGATGTGCATGATTAATTGATTAAAATGCGATTTTAATAATTATTGCGATGCATGTTTTAATTGTTCTTACATGCTAAGAATTTTTTAATTAGATGTTTAGTTGAAACATGATATTTAATTTCCTAATATGTTTAGATTTAGACATTGTAAATTTTGGATCCTATGATTGTTTATGAAAACAAGTCATAAATACGCGAAATTTAAAAGGAAACTGATTGTTTATAAAAGGTAGGGATTATGTTGCCTAATCAGAGTTGATTTCTAATTATGCATGTCTAGGAGAGTTCTGTCAAAGGAAGAGTTGGTACTTAAGAAGTCCTTGTGGCTCACCTATCTTCCTGGGAACTTACAGTGCATGATTTTGACTATCTTTACGATATGCTTATAATCTACCTTTAAAGAACCTTCATTTAACTTTTAAGTTCTTTATGCCAATTCATGATTAAACACTTGAGACCATTCGGATAGTTTTGGGTAGGCTTGCCATAGCAAGGTGCTTTGATTCTATTCGAATGCGAGCAAGATGAGGAAATGGTGGTTCCTATAAGTTTAAAATGAATGAACTTAATTGGGTTATCAAAATGGTTTTGGACCTAAGGCATAAGATGAGATTAAAATATGCCTAGACATATGATGTCTTGAATGAATCTCATAAAAGATCTAAGAGTCATATATGTGATATGATTGATGTTTTCTACCTAATTAATTTAATTTTGAGCGGTTTGCCATAGCAAACTTGAAATTGAATTAAAGTTGGATCTTAGCCCATTAAATGTATATTATGCTTATTTGCATTTGAAGGTGTATAATTTAGTGGGAGCATTTATTTAAATGCATTATACTTTTCATATAATATGTTTACTTATATGTGTTCATATTTTATGTATATCTTTTTGTAGAATAAATGGCATCAAACAATAATCACTTTTCACTGCGATCTGTCCTTGAGAAGGAAAAGTTGGAAGAGAATGGTACAAACTATATGGATTGGATCCGTAGTTTGAGAATTGTTCTCAAACAAGAGGAGAAACTGTACGTTCTCGATGAACCTATTCCACCTGAACCTGCTGCCAATGCTGCTAGGGCAATAAGGGAACAATATCTGAAGCACAAGCGTGATTCTACAGATGTTGGTTGCCTTATGCTCTCCGCCATGTGCAAGAACCTTCAGAAGGATCTTGAGCACTTGGGGACAGTCGACTTAAACAATCGGCTGATGGAAATGTTCCAAGTTCAAGCTAGGCAAAAAAGGTACAACACAGTTGCAGCCTTGACCTCATGCAAGATGAGTGAAGGACAAGCTGTTGGTCCCCATGCTCTCAAGTTAAAGGGCCACATTGAGCATCTTGAAAGGCTCGGTTTTCCAATTAGCCAAGAGTTGGCTACCGACATAATATTGAATTCATTACCTAAAAGTTTTAGTCATTTCATAATGCACTATAACATGGGTGGAATGAATAGAAACCTTTCCGAGTTAGTTCAAATGTTGACTACTGCGGAAACCAATATTGTCGAGAAGAAAACTGATCAAGTGCTAATGGTTAACAACGGGAAAGGGTTCAAGGGTAAAGGAAAAGCAAAGATTGCTAATTCTAAGGCAAAGGTTGCCAAACCCAAAGAGGCTTCCAAGCCTAAAGAGGCTAAGCCTAAGTCCCAAGAGGACGCAGTCTGCTTCCATTGCAATGAGATTGGACATTGGAGGAGAAACTGCGCAAAATACAAGGAAGCACTGAAGAAGAGCAAAGGAGTTGCTTCAACTTCAGGTATCTTTGTTATAGATATATTCCTATCTACTTCTAGTTCTTGGGTATTGGATACCGGATGTGGAACTCACATTTGTCTAAATGTGCGGGGTCTAAGAAACGAAGGATGCTTAAGGAAGGCAAAGTGGACCTACGTGTGGGGAATGGAGCAAGAGTTGCTGCATTAGCCGTAGGAACTTATGAAGTTACTTTACCTAGTGGACTAATACTTGTTTTGAACAATTGTTATTACGTTCCGGCTTTAAGTAGGAATATTATTTCGATTTCACTTTGGATGATGAAGGTTTTAATTTTCTTATTCGTGATAAGAAATTTTCTATTTACAAGAGTGATATGCATTATTATCTTCTTGTTTCATTCAATGGCCTTTATATTCTTGATGTTGAAAGTCAAGATAATGATATCTATAACATTAACAAGAAATCTAAACCCAATGATGTAAACCACACTTACTTATGGCATTGTCGTCTTGGCCATATAAACGAGAAACGCATTTCTAAACTCCACAAAGATGGATTTTTGGACTCACATGATTATGAATCATATGAGACATGCGAGTCTTGTTTACTTGGCAAGATGACCAAGGACCCATTTACCAAAACCGGTGAAAGGGCGGGCGACTTACTAGGACTCATACATACCGATGTATGTGGGCCTATGAGTAGCGATGCTAGGGGAGGATTTCGGTACTTCATAACATTCACTGATGATTATAGTAGATTTGGATATGTTTATCTAATGAAACATAAAAGTGAATCGTTTGAGATATTTCGAATATTTCAAAATGAGGTGCAAAATCAACTTGGCAAAACTATTAAGGTACTTCGATCCGATCGAGGAGGTGAATATTTGAGCCAAGAATTTGTGATCATCTTAAGAGTTGTGGAATCGTTTCAGAACTCTCTCCACCCGGAACACCACAATGGAATGGTGTGTCTGAAAGGAGGAATAGAACTTTGTTGGACATGGTTCGTTCTATGATGAGTCAAGTTGAGCTTCCTTTATCCTTTTGGGGACATGCACTAGAAACTGATGCTTTCACTATAAACAGAGTTCCTACCAAATCGATTCAAAAGACCCCATATGAGATGTGGCATGGAAGAAAACCTAGTTTGTCTTTCATGAAGATTTGGGGTTGCGATGCATATGTCAAGAAGTTAACTTCTGACAAGCTAGCACCTAAATCTGATAAATGTGTTTTCGTGGGATATCCTAAGGAAACCAAAGGATACTATTTCTACAACCGAAACGAGAACAAAGTGTTTGTTGCTCGAAATGGTACTTTCTTAGAAAAGGAGTTTCTTCGCAAAGGAACCAGTGGGAGTAAAATAGATCTCGAAGAAATTCGAGAACCCGAAAACAATATTGAACCAATGGTAGAAACTGAACCAAGTTCACAAACCGTTGTGGAACCGGTTCAAGATGCACAAGTTCTTCGCCGAAGTGGTAGGTCACGATCCGAACCCGAGAGATATGGATTTCTCGTTACGGAAAGTGATGAAGTGGAGTTAATCGAAAACGATGAACCCACTTGCTATCAAGAAGCGATGTCCGCTCCTGATTCGGAAAAATGGCAAGAGGCCATGAAGTCCGAATTACAATCCATGGCTGATAATCAAGTTTGGAACTTGATTGATCCACCCGAAGGTGTAAAAACCATAAGGTGCAAATGGGTCTTCAAGAAGAAGACCGACATGGATGGGAAGGTGCACACCTATAAGGCTAGGTTAGTAGCTAAGGGATATAAGCAGATTCATGGCATAGACTATGATGAAACCTTTTCACCTGTAGCTATGCTTAAGTCTATTAGAATTTTACTTGACATAGCCGCATATTATGACTATGAGATATGGCAAATGGATGTCAAAACAGCTTTCCTTAATGGGAAGTTACTTGAGGATGTATACATGATACAACCTGAAGGTTTTGTCAATCCAGAAAATTCTAACAAGGTGTGTAAGTTGCAGAAATCCATTTATGGATTGAAGCAAGCTTCTAGGAGTTGGAATCTACGTTTTGATGAAGCAATCAAGGAGTTTGGCTTTATCAAAAACGAAGATGAACCTTGTGTATACAAGAAAATTAGTGGGAGCATAGTACTATTTTTAGTGTTGTATGTCGACGATATCTTACTCATTGGAAATGACGTTTCTGCACTAGAGACTGTCAAGTCTTGGTTGGGAAAGTGCTTTTCAATGAAAGATATGGGCGAAGCCGCATATATCCTTGGTATCAAGATCTATAGAGATAGATCCAAGAGGATGATTGGTTTAAGTCAAAGTACTTACATTGACAAAGTCCTTAGAAGATTCCAAATGGAAAATTCTAAAAGAGGGAATTTGCCAATGTTGCATGGTATATCTCTTAGCAAGAATCAAAGTCCTAAGACTAATGATGAGCGAAAGAGAATGAATGGTATTCCATATGCTTCGGCAATTGGGTCTATCATGTATGCTATGTTATGTACTAGACCCGATGTCTCGTGTGCTCTAAGCATGACGAGTAGGTACCAATCGGATCCGGCGAACCACATTGGATAGCGATCAAGAATATCCTTAAGTACTTACGAAGAACTAAGGATGTATTCTTGGTCTTTGGAGGAATGAAAGCAGATCTTGTAGTCAAAGGCTACACGGATGCTAGCTTCCAAACCGACAAAGATGATTTCGGATCGCGATCTGGATTTTTGTTTACGCTTAATGGAGGCCTTGTGAGTTGGAAAAGTTCCAAGAAAAGTACCGTCGCTGATTCTACAACCGAAGCTGAGTACATAGCGGCATCCGATGCAGCTAAGGAAGCAGTTTGGATCAAGAAGTTCATTAGTGATTTGGAAGTCGTTCCAAGCATCAGAGACCCTATTGAACTTTACTGTGATAACAATGGTGCCATTGCACAAGCAAAGGAACCAAGATCACACCAGAGATCCAAACACATACTTCGACGTTTCCACATTATCCGTGAGATATGTGAAAAGGAAGACGTTAAGATATGCAGAGTAAACACTGATGACAACGTGGCGGACCCATTAACTAAGGCTCTTCCGCAAGCTAAACATGATGGTCATGTTAGGTCCATGGGTATTCGATACATGGTAGATTGGGCCTAGTGCAAGTGGGAGACTGTTGGTGTTATGCCCTAGGCCTATGATTCATAGACTTATGTGTTGACATTATTTATTATTATATGAGATGTTTATCATTAGATTATTATATGTTTTTGTATATTTGTTTATAATAATCTGCGTCCCTAATTATTAAGAGAATAATTAGTATAATTGTCAATGGATAATCATGTGATGATTATATGCATAGAGATGCACATTGAAATTATGAGTACTTGTTAGAGAACAAGTGACTGGACATGACCCGCATGAGATTTATGACATGGTCAAGTGTCATAAGTAAATCTCATAAGGTTACTTCATTTAGTCCCTAGACCTGAGATTATCATGACCTTACATATGATGAAAAATCATGTTTGATTTTAGTCAAACGATATCTTAACACGATATCCATAAAGGCTATCTTTGGCATGATCGGATTCATGATGGGAAGGATGATAAGTCAAGATGGAATTTGTCCCTCGAAAGAGAGATGTTTTGCTTGGGCCCCTCGATGAGTGATAATGATGAAAGTGTATGGCCGTACCCCAATATGATTGGAATTATCATTATACTCAAAGAATCGAGAAAGCATTGAACAAAGACAAGTTGACAATGACCATGACTTGTGTTCAATACAACATCGTGAGACAAAGGGAGAAATGGAAGTACACCATTGGAAACGTGAACTCTTACGTTACATTATTTGGGTAGACATAATGGCTTGCTAGAGTCCTCTTATATCTTATGAGGTTCGATATGATCGAACTCATTGCCAACATAATGTAATCCTATTGGGTCACACACAACTAAAATGAATTGGTTAAACCGGAGGAAGAATGATTGAGAGTTTTCAGTATCTGGCTACATATGTCACGCGACATATTAAGCCAATGGCTTAATATACCGCGCGACATAACTAGCCCGTACGCGTTTTTTGACAGCCTGTCTCTGCTAATACGATTAGGAGATGTATTCTTACTATTGTAGTATAAATACGAGGGTGCATCGGACCTAATTCCCTAGCCGAAATTTTCAAGCAAAATTCTCAATCAAATACTCTCAATATTCTTCAAGGTTTTAGATCTAGCAATCATCAAGAAGTTGTTCTTGAATTCATTCAAAGGTGTGGATACCGAAAGAGGGTCTTCGCTCGTTCATCGATCAAGGCCTAGAGTTCAATCAAGTTGAAGAACGAAGTTTGTGATTCGATATCACATAATCAAATCGTTCGATAGCTCAAGAACGGAAAGCGTTCGAGGTTGGTTTAATTCTATCTCATAGGAATTTAAATTAATTGTATAGAACGGATCCTAGGGCTTCTTGGGTTTTATGTTTTTAATGCTTAATTCCGCTGCGCATGGACCCGTAAAACCCAACAAACAGATCTAAGGGAGAACAAAGAAAAAACGAGAGAAAAGGAGAGAACGAAAGACTTATCGAATTAAGGCATCAACGGCAACCTGTCTTTTTGGGCGGAGACCATGGCGACGGTGAATAAGAAGTGGTACGGTGCTAGGAAAGGAAAGTGGCGCTGGAGAGAGAAAGGGGTGACGGGGAGATGGTGGAAGGGTAGCGGGAGTCGGTGGGTAGGGGAGCGACGGGGAAATTGGGGGTGAGGGAAATGAAGAAGAGAGATTTTGGGGTTTCATGTAGTGAGGATATAATGAAATGGGGCGGAGGGGATGAGTATGGCGGCGTCATATGGTGGCTGGTGGTGGAGGGGCGGAGGAAGGGGAAGTTGGAGTGGGGCGAAGGAGATAAAGTGTGAGAAATGAGGGGTAGCTGGATAATTTGTTTGAGAAATTTATGTTGAATGAGAGAGTATTAGCGGCAATAAAATGAGTGATAAATTAGTAGTATAAAATACTTATGATGAGATACTCTTTGTGACTAATTTTATTTAGTAAGTTGTTTCAATATTTATCATATATTACTACTATTAAATTGTCATAACAAAATTTAAAGCTTTAAATAATGATAGATAAATATTCATGGTATTGTTTAAATACTATGAATTTTTTTAAGTATTATGTACAGATGCATAACAACAAATGTCATTTATAATGCTGCTTTATCAATAATAAGAAATATTTTATATTCTATACTATATAAAATGAAAGCAAGTGGTAAATTTTTCAATAATAAAAGGCAAATATGGCCTTTCTCATCCTTTGAATCAAACAAATACTTCACAATTTTCATGACTTTTTCATTTATTTTTTGAAGTTGCTTTTCCCCTCAAAAGTGTCAACATCAAAGGGCAAAATAGTTCACACATTCTTTCATTAAGGGAAATCAAGTCTTCCAACTTTAGGATATAGTTGTAATAGTATTCATAAAATTTTAAGACTTTTACAAAAAACGTTTTTTAGGTCTTTTAACAAAGGTTTTATTTCAAGACTTAAAAAAAGATTTATTTTATAAATATATTTTAAAATTGACCTATAAATATTAAAAATTCATAAATTATTACTTTATTTATTTTATCCAAAAAAGTAATTCAAATAGATGTTGTATTACTATTCATATATTCAAGTTACAAAAATTATAAGTTAATAATTTATTTATTTTAAGTTTATTTAAAAAAAAATTTGTTTTAAGTTGTTTAATTACACCTTTTTTACAATTTCGTATACAACCCATCTAAATAATAAATTATTATTATTTTTGAAATAATAATTTTTAGTCAAATCTAAAAATTATTATTACCAAAAAAATTCAATTTAGTTTTTTTTAATAATTATTAAGTGTAAAATATACAATATATATATATATATATATATATATATATATATATATATAGAGAGAGAGAGAGAGAGAGAGAGAGAGAGAGAGAGAGAGATGAGTATGTTGGAACTTGTGTATGGCTTCTTTAAGATTTAACAGAAAAACTGACGAGAAAAGTAACGGAGATTGAAAGAACAAAAGAAATCAAGTCGAGTCTTGTATTTGATACAATCTCCGTAAGAGTTATTTGTCCCGCACAGGTGCTTACGGTTGAATGACAAAACTCTCGTAAGATAAAACGACTTTTTATTAGTTATAAGGAGCACTCCAATATAACTAATCTAACGAACAACACAATGTTTTGAACTTTGGACTTGAACGGATTGAATGCAACAATATGCAATGATTTGGGTATGATAATCTATCTTACTAGAGGGTAGGAAGGGTAGAAATACAGTATGAGTGAATTGAAATTCGGAGGGGGAAGTATTTAAAGGGAGTCAAAAGGTTTAGTGCCTTTTCTCATGAAAAGGTGCAACAGTTCGAAACAGCACAGAGGGCACGACTCGTGCTCCTTGGCACGAGTCGTGACCACGACTCGTTCTTGGGCATCCCACTCGTTCTGATCAGTTTTGAGCCAAGGTCCATTAAGGTCCATTCGTGCTCACGACTCGTGCTCAGAGTCCCCACTCGTTCTGATCAGTTTGAGCCAAAACTCATCGCCCAAAAAACACTGTTCAAACCCAATTTGATCCACACAATCAAATTGACCCTTTTAACTAACTTTGTTAAGTCACAAAAGATATTTGTCATTAATTCTCATTCACCCCAAATGGTTTTTGAGATATTCAATGATTTTAGTAATCTACAACAAATGTAGAATACAATTTGTAACTAGTTCCGTTAACACATAACGAACTTCCGTTAGAAATCTAGGTTAACGTTAAGTCAAACTTAACTTTTCGTTACCCATTTCCAACAATCCCCCACATGAATGACAATTAATGCATGAATGCAATTTCGTCCAAAGTTCCGGCGAACTATTATTACATCGGGATAGATAGCTTGTGGCCTTGAATCTTCCCTAGTGAAATATTATCGGATATACTAGCCATTTGGTAGCGAGTCGCTTTGAACCAGTGACTGTCGGGTGTATACCAAGACAATAATACTCACATAATAACAGCTCTAACAATTGTTGTTCTCACGTTTTGTCCATTTTGGCCCTGGACCGTATCTCATTCATAAGCGTTCATTTAGAGGCGGCCTAATTACCTCTCACTTATATAGGTGATTCTCACTATAAGGAGTATCATGCACTACTCCACCCGTAGGTATAGAAATCATTAAAAGTTTTCTCAACTTAACCTTACCACTGCTGCATGTGCTAGTACTTGGACGTTCTGGGAATGAGTATTCAACATCTCTAGGTTAATAAACCGAGTTGTTGTTTCCAAGTAACTCTACTAGAACTTATAACTTGGTTGTCTCATTGAACCAAGGGCCTGGGATCTCCATTTCTCAAGGTTGAGTGTCCGCTATAAGTTCTTTTGTTGTGGGTTTTAAACCCATTCCCCTTAACAGTTTATACAGTTGATCTCGATTTATTCCTTTGGTAAACAGATCCGCTAAGTTATCACATGATTTCACATAATTAATAGTGATAACGCCATTCTTGATCAACTGTCTAATGGTATTGTGTCTACGACGAATATGTCTAGACTTACCATTGTACATACTATTCTGTGCCCTTCCAATTGCTGATTGACTATCACAATGGACTAGTACAGCAGGCACAGGTTTGTTCCAACAAGGAATATCTTCCAGGAAGTTCTTAAGCCATTCTGCTTCTTCCCCAGCTTTATCCAAAGCTATAAACTCAGATTCCATCGTGGATGCGGCTATACATGTTTGTTTGGAGGATTTCCATGACTTTGCTCCTCCACCTATTGTGAATACATATCCACTTGTGGACTTAGAGTCTTTCGTGTCCGATATCCAATTGGCATCACGGTATCCTTCTAATCTTGCTGGATATTTATTGTAAAATATCCCATGGTTTAATGTATACTTTAAATATCTTAGTACTCTCATTAGTGCTTTCCAATGATCGGTACTAGGATTACTTGTGAACCTACTTAGTTTGCTTCTTGAATATGCAATGTACGGGACGAGTACAATTCGTTAAGTACATCGATGCCAATTATTCTTGCATATTCCAGTTGAGCAACTGGTTCCCCTTTGTTCTTGGCTAAATGTAGAGCCAAGTCTACAGGTGTCTTAGCCGGAGGGTCATCAAAGACATTGAATTTCCGAAGAACATTCTCTAGGCAATGGGATTGTGAAAGAACTAATCCTTCAGATGTTCTAGAGATCTTTATCCCTAATATTACATCAGCTAACCCCATGTCTTTCATGTCAAAGTTCTTCTTTAACATGCCTTTGGTATTCATGATCAAATCATGATTACTTCCCATTATGAGCAAGTCGTCTACATAAAGACAAACGATAACGAATGATTCCGATGTTCCTTTAATGTAGACACACTTGTCACATTCATTGATCTTGAATCCATTCGATAACATGGTTCTATCGAACTTCTCATGCCATTGTTTAGGTGCTTGTTTTAGTCCATACAAGGACTTTACGAGTTTACACACCTTCCTTTCTTTACCAGGAACCACGAACCCTTCGGGTTGTTCCATGTAAATTTCTTCATCAAGTTCTCCATTTAGGAAAGCAGTCTTCACATCCATTTGGTGTATCTCAAGATTATGCACTGCTGCAATAGCTATGAGAACACGAATTGATGTGATCCTTGTGACAGGGGAGTATGTATCAAAGAAATCATATCCCTCTTTACGTCTAAAGCCTTTGTGCAACTAGCCTAGCTTTGTACTTATCGATTGATCCATCCGCCTTATACTTCCTTTTAAGGATCCATTTGCAACCTAATGGTTTGCAACCTGGAGGGAGATCAACTAATTCCCAAGTGTTGTTGAGCATTATGGATTCAATTTCGTTGTTAATAGCTTCTTTCCAGAACGAACTATCCGGACCGGATAAAGCTTCTTTAACGATTCTTTGGTTCGTTTTCTAACATGTAAGATAGAAAATCAGGACCAAAAGACTTTTCCACTCTTGTCCTTTTGCTACGTCTCGGTTCTTCATCTTCTATTTGAGAAGGACCGGTTGTAGACTCATATGTTCTCTTACTAGAACCTACATCTTTCCTGTCCTTAACCGGAAAAATGTTTTCAAAGAATACCGCATTCCTTGATTCTATAGTAGTTCCTACATGCATATCAGAATGTCCGATTTGTGCACTATGAAACGGTAGGCACTACTATTATTGGCATATCCAATAAAGATACGATCAATGGTCTTTGGACCAATCTTGACTTGTTTCGGCTTAGGTACTTCAACCTTGGCCAAACACCCCCACACTTTAAGGTATTTAAAACATGGCCTACGATTATGCCATAATTCATAGGGCGTTTTATCAATACCTTTCTTGGGTATTTTATTAAGAACATAATTAGAAGTGAGTATTGCTTCCCCCCACAAGTTGTCGGGTAAGCCTGAACTTATCAAAAGCGCGTTCATCATCTCTTTGAGAGTACGGTTTTTGCGTTCAGCAACTCCATTAGATTGAGGGGTATATGGAGCCGTTGTTTGATGAATTATGCCGGATTCCCAACATAATCCTTCAAACGGTGCTTCATATTCTCCACCTCTATCGCTTCTAATTTTCTTAATTTTCAAGTTAAGTTGATTCTCAACTTCTTTCTTATAAGTCTCAAAAGCCCCTAAGGCTTCATTCTTACTTCTTAAGAGATAGACATAGCAATACTTAGTGCAATCATCTATAAATGTAATGAAGTACTTTTTACCTCCTCGAGTTTGCACTAGTTTTAAATCACATATGTCGGTGTGAATTAACTCGAGAGGAGTTATGTCTCTTTGTATGGCATTAAATGGTGACTTAGTCATTTTTGCCTCAACACAAACTTCGCACCTATTAGTCGAGTCGGATTTAGTCATTTGGATTAAATCTTGTCTCGCTAATTTCTTAATGGTGTCGAGGTTTACATGTCCTAATCTATCATGCCATAAATTAGAACTTTCCGACAAGTAAACATAAGGAACACAACTTTTATTCATCGCACCTTGGCGGATTACAGTCATTACATTCATTTTAAAAAGGCCCTCCTCGAGGTAACCTTTTCCAAGAAACAAACCATTCTTGGTTAGTACAAATTTGTCGGATTCAAATACTAGTCTAAAATCGGTCTTACTAAGCAAAGCGCGGACACCAAATTTTTACGGATGTCTGGAACATGCAGCACATCCAACAAGGTTACTTCTTTTCCGGAAGTCATCTTCAAAATCACGTTTCCAATGCCTTGAACATCGGAGGTCGCAGAATTTCCCATGTAAAGCTTTCTTCCGGAGATGGGAGTATAGGAGGAGAAACTTTCTTTGTTACCACAAATGTGGCGGGTAGCACCGGTATCTATCCACCATGCTTTTGGATTCCCCTCCAAGTTTGCAACGTTGGCCTCGAACACAACGACCGCATTGCAAAGTCAAGATCCATGTGGTCAACATTATTCGCCTCTTTCTTCGGGAGACGACAATCCCTTGACAAGTGGCCCGGTTTGCCACAATTATAGCAAGACCCCTTGAATTTCTTAGAGGCCTTCTTCTTCCCTTTCTTAGCATTCCCGGTATTTTCGGAATGCTTTCTCTTTGTGCCACTTGTGCTAGCCTCGGCGAGATTGACCTTAGCCTCCATCTTGCCTTTAGCAACTTTGGCCTCATTCATTCTATTGTTCTCTTCTATTTGAAGACGAACAACAATGTCTTCCAAGGACATCTCCTTGCGTTTATGCTTGAGATAGTTCTTGAAGTCCTTCCACGAAGGAGGCAACTTTTCAATGATATACGATTGTTGGAACTTGTGTATGGCTTCTTTAAGATTTAACAGAAAAACTGACGAGAAAAGTAACGGAGATTGAAAGAACAAAAGAAATCAAGTCGAGTCTTGTATTTGATACAATCTCCGTAAGAGTTATTTGTCCCGCACAGGTGCTTACGGTTGAATGACAAAACTCTCGTAAGATAAAACGACTTTTTATTAGTTATAAGGAGCACTCCAATATAACTAATCTAACGAACAACACAATGTTTTGAACTTTGGACTTGAACGGATTGAATGCAACAATATGCAATGATTTGGGTATGATAATCTATCTTACTAGAGGGTAGGAAGGGTAGAAATATAGTATGAGTGAATTGAAATTCGGAGGGGGAAGTATTTAAAGGGAGTCAAAAGGTTTAGTGCCTTTTCTCATGAAAAGGTGCAACAGTTCGAAAGCTTGACCTTGAGAGGGCACGACTCGTGCTCCTTGGCACGAGTCGTGACCACGACTCGTTCTTGGGCATCCCACTCGTTCGATCAGGTTGAGCCAAGGTCCATTAAGGTCCATTCGTGCTCACGACTCGTGCTCGCAGTCCCCACTCGTTCGATCGGTTTGAGCCAAAACTCATCGCCCAAAAACATCATTCAAACCCAATTTGATCCACACAATCAAATTGACCCTTTTAACTAACTTTGTTAAGTCACAAAAGATATTTGTCATTAATTCTCATTCACCCCAAATGGTTTTTGAGATATTCAATGATTTTAGTAATCTACAACAAATGTAGAATACGATTTGTAACTAGTTCCGTTAACACATAACGAACTTCCGTTAGAAATCTAGGTTAACGTTAAGTCAAACTTAACTTTTCGTTACCCATTTCCAACAATCCCCCACATGAATGACAATTAATGCATGAATGCAATTTCGTCCAAAGTTCCGGCGAACTATTATTACATCGGGATAGATAGCTTGTGGCCTTGAATCTTCCCTAGTGAAATATTATCGGATATACTAGCCATTTGGTAGCGAGTCGCTTTGAACCGGTACTGTCGGGTGTATACCAAGACAATAATACTCACATAATAACGGCTCTAACAATTGTTGTTCTCACGTTTTGTCCATTTTGGCCCTGGACCGTATCTCATTCATAAGCGTTCATTTAGAGGCGGCCTAATTACCTCTCACTTATATAGGTGATTCTCACTATAAGGAGTATCATGCACTACTCCACCCGTAGGTATAGAAATCATTAAAAGTTTTCTCAACTTAACCTTACCACTGCTGCATGTGCTAGTACTTGGACGTTCTGGGAATGAGTATTCAACATCTCTAGGTTAATAAACCGAGTTGTTGTTTCCAAGTAACTCTACTAGAACTTATAACTTGGTTGTCTCATTGAACCAAGGGCCTGGGATCTCCATTTCTCAAGGTTGAGTGTCCGCTATAAGTTCTTTTGTTGTGGGTTTTAAACCCATTCCCTTAACAGGTTTATACAGTTGATCTCTATTTATACCTTTGGTAAATGGATCCGCTAAGTTATCACATGATTTTACATAATCAATGGTGATAATGCCATTCTTGATCAACTGTCTAATGGTATTGTGTCTACGACGAATATGTCTAGACTTACCATTGTACATACTATTTTGTGCCCTTCCAATTGCTGATTGACTATCACAATGGATTAGTACAGACAGGAGTTTGCTCCAACAAGGAACATCCTCCGGGAAGTTTTTAAGCCATTACGCTTCTTCCCCGGCTTTTATCTAACGCGATAAACTCAGATTCCATCGTGGATCTGGCTATACACGTTTGTTTGGAGGATTTCCATGACACTGCTCCTCCACCTATTGTGAATACATATCCACTTGTGGATTTAGAGTCTTTCGTGTCCGATATCATATTGGCATCACAGTATCCTTCTAATACTGCTGGATATTTATTGTAAAGTATCCCATGGTTTAATGTATACTTTAAATATCTTAGTACTCTCATGAGAGCTTTCCAATGATCAGTACTAGGATTGCTTGTGAACCTACTTAGTTTGCTCACCGAATATGCAATGTCCGGGACGAGTACAATTTGTTAAGTACATCAAACCGCCAATTATTCTTGCATATTCCGGTTGAGAAAGCTGGTTCCCCTTTGTTCTTGGCTAAATGTAGAGCCAAGTCTACAGTGTCTTAGCTGGGAGGGTCATCAAAGACATTGAATTTCCGAAGAACATTCTCTAGGTAATGGGATTGTGAAAGAACTAATCCTTCGGATGTTCTAGAGATCTTTATCCCTAATATTACATCGCCTAATCCCATGTCTTTCATGTCAAAGTTCTTCTTTAACATGCCTTTGGTATTCATGATTAAATCATGATTACTTCCCATTATGAGCATGTCGTCTACATAAAGACAAACGATAACGAATGATTCAGATGTTCCTTTAATGTAGACACACTTGTCACATTCATTGATCTTGAATCCATTCGATAACATGGTTCTATCGAACTTCTCATGCCATTGTTTAGGTGCTTGTTTAAGTCCATACAAAGATTTTACAAGTTTACACACCTTTCTTTCTTTACCAGGAACCACGAACCCTTCGGGTTGTTCCATGTAAATTTCTTCATCAAGTTCTCCATTAAGGAAAGCAGTCTTCACATCCATTTGGTGTATCTCAAGATTATGCACTGCTGCAATAGCTATGAGAACACGAATAGATGTGATCCTTGTGACAGGGGAGTATGTATCGAAGAAATCATATCCCTCTTTCGTCTAAAGCCTTTGGCAACTAGCCTAGCTTTGTACTTTTCGATAGATCCATCCGCCTTATACTTCCGTTTAAGGATCCATTTGCAACCTAATGGTTTGCAACCTGGAGGGAGATCAACTAATTCCCAAGTATTGTTGAGCATTATGGATTCTATTTCACTGTTAATAGCTTCTTTCCAGAACGAACTATCCGGACCGGATAAAGCTTCTTTAACAGTTGATGGTTCGTTTTCTAACATGTAAGATAGAAAATCAGGACCAAAAGTTTTTTCTACTCTTGCCCTTTTGCTACGTCTCGGCTCTTCATCTACGATTTGAGAAGGACCGGATGTAGACTCATGTGTTCTCTTATTAGAACCTACATCTTTCCTGTCCTTAACCGGAAAAATGTTTTCAAAGAATACCGCATTCCTTGATTCTATAGTAGTTCCTACGTGCATATCTGGAATGTCCGATTTATGTACTATAAACCGATAGGCACTACTATTATTGGCATATCCAATAAAAACACAGTCAATGGTCTTTGGGCCAATCTTGACTTGTTTAGGCTTAGGTACTTCAACCTTGGCCAAACACCCCCACACTTTAAGGTATTTAAAACATGGCCTACGATTATGCCACAATTCATAGGGCGTTTTATCAATACCTTTCTTGGGTATTTTATTAAGAACATAATTAGAAGTGAGTATTGCTTCCCCCCACAAGTTGTCGGGTAAGCCTGAACTGATCAAAAGCGCGTTCATCATCTCTTTGAGAGTACGGTTTTTGCGTTCAGCAACTCCATTAGATTGAGGGGTATATGGAGCCGTTGTTTGATGAATTATGCCGGATTCCCAACATAGTCCTTCAAACGGTGCTTCATATTCTCCACCTCTATCGCTTCTAATTTTCTTAATTTTCAAGTTAAGTTGATTCTCAACTTCTTTCTTATAAGTCTCAAAAGCCCCTAAGGCTTCATCCTTACTTCTTAAGAGATAGACATAACAATACTTAGTGCAATCATCTATAAATGTAATGAAGTACTTTTTACCTCCTCGAGTTTGCACTAGTTTTAAATCACATATGTCGGTGTGAATTAACTCGAGAGGAGTCGTGTCTCTTTGTATGGCATTAAATGGTGACTTAGTCATTTTTGCCTCAACACAAACTTCGCACCTATTAGTCGAGTCGGATTTAGTCATTTGGATTAAATCTTGTCTCGCTAATTTCTTAATGGTGTCGAGGTTTACATGTCCTAATCTATCATGCCATAAATTAGAACTTTCCGACAAGTAAACATAAGGAACACAACTTTTATTCATCGCACTCTTGGCGGATTACGGTCATTACATTCATTTTAAAAAGGCCCTCCTCGAGGTAACCTTTTCCAAGAAACAAACCATTCTTGGTTAGTACAAATTTGTCGGATTCGAATACTAGTCTAAAACCGGCCTTACTAAGCAAAGCGCCGGACACCAAATTTTTTACGGATGTCTGGAACATGCAAAGCACATCCAACAAGGTTACTTCTTTTCCTAAGTCATCTTCAAAATCACGTTTCCAATGCCTTGAACATCGGAGGTCGCAGAATTTCCCATGTAAAGCTTTCTTCCGGAGATGGGAGTATAGGAGGAGAAACTTTCTTTGTTACCACAAATGTGGCGGGTAGCACCGGTATCTATCCACCATGCTTTTGGATTCCCCTCCAAGTTTGCAACGTTGGCCTCGAACACAACCGGCCATTTTGCAAAGTCAAGATCCATGTGGTCAACATTATTCGCCTCTTTCTTCGGAGACGACAATCCCTTGACAAGTGGCCCGGTTTGCCACAATTATAGCAAGACCCCTTGAATTTCTTAGAGGCCTTCTTCTTCCCTTTCTTAGCATTCCCGGTATTTTCGAATGCTTTCTCTTTGTGCCACTTGTGCTAGCCTCGGCGAGATTGACCTTAGCCTCCATCTTGCCTTTAGCAACTTTGGCCTCATTCATTCTATTGTTCTCTTCTATTTGAAGACGAACAACAATGTCTTCCAAGGACATCTCCTTGCGTTTATGCTTGAGATAGTTCTTGAAGTCCTTCCATGAAGGAGGCAACTTTTCAATGATGGAAGCCACCTTAAATGGATCATTCATGATCATCCCCTCGGCATCAAGCCCATGTAGAATGATTTGGAATTCATCTACTTGAGTTGTTACCGATTTGGAATCGACCATCATGAAGTCAAGATACTTACCGACGACAAATTTCTTTGACCCGGCATCCTCGATCTTGTACTTCCTTTCCAAAGTGTCCCACAACGCTTTGGCTAACTCGACTGTACTATACACATTGTATAGTGCATCATCAAGTCCATTCAAGATATAATTCTTACAAAGAAAATTACCGTGAGACCAAGCCTCCTTTGCCATTTGCCTTTGGGGGTCCGGATCACCTTTTTCTACCGCCGGAGGATCTTCCTTTAAGAAGCGGTGCAAACTTAGGGTGGTCAAGTAGAAGAGCATCTTCTCGTTGCCATCTCTTGAAATCCACACCGGTAAATTTCGCGGGTTTCTCACCATGACCGATGTGATGAGTTGTAGGAGCGGGAGCAACGTTGTTGAATGTAGTATCACCTTGTGGAGGAGGCGTCACATTCCCTTGACTAGATGAAGTGGTGTCTTTCTCGTTTGCCATCTCTTGATAATCTTGAAGAAGCGTCAAATAACTCTTACGATTGTTGGAACTTGTGTATGGCTTCTTTAAGATTTAACAGAAAAACTGACGAGAAAAGTAACGGAGATTGAAAGAACAAAAGAAATCAAGTCGAGTCTTGTATTTGATACAATCTCCGTAAGAGTTATTTGTCCCGCATGTGCTTACGGTGGAATGACAAAACTCTCGTAAGATAAAACGACTTTTTATTAGTTATAAGGAGCACTCCAATATAACTAATCTAACGAACAACACAATGTTTTGAACTTTGGACTTGAACGGATTGAATGCAACAATATGCAATGATTTGGGTATGATAATCTATCTTACTAGAGGGTAGGAAGGGTAGAAATACAGTATGAGTGAATTGAAATTCGGAGGGGGAAGTATTTAAAGGGAGTCAAAAGGTTTAGTGCCTTTTCTCATGAAAAGGTGCAACAGTTCGAAAGACAGAGGGCACGACTCGTGCTCCTTGGCACGAGTCGTGACCACGACTCGTTCTTGGGCATCCCACTCGTTCTGATCAGTTTTGAGCCAAGGTCCATTAAGGTCCATTCGTGCTCACGACTCGTGCTCAGAGTCCCCACTCGTTCTGATCAGTTTGAGCCAAAAACTCATCGCCCAAAAACACTGTTCAAACCCAATTTGATCCACACAATCAAATTGACCCTTTTAACTAACTTTGTTAAGTCACAAAAGATATTTGTCATTAATTCTCATTCACCCCAAATGGTTTTTGAGATATTCAATGATTTTAGTAATCTACAACAAATGTAGAATACGATTTGTAACTAGTTCCGTTAACACATAACGAACTTCCGTTAGAAATCTAGGTTAACGTTAAGTCAAACTTAACTTTTCGTTACCCATTTCCAACAGAGTATATGTTTCTTTTAAAAAAAACAAGATGAGTATACCGCATGATTTTTTTTTACTTTATCCCATGTCAAGAGGCGAGGAGATGAGTATTAATTGTGTACAAATTTTATTTTAAAAATACGGCATGAAAAAAAGTGGAATATAAATATTGTGTATTTTTGATATAACGTGTATTATATGTATCATAGTCAAAATTATATACGTAAAAGTATGGGAAAAATATAATAAATATATATATGTCAAAATTACATACGTGTAAAAGTATAGGAAAAATATAATAAAATATAATAAACTTTAGGATATAGTTTTAAAAGTATAATATATTTCTAAAAATATGCCTTAACTCTCACGTGAAAAGAAAGAAAGAAAAAAATCAAACGTGAATGTAAAAAATAACAAACTTTATTGTCTTTCTAAAAAATGATAATTAATCATACATTTTGGGACGGAGGAAATAGTACTACTATATTAATCTATATACATAAATCTTAAAATATTATATAACAATAACATTAATGAAATATGTAAAAATCAAACGTGGATATAGAAGTTGAATACGGTTCAAGAACAAAATAACTTATCGAAAATCGAAATTGATGATACTTGAAAGTTTCATGTAATTTTTTTGTTTGGAGAATTACTAGAGTCCAGAGTTCCGAATTGCAGTTGAAGAGAAAGATTGGGAGACTTAGAACTAGGATAAATTACGCTTTTTCAATCGTTGGCAAAAACTAAGTAACACTGTGGACAAATTACTTCCCTTAATCACCTGTTTATTAACTCAAATTACGCAAATATCATGTTCAATACACAATAACTATGTTTTACATCAAAAATATGCGTGTAATTCCATAGCAATGAAAAACGGACGTCAAACGTGAGTATTATTGAATAGAACGGGAATTTACGTATAAAAGGCGTTTTGTACAAACTAACTATGCTTTAAATATAGATTTATTTTAGTGATCTTCAATCTGATATTTATACCGATAATATAATTTTCAAATAAGTGTTTTACAATGTATACAAATATCTCTATTTTCTGTTGTATTTTTATAAATTTTTGTCTTTTTTGTATTAATAGATGTCCGTGCATCGCACGGGAGTAACACTAGTAGTATAAATACAATACTAGTTTTACTCTCGTGCGATGCACGAATCATTACATGTTACTCTAAGACAGAAATTAAAAAAAAAACAACAAAAAAATGAAATAGATTTATACATTATGAAAAACTTTCTTAAACACTACATTATCAGTACATAGATCAGATTGGTAGGGCTTATCATCGTTAGAAATCAATATTTTAAGACCATCAGTTAGTTAGTTAGTTGCCACTCCAAACAAATCAAATCAAGGTACAAACTTCGTCTCACTTTAAATTATAAAATAATGATTATTAATAAAGAAAACTAAATAGAAATATTATTTTTTCCATCTCAAATAAACACTTTAAAAAATATACTTCTATAAAAAATTATATTATTCATTTCAAAAATAAATATTACTTTCGACTCAAAATGAATAACCAAAAAATAATACTACACTTTTTATCCAAAAAAATGAGCATTACTTCCTTCATCCCAATGAATATTTTTAAAAATTAATACTACTTTATTTGCCTCTAAAATGTTGCTACCTATTTGCAATTTTGCCACTCTATGAAATTACTAAATTACCCTTGACCTTTGGGAGGTAAAGTTGCATTTCAAAAAAAAGGCCAATCAGACTTTTAAACCCTTGTACTATTATGAAGCTGCGATTTTAACCATCTTTGTTTATTTTTGGCAATTTTAACCATCCTTCTAATATTATGCAGTCATATTAACCTTATTCCCAAACTCCGTTAAAAAAATCTAACTTTCGTTAAATAATTTAACGAAACATAACAAGATTATAACCTAGATGATGACTTGATTATAATTTTATGCATGTATCGCGGACATATATTTACTCCGTTAAAAAAAGCCCCTAGTTTCTCACTCTATGTTGCGCTCTTATCGTTTTTAGGGCTTTTTTTTTCCTCTGACGTAAATATATGTCCGCGATACATGCATAAAATTATAACCAAGTCATCATCTAGGTTATAATCTTGTTATGTTTTGTTAAATTATTAAACGAAAGTTAAATTTTTTAACGGAGTTTGGGAATAAGGTTAATATGACTGCGTAATATTAGAAGGGTGGTTAAAATTGCCAAAAAAAAACAACGATGGTTAAAACAGCAGCTTCATAATAGTACAAGGGTTTAAAAGTCTGATTGGCCCAAAAAAAATTGTTTAATCAAATTTTCCTTCCTTCCCCTAAGGAAGTTGATCAGGTTAGGAGTATGTTTTTATAGGCTTAACTGACATATGATTTATGTATATGTGATTAAATGAGTTTTCTTAAATGAGTTTTGTCATACTACTCTAAACGAATTTTCTTAAATGTGTGTTGCCGTTTAGAGGCTTATCATTTAATCAAACACACATTCATGTGTTTTGTCGTTTCTATTTCTAGGCTTAACCGATTTAGGAATATTGGATTAAATGAGTTTTCTTAACCGATTTAGGAGTATGTTTTGCCGTTTCTAGGCTTAACCGATTTAGGAGTATTAAAAATAAATATTCATTTAGATAAAAAATATAGTATTATTTTTTGGTTATTCATTTTGAATCGAAAATAATATTTATTTTTGAAATGAAGATTATATTTTTTTATAAAAGTATATTTTTTAAAGTATTTATTTAAGATGGAAAAAATAATATTTCCATTTAGTTTTTTTATTAATGATTATTATTTTGTAATTTTTATTAATAATTATTATTTTATAATTTAAAGTGGGACGGAGTTTGTATTTGCTTGGCTTGGATCGGTTACATGGTTATATGCCTGTTTGTTTGCATCGGTCAGTCAATATTATTTATATTATTTATTCACCGGTCATTTGCCTTATTATTTTATAGACCGATCATTTGCTTTGGTTTGGATCGGTTATATGTTTGGTTTGGATTGATCGGTCAACCATTAACCTTATTATTTATTGACCGGTCACCTTGGATCATCGGTCGGTCATCTACTTATTATTGATCACCATGTCAATGATTTACCGATTCTTGATTTACCGATCCTTGTCACAACCGATCTCTGTGACCGGTTAAACTCGCTACACAGTGTCCCAATTAAAAAAAATAATGGAAATCCCCCTGCATACACGCGCCTCTGTCGACGTGTTTATTGCACGCGTCATTTTCCTTCCAATCATGACTTGCCACGTGTACTTTGCGTATCATATCTTCAATTATGCCATGGAAGGAAAACTTCATTAAACACACTACATTATCAGTACATATATCAGATTGATAGGGTTTATCATCATTACAAATCAATATTTTAAAATCATCAGTTAGTTGCCACTCCAAACAAATCAAATCAAGGTACATACTCCGTCTCACTTCAAATTACAAAATAATAATTATTAATAAAAAACTAAATAGAAATATTATTTTTCCGTCTCAAATAAATACTTTAAAAAATATACTTCTATAAAAAATTATATTATTCATTTCAAAAATAAATATTACTTTCGACTCAAAATGAATAACCAAAAAATAATACTACATTTTTTATCCAAAAATGAGCATTACTTCCTTCATCCCAATGAATATTTTAAAAATTAATACTACTTCATTCGCCTCTAAAATTAATGTTTGTAAATCAAGAATCGGTAAATAATTGACATGGTGACCAAAAAATAATACTACATTACAAACATTAATTTTAGAGGCAAATGAAGCAGTATTTTTTTTAAATATTCATTGGGATGAAGAAAGTAATGTTTATTTTTTTGGATAAAAAATATAGTATTATTTTTTGGTTATTTATTTTGAGTCGAAAGTAATATTTATTTTTGAAATGAATAATATACTTTTTTATAAAAGTATATTTTTTAAAGTATTTATTTGAGACAAAAAAAATAATATTTCTATTGAATCGGTCAACCAAGTCACATGCTTTGAATCGATCAATCAATTTACTTGATTTTGATTTGAATCGGTCAGGCATGTTTGAACCGGTCCAATTTACTTGGTTTTGGTTTGGATCGGTAAGGCATGTTTGAATCGGTACACCAATTGATGCACCTCCCCAGTGATCACAAGTCTCATTGAAACTGGCATTATTTAAACATTGATTTTATTTAACAAAATTTCTGGACGGTTTGAATGGAAAAAAAATTGTACCGACAATCGGTTGATGCATGAAAAAAAAATTTGAGTCTTTGACAGCGGCCATGAAAAAAAAAATTTAGTCTGACACAACCATCGGTTGATGTTGAAAAAAATAAAATAAAAAAAATCGATCGGTTGATGCACATGAACCGAATTAATGACAAACCTTAATCACATCCAAACATTCCAAAATACCAACCGAAAATGCCGGTTAACCACCTTAACCGATTACGGTTTACCGGTTATACCGGTCTTAACCATTTTTATTATTTTTTTCTTTTTCAAATTAGGTTTTTAAAATAATTTTTTAACAAAATTATTTTTTGAAAAAATCCAAGGCCGGCCAATTCTAGCAATGTCACGGCCGAATGATTATGCTAACCTTGGCCAAGGTCTCATTATATACCAAGGCAAGGCCATTTCACTTTCTTTTTCTATCGATGTGGGAATTGAGATATCCCTCATTTCACTTTCTTTTTCCCTCTTTTCTCTTGCCTAACCGATCAAAAGTAACAAAAGCCTTAAGGCCCTTAACCGACCAAACAAATCAAAACAATTTTTCCTCTATCCAAACAAATCAAAGTAAAAACTTCGTCTCACTTTAAATTACAAAATAATAATTATTAATAAAGAAAACTAAATAAAAATATAATTTTTTTCATCTCAAATAAATACTTTAAAAAATATAATTTTATAAAAAATTATATTATTCATTTCAAAAATAAATATTACTTTCGACTCAAAATAAATAACCAAAAAATAAAACTACATTTTTTATCCAAAAAAATGAGCATTACTTCCTTCGTCCCAAAATTAATACTATTTTCTATATAAAAAAAAATGCTTCCTTTGTCTCAATGAACATTTTAAAAAAGAATACTAATTTACTTGTCTCAAAAATTAATATTCATTTTCTGAGAAGAAGACACTAATATTATAAACATTAATTTTTACAAAAGAATACTACATCGTCTAAAAATTTAAATTACTATCTTCGTCCGAATGAATATTTTATAAAATATTGCTTCATTTGTTTAAAAAATTAATGTCATATATTGAAACGAAAACACTAGCATTACAACTATTAATTTTTGAGGCAAATGAAGCAGTATTATTTTTTTAAATATTCATTTGGGATAGAGAAAGTAATGTTCATTTTTTGGGACAAAAAATGTAATATTATTTTTTGGTTATTCAATTTGAGTCGAAAGTAATATTTATTTTCGAAATGAAGATTATAATTTTTAATAGAAGTATATTTTTTAAAGTATTTATTTAAGATGGAAAAAAATAATATTTCTATTTAATTTTTTATTAATAATTATTATTTTATAATTTAAAATGAGATGAAATTTGTACTGATGATTTGTTACTTTGAATCGGTTAAGCAGTGCAAAGGCAGTCGGTTAAGGGCAAAGGCAATCGGTTAAGTAGGGCATAGGCAAGGCAGGGACTTAATTTGATTTTGTAACGGTACAAATATTAATTTGTACTGATAGTCATTTGGCCCATTAAACTAAGGTTGTATCCAATCCAAACCAATTACAAACGCCGTCTCACTTTAAATTATAGAATAATAATTATTAAATAGAAATATTATTTTTTCCATCTCAAATAAATAATTAAAAAAATATAATTCTGAAAAAAATAATATTTCTATTTAGTTTTTTTTATTAATAATTATTAGTTTGTAATTTAAAGTTAGACGGAGTTTGTAAATTTTTTATTTATTTGGAGTTTGCCCGATCAATTTTCCTCCCTCAATCGATTCAAACAAACCCAGTCAATTTTCCCTCTTTTCTCTTGCATAACCGATCAAAAGTAACAAAAGCCTTAAGGCCCTTAACCGACCAAACAAATAAAAACAATTTTCCCTCTATCCAAACAAACCAAAGTAAAAACTTCGTCTCACTTTAAATTATAAAATAATAATTATTAATAAAGAAAACTAAAAAAAATATAATTTTTTTCATATCAAATAAATACTTTAGAAAATATAATTTTATTAAAAATTATACTATTCATTTCAAAAATAAATATTACTTTCGGTCAAGGCCTATATTTGGATCGGTCAAGGCCTGTTTGTTTACATGGATCGGTCAAAGGCATGTTTGAATCGGTCAAGGCCTGTGTTTGGATTGTTTGGATCGGTTGTGGGTTGTGGTCTTGGTTTGTTTGGATAGGTTATGGGTTGTGGCCTGATTTGGATCGGTTATCCACTTATTATTGACCGGTCACCATGTCAATGATTTACCGATCCTTGTCATAACCGATTCTTGTGACCGGTCAACCAAGTCACATGCTTTGGATCGGTCAACCAATTTACTTGGTTTGAATCGGTCAGGAGGCATGCTTTGGATCAGTCAACCAATTGACTTGATTTGCCAAAATTTTATATATATAGAGAATATATAGAGATATATAGAGAGAGATAGCAATGTGAGATTAATTCCTTTTGTAACAAAACTTAAGGGCATTGGTTGATTTAATCCCACATCGCTCTCTCTTTCTCTCTATATCTCTATATATATAAAAGGAAGTAATGTCCTGATTCAAATTTGCCACAACTTAAGAGAGTAATTACAAAAGTGTCACTCAAATTTTGGCAAAATTTTTGGTGCTTGGACTGTTCATTGAATGACCTGCTTTAATATATAGATAGATGTTGATGGATATATTTGAACCCGTTCCCTATTTTCTCTTTCTTTCCTCCTTTTACTTTCTTAAGACTCCAATTTTCAACTTAAAATTAATAATACTTTTAAGACAATCTTAATTAATTAAGCAATTTTGTTGGAAATGGATAACGGAAAGTTAAGTTTAACTTAACGTTGATCTAGTTTCTAACGGAAGTTCGTTATGTGTTAACGGAACTAGTTACAAATGGTAATCTACATCTGTTGTAGATTATATATAACTCATTTAATATCTCAAAACCATTTAGGGTGAATGAGAATTAATGATAAAGTCTTTTGTAACTTAACAAGAGTTAAATATTGGGTCAAAGTTTGATTTGGGTTGGTCCCAAAATTGGGGTGGACTTGTTGTGGCTAAAGGGCTGACGAGCAGGCTGAAGAAGTGTTTGCACGGTCGTGCACGTGTCTAGGACACGGCCGTGCACCGTGCCTTGGCTTGCCACTCGACCGTGCTGAGCCTTGAACTCGACCGTGCATATTGCCTTGCACGGCCGTGCAGTTCATTGGACACGGCCGTGCAAATCTTTGTTATACCGAAAAGTTGTGACTTTTCAAGGGAAAAGCCACCAAACCCTTTGACTCTCCTTATATACTTCCCCTCCGAATTTCAATTCACATATACTGTATTTCTACCCTTCCTACCCTCTAGTGAGATAGATAAACATACTCAAATCTTTGGCATCTTGTTGCATCAAATCTTTCAAAGTCCAAAGTTCTAAATAGTGAGTAGTTCGTAGAGTTACCAATTTGGAGTGCTCCTATTGGTGATTATAAGTCGTTTTATCTCACGAGAAGTTTGCCATTTAAACCGTAAGCACCTGTGCGGGGCAAATACTTCTTACAGAAATTGTGCTACACAAGACTCGACTTCCTAAATTGTTCTTCCCAATTTCTGTTAGTTTTTCTGTCAAGTTTTCCGTTAATTTTGAAGAAGCCATACAAAAGTCCAACAATCGTAAGAAGTATTTTACGCTTCTTCAAGATTATCATGATGGCAAACGAGAAAGACTCCACCGAATCAAGTCAAGGGAATGTGACGCCTCCATCGCAAGGTGATACTACATTCAACAATGTTGCTTCCGCTCCTACAACTCATCACATCAGTCATGGTGAGAAACCCGCGAAATTCACTGGTGTGGATTTCAAGAGATTGCAACAGAAGATGCTCTTCTACTTGACCACCCTAAGCTTGCACCGCTTCTTAAAGGAAGATCCTCCGGCGATAGAAAAAGGTGATCCGGACCCCCAAAGGCAAATGGCAAAGGAGGCTTGGGCTCACGGTAATTTTCTTTGTAAGAACTATATCTTGAATGGACTTGACGATGCACTATACAATGTGTATAGTACATTCGAGTTAGCCAAGGCGTTGTGGGACACCATGGAAAGGAAGTACAAGATCGAGGATGCCGGGTCAAAGAAATTTGTCGTCGGTAAGTATCTTGACTTTATGATGGTCGATTCCAAATCGGTAACAACTCAAGTAGATGAATTCCAAATCATTCTACATGGGCTTGATGCCGAGGGGATGATCATGAATGATCCATTTAAGGTGGCTTCTATCATTGAAAAGTTGCCTCCTTCGTGGAAGGATTTCAAGAACTATCTCAAGCATAAACGCAAGGAGATGTCCTTGGAAGACATTGTTGTTCGTCTTCAAATAGAAGAGAACAATAGAATGAATGAGGCCAAAGTTGCTAAGGGCAAGATGGAGGCTAAGGTCAATCTCGCCGAGGCTAGCACGAGTGATACAAAGAGAAAGCATTCCGAAACTGCTGGGAATGCTAAGAAAGGGAAGAAGAAGACCTCTAAGAAGTTCAAGGGGTCTTGCTATAATTGTGGCAAACCGGGCCACTTGTCAAGGGATTGTCGTCTCCCGAAGAAAGAGGCGAACAATGTTGACCACATGGACCTAGACTTTGCAGCGGTTGTCTTTGAAGCCAACGTTGCAAATTTGGAGGAGAACCCTAAAGCGTGGTGGATAGATACTGGTGCTACCCGTCATATTTGTGGTAACAAGGAAAGTTTCTCCTCATATACTCCCATCTCCGGAAGAAAGCTTTACATGGGAAATTCTGCGACCTCCGATGTTCAAGGCATTGGAAACGTGATTTTGAAGATGACTTCCGGAAAAGAAGTAACCTTGTTGGATGTGCTGCATGTTCCAGACATCCGTAAAAATTTGGTGTCCGGCGCTTTGCTTAGTAAGGCCGGTTTTAGACTAGTATTCGAATCCGACAAATTTGTACTAACCAAGAATGGTTTGTTTCTTGGAAAGGGTTACCTCGAGGAGGGCCTTTTTAAATTAAATGTAATGACTGTGATCCGCCAAGGTGCGATGAATAAAAGTTGTGTTCCTTATGTTTACTTGTCGGAAAGTTCTAATTTATGGCATGATAGATTAGGACATGTAAACCTCGACACCATTAAGAAATTAGCGAGACAAGATTTAATCCAAATGACTAAATCCGACTCGACTAATAGGTGCGAAGTTTGTGTTGAGGCAAAAATGACAAAGTCGCCATTTAATGCCATACAAAGAGACACAACTCCTCTCGAGTTAATTCACACCGACATATGTGATTTAAAACTAGTGCAAACTCGAGGAGGTAAAAAGTACTTCATTACATTTATAGATGATTGCACTAAGTATTGCTATGTCTATCTCTTAAGAAGTAAGGATGAAGCCTTAGGGGCTTTTGAGACTTATAAGAAAGAAGTTGAGAATCAACTTAACTTGAAAATTAAGAAAATTAGAAGCGATAGAGGTGGAGAATATGAAGCACCGTTTGAAGGATTATGTTGGGAATCCGGCATAATTCATCAAACAACGGCTCCATATACCCCTCAATCTAATGGAGTTGCAGAACGCAAAAACCGTACTCTCAAAGAGATGATGAACGCGCTTTTGATCGGTTCGGGCTTACCCGACAACTTGTGGGGGAAAGCAATACTCACTTCTAATTATGTTCTTAATAAAATACCCAAGAAAGGTATTGATAAAACGCCCTATGAATTATGGCATAACCGTAGGCCATGTTTTAAATACCTTAAAGTGTGGGGGTGTTTGGCAAAGGTTGAAGTACCTAAGCCTAAACAAGTCAAGATTGGTCCAAAGACCATTGACTGTGTTTTTATTGGATATGCCAATAATAGTAGTGCCTATCGGTTTATAGTGCACAAATCGGACATTCCGGATATGCACGTAGGAACTACTATAGAATCAAGGAATGCGGTATTCTTTGAAAACATTTTTCCGGTTAAGGACAGGAAAGATGTAGGTTCTAATAAGAGAACACATGAGTCTACAACCGGTCCTTCTCAAATAGAAGATGAAGAACCGAGACGTAGCAAAAGGACAAGAGTGGAAAAGTCTTTTGGTTCTGATTTTCTATCTTACATGTTAGAAAACGAAACAACAACTGTTAAAGAAGCTTTATCCGGTCCAGATAGTTCGTTCTGGAAAGAAGCTATTAACAACGAAATTGAATCCATAATGCTCAACAACACTTGGGAATTAGTTGATCTCCCTCCAGGTTGCAAACCATTAGGTTGCAAATGGATCCTTAAAAGGAAGTATAAGGCGGATGGATCAATCGATAAGTACAAAGCTAGGCTAGTTGCCAAAGGCTTTAGACAGAAAGAGGGATATGTTTTCTTTGATACATACTCCCCTGTCACAAGGATCACATCAATTCGTGTTCTCATAGCTATTGCAGGAGTGCATAATCTTGAGATACACCAAATGGATGTGAAGACTGCTTTCCTAAATGGAGAACTTGATGAAGAAATTTACATGGAACAATCCGAAGGGTTTGTGGTTCCTGGTAAAGAAAGGAAGGTGTGTAAACTCGTAAAGTCCTTGTATGGACTAAAACAAGCACCTAAACAATGGCATGAAAAGTTCGATAGAACCATGTTATCGAATGGATTCAAGATCAATGAATGTGACAAGTGTGTCTACATTAAAGGAACATCTGAATCATTCGTTATCGTTTGTCTTTATGTAGACGACATGCTCATAATGGGAAGTAATCATGATTTGATCATGAATACCAAAGGCATGTTAAAGAAGAACTTTGACATGAAAGACATGGGGTTAGCTGATGTAATATTAGGGATAAAGATCTCTAGAACATCTGAAGGATTAGTTCTTTCACAATCCCATTACCTAGAGAATGTTCTTCGGAAATTCAATGTCTTTGATGACCCTCCGGCTAAGACACCTGTAGACTTGGCTCTACATTTAGCCAAGAACAAAGGGGAACCAGGTTTCAACCGGAATATGCAAGAATAATTGGCGATCGATGTACTTAACGAATTGTACTCGTCCAGACATTGCATATTCAGTAAGCAAACTAAGTAGGTTCACAAGCAATCCTAGTACTGATCATTGGAAAGCACTAATGAGAGTACTAAGATATTTAAAGTATACATTAAACCATGGGATACTTTACAATAAATATCCAGCAGTATTAGAAGGATACTGTGATGCCAACTGGATATCGGATATGAAGGACTCTAAATCCACAAGTGGATATGTATTCACAATAGGTGGAGGAGCAGTATCATGGAAATCCTCCAAACAAACGTGTATAGCCCGATCCACGATGGAATCTGAGTTTATAGCTTTGGATAAAGCTGGGGAAGAAGCAGGATGGCTTAAGAACTTCCTGGAGAATATTCCTTGTTGGAGTAAACCTGTGCCTGCTGTTATGATACATTGTGATAGTCAATCAGCAATAGGAAGGGCACAGAGTAGTATGTATAATGGTAAGTCTAGACATATTCGTCGTAGACACAATACCATTAGACAGTTGATCAAGAATGGTGTTATCACTATTGATTATGTAAAATCATGTGATAACTTAGCGGATCCGTTTACCAAAGGTATAAATCGAGATCAATTGTTTAAACTATTATGGGGAATGGGTTTAAAACCCACAACAAAAGAACTTATAGCGGACACTCAACCTTGAGAAATGGAGATCCCAGGCCCTTGGTTCAATGAGACAACCAAGTTATAAGTTCTAGTAGAGTTACTTGGAAACAACAACTCAGTTTATTAACCTGGAGATGTTGAATACTCATTCCCGTAACATCCAAGTACAAGCACATGCAGCAGTGGTAAGGATAAGTTGAGAAAACTTTTAATGATTTCTATACCTTCGGGTGGAGTAGTGCATGATACTCCTTATAGTGAGAATCACCTATATAAAGCGAGAGGTAATTAGGCTGCCTCTAAATGAACGCTTATGAATGAGATACGGTTCAGGGCCGAAATGGACAAAACCGTGAGAATGAAAAACTATTAGAGCTATTATTATGTGAGTATTATTGTCTTGATATACAACCTACAAACATCGGTTCAAAGCGACTCGCTACCCAAATGGCTAGTATATCCGATAATATTTCACTAGGGAAGATTCAAGGCCACAAGCTATCTATCCCGATGTAATAATAGTTCGCCGGAACTTTGGACGAAATTGCATACATGCATTAATTGTCATTCATGTGGGGAATTGTTGGAAATGGATAACGGAAAGTTAAGTTTAACTTAACGTTGATCTAGTTTCTAACGGAAGTTCGTTATGTGTTAACGGAACTAGTTACAAATGGTAATCTACATCTGTTGTAGATTATATATAACTCATTTAATATCTCAAAACCATTTAGGGTGAATGAGAATTAATGATAAAGTCTTTTGTAACTTAACAAGAGTTAAATATTGGGTCAAAGTTTGATTTGGGTTGGTCCCAAAATTGGGGTGGACTTGTTGTGGCTAAAGGGCTGACGAGCAGGCTGAAGAAGTGTTTGCACGGCCGTGCACGTGTCTAGGACACGGCCGTGCACCGTGCCTTGGCTTGCCACTCGACCGTGCTGAGCCTTGAACTCGACCGTGCATATTGCCTTGCACGCCCGTGCAGTTCATTGGACACGGCCGTGCAAATGCTGTTATACCCGAAAAGTTATGACTTTTCAAGGGAAAAGCCACCAAACCCTTTGACTCTCCTTATATACTTCCCCTCCGAATTTCAATTCACATATACTGTATTTCTACCCTTCCTACCCTCTAGTGAGATAGATAAACATACTCAAATCTTTGGTATCTTGTTGCATCAAATCTTTCAAAGTCCAAAGTTCTAAATAGTGAGTAGTTCGTAGAGTTACCAATTTGGAGTGCTCCTATTGGTGATTATAAGTCGTTTTATCTCACGAGAAGTTTGCCACTTAAACCGTAAGCACCTGTGCGGGGCAAATACTTCTTACGGAAATTGTGCTACACAAGACTCAACTTCCTAAATTGTTCTTCCCAATTTCTGTTAGTTTTTCTGTCAAGTTTTTCGTTAATTTTGAAGAAGCCATACAAAAGTCCAACAAATTTAAATTCACCATATTAAATAAGTTTAACTTTTTAATCTTTTAAAATTAAGTGATTTGGGGCTGGTAAGTTAGTACTATATGCAGGTCAGGCGAAATCTAATTAAGCCCGAGATAGCGTGCAAAGTATTCAGAGGACAAAATGTAGAATTCAAATTAAATATCTAAAATATTTTTAATGAAATTCTTAAATACTCCCTCCGTCCCAATCTAAATATCCTAAAATGGGCTCGGCGCGGAAATTAAGGAAAATGAGATAGGAAAGAGAAAAAGTTTAAATGTTGTGAGTAGGAAAAATTAAATAGGAGAGAGAATGAGTGAGAGGAATAGTTAGGAAAGAGAATGTTGTGATTGTAAAAGTAAAGTAAGAGAGAGAATGAGTGGGATAGGAAGATTATAAAAATAATAAAAAGTTTTCATTTTGGAATTGAGACATTTTAAATGGGACGCCCAAAAAGAAAAGTTGAGACGTTTAAATTGGGACGGAGGTAGTATAAATCATCAAAATGAAAATGAAGGGTTGAGATTGAGCACACATCCAACTTATGTGAGTACTACCTCACTAGCCCCAGATCTACTGTGTGTTCAGGGACAGACCCACAGACAGAGACGCGAGTGGGACGATCGCACCCACTCACAGTTTCCAAAAAAAAAAAAAAAAAGGATTTTAGTTATCATATACTCCCTCCATTCCACTCAAGTGTGTGAATCAAGATTTTGGACACAATAATTAAGAAATATTATTAAGAAAATGAAAATGTGTGATAAAAAATGAAGAGAGAGAGAATGAGTGGAGTTAATGAGTGGTTGGTTGAATAAATTGTATGATGAAGTTAATGAGTGGGTGGGGTATGGAGAATATAAAATATTAAAACCTTTTACATTTTTGATAGTTCACACTCGGCTGGGACGGACCAAAAGGGAAATAAGTGTACACTCGACTGGGACGGAGGGAGTATTTAAATTTTAAGAGCAGAGCATATACTCCCTCCGTCCGGTTACATACTTCACACTTTCTATTTTGGGCGTCCAATTACATACTTCACATTTTGTCTCCTACATTATTTTAATACTCACAACACCATTATAATTTACTATTTCCTCCACTCATTCTCTCTCCTATTTTACTTTTACACTCATAACATTATATCATTATTTTTTTTTTAATCCATGCATAAACAGTAACCGTGAAACATGTACTTGGACGGAGGGAGTATTCATGAATGGTTAACTTATTGGTAAGGTGTCTTAATTTTAACCTTAAAAACAAGAATTCAACACCCACTACCTACAAAAAATTTCTGCTAGTTCAAATAATGTGATTTTAACTTTTCAAGAATAAAAAAAAAATCTTATTATATAAGTAATTAATTGAATTATAGACTACAATAATTAATAAGCGAATGAGTTACTTTAATGACCATATGAAATAGCAATTGTTTTAAGTAATTGTTATATTAATAATGTTTAAATTACAATATATTTTAATATCTTATATTATATATTATGTCATTTACTTTATACATATTATTATAAATAAAAATAAAAGTGATTACTTGGAATAATGTCTTTATGCAAAATATTTTTATTTTTGGCATTCACTTAATATATTTTTTGGGTCCGTCACTGTCTGTGTTTGCACAAATTTCTCCGCATTTAACCTTTTTATTATATTAGGCAAAACCTACATTTTGATAATTTAACTATGTTTTTTTTTTTCAAATGTGGTCATTAAACTTATTTGTTTTTGTAATGTTCTCACTCAAGTGCCAATTTTTTGCAATATCCTCACTTTTGTTGGCTAAACCGATAATTTACTAACGAGTTTTAGTCATGTGATTACACATGATTAATATCCCTTAAAGATTAATGGTTCCATTAATAAAGTTAGCCAAAATTTAACAAAGGATATTAGAATCGTAATAACCAATGTAAATCCAAATTGGGATGGCAAATGACAAATCTACCCATATATTTCTCCCACTTACACCTAGCCCAGAATATAAGCTCACCCATTTAAGACATTTCATAATCCCAATTACACATGACCTTACATAAGTGGCGGAATTACACCTAAGCTATTGGTGGTGCTCATTTCTCCCCGGCGATCGCTCACTCGTACAGCAACTTGTGGTTTTTTGAGATTCCTTTGCGGGCAGTCGCCCAGCTGCTCACCGGCGGTTGCTCGCTTCTTCAACGTTCCAAATTATCTATTAATCTTTTTTTTTCTAAGCAAAAAACGACGTCGTTTTAAAAAAAAAAAAAAAATAAAAAATTTCGTGATGCCGATGCACCATCAGACACATAGTGAGATCCACTCCTTCCTTACATCCCCTTCCCATTTACCTACTAAGAAAAGATGTTCTTTTTATGATGGCAGGTATGATAATGAAGTGGGTGATGATGGTGCTGGGGTGGGGTGGGGATTTTATAAATTGATCTTTGTGAATGAGGAAGATGAAGTTACCTTTGAGTTAACTTCATTGATAGTCCTGTTAATTATTTTACGATTGTTAGTCATGTGCCATCACATGACTGAAATTCGTTAACACATTAACGTTTTTGTCAGGAAGACATTGCAAAAATATTGATACTTGAGTGATGACATTGCAAAAATATTAGGTTTGACGAACACATTTGATAGTTGTATAACTGAATGATCAAAATATTATTTTGCCTTTAATTACTTACTTTGTCCGTAATAATATTTACTAATATAATAAATATGTTATACTTATTATTATGATAGTTGTATTATGATAAAGCTACTGTTTATTTGATCATGATTTTATGAAAATGTGAGAAATTCCATTTATAATGAAGCTAAAAAGGGGGTTTTAACATAAATTTTTATAAATGACTAGAAATTTAAAGGCTTACAAATTGGTTAGTTGAAAATAGTCATATATCACTTTATCAAAGTTGTTTTTTTTCAAAACCCTACATTTATACTCCCAAATCCAAATAAAAAGGAAAGGAAATAACGATAACATAATAAATAAATAAAAGAAAAGATAAAACTCTAATAATTTATTTAAAACTCTATCGACTAAAATATCCATCGTATAATAATATTAAAAGAAATAATAATGATAATAACAATACACGACACAGATACAAAACAAAATAACTAAGTTGCCTTGGACGTACCCTTTTCAATTGCATGCCCAGCCGTAAGACCTATTTGCTCCTCAGCCTTATGCACGGCCGTGCTTATTTTTTCAAGCGCGGCTGTGTCCGTACTTTCAGTCACTTTTATCCTCATTTTCGTTGTTTCTGCTACGTATATTACATCATACTCCTCTACTTGAAAGGAGCTCGTCCCCGAGTTAATATCCGAAGTCTGAAAACGGTCATGCCAAGTAAAAAGATATTTCGAATATAATTGTATATTTGGCATGTTGGGATTTGGGATAACTTGAATTTATCCGTCCCATCTAAATAAATACTTCGAATATATATGAATTTTAATCACAATTTGAGGTAATCTAATTTCTTTCGTATATAAAATTATATCTTCATGCGTGATCAAATTTGCATCTTGAACAATTTCATACGGAATGAACAACACTTTTCCCAAGTCAACCTTACACGTACCATCAACTTCACCATCTTCCTTTACGCCTATAACGCTTATATCTTTCTCCAAAACCCAAATAATCTTCTCCTGAAGCCAGATTTTTATGATTTGGCTCTATCATTATTTATTTTGGAGCTGAATCTCCAACAAAAGAAAGAAAATTACTGCTAACCTCCTCTCATTTGAAACTTTGATTTTAAATTTCTGAATTCTAATCTACGAATACAACTGCAAAATAATTTTCTCCGTTTGAATCTAAATCTCGCTCCTCTCGATCGGGCGGATCGCGTTGGATTGGGTTTTCCTCACGTCCCGCAAGTTCTACGTGATCCCCGCCCATTGCCTCGTGTTGACACCAACTATATATATGCGATGAGTTTCGTATGACGTTAGCGGCTAGAATAGTGGTTCGGGGTGTCGTTGTTATCGGTTATCTTCTAATGATCGAACCTTTTCTGATATCAATTGACATATCGGAATATCAACAATGATAATAATAATCTATCGAAAAGATTATTGACCTAACGTTTAAACAAGCCAAAGTTTTCTAAGATTAAACCCACAAAGATGCCAAGATGCAATCTCAAATAAAATTAATAATTTTAAAGTTGTGTTTTCCAAAACCCTATAAGAGTATTTATACTCCCAAATCCAAATAAATAAAGGCAAAGAAATAACGATAACCTAATAAATAAAGGGAAAGATAAAATCCTAATGAATTATTTAAAACCATATCAACTAAAATATCCCTTATTTAAAAATAGTAAAAGAAATAATAATGATAATAATTATATGAGTGAATGAACGCTCGCCGAAAAAATAAATGTAAAAGATAAAATATGATTTTATCTTTGGGAGTCGCCACGCCGTTTTTAAGGAAAACATTGAAAAATCTTTTTTAAGAGAAAATGGGTCCGGGGGTCAGGTTACGTGTTGGGAAGAACTTGAGAGTTCACCCAACACGCCTCGTCCGTAGACGAGTCTTTCTATGTTCAACATTCAAAGCATTCCAAAGTGTGTGCAATTGTGTGAGACAATATATGTAATAAAATGCATTTTAATGCTTTGCTTTATTAATTAAAATGAGGGATTACATCTTGTGAGCCTTTTACTGTGGGAGGCCACATCCCACTTATAATTGATGAAATTGAATTACAAGGAAATGGGCTGAGGCAGTCTGTTCAGGGCCACGGGTGTCATACGACACAGATCGCCAGTGGCCTTGGGTGTCACACGACACGGGATTACCTGTGGGCGTGAATGTCGTATGACACAGATGTCCCGGTCGACTGTCTCTACAAAGGGGGTGGTCATGCCACAAATACCATTCTAAAGCTAAGAAGCTAACTTAACAATGAAGAGACTGAGATAAAAAGTATTATGGGAAGGTCATGGGGTTTCAATGACCCAATGTGAATGACCACATTTCTTGGGTCACAATTAAAGAACCCTCACTTCCTAACTCAAGCAACGACAGCAACAAATGAGTATTGTGGGAGGATCATATGGCTTTGATGGCCAAATATGAATGATGGGCCATCACCTCCTAACTCAAACAAAAATGATCCAACACATTCAGGAACCATTGGGGAAGGGATCAACACTCAGATGAGTGTGAATATAAATGATTCACACTCATCTTTGTGTTTGAATCACAAACGACATGCCCAAGCCATTGCACAGATAAAACATATGAATCAGAGCATGAATATCAAAACCAATATGGTTAAAGCAATGCTTAGACAGAGCACGTGAACCGGAACATGACTGCCACAAGTATAAATCACGGCAAAGCAAATCTAAGCACAGATCAATGGATTGCAAATGAAGAACAAGGCAATACCATCCTACTCACAGATTAACATATCACAAATAAATAATGAACATGGAAATGGAATAAGACGCATAATCAGAAGAGAGATTTCAGATGTTACCCTCGGAGATCCACACTTCCTATACCAAGTCGGTATAGGAAGTCTTCAAATCGACTTCAAGAATCGGATCTAGGAACAGAGCTTCTTAGTTTGAAGCTGTTGGGACGGCGCCGTGGCTGTGATTGACGCCGTTGGGAAGCGGTGTTGGTGCACGGCTTGAGATCCGTTGAATGGGTTTGGAGAGAAGGGGAGCAGTAATGGTGATGGCTGCTCCGGCCGATTTAGAGGGCGAGGAAGATGGTGAGGAAACGGTCAGAGGTGGCTTGGGTTGCCAGTGAGTGAGTTTAGCGGTGACGGTGTGGAGGTCGGCATTGGACACCGATCTGGAACAGGGGAGAGGGCGCTGCTTCGTTGGTTGACGGGAATCTGATCGCCGCTGTGGCCGGGAGAGAAGGGGAGCGTTGATTTGGAAAGCCCAAGAACTGGTTTGGATGAGCAGGGCGATTTAGGATGAAGGGCCTCGATTTTGGAGGCGCTGAAAGGGAATGAGGAAGGCCTCTGCCGGCGAACTGGTTTTGGGAGCGAGAGAGCTCAGTGTTGACGGCGAGGGAGAAGACCGGTGAGGAGCTTGGTGGTCGCCGGTGAACGGTTGGTGAAGGGAGTCACCGGCGACCTGGTTTTGGGAAGATTTGTCGACTGATTGGGTGAGAGAATGGTGAGGAGGTCACCGTTGTTCCATTGAAGGAGGAAGAAGAACGATTGGGGAGGGAGTCTCCCTGTTCTTGCGTATAGAGAGAGAGTCAAGTGAGAGAGAGAGAGAATCAATTGCTTCCAAAGAAAGCTAATGTAATTCCCTTTTTTTGTGTGTTGTCCCCCCCCCCCAAAATGAGGATATTATTCCTTATTTAATAAGGATTTGGAAATGGTTTGGGTGTCGTATGACACCGGTTCTTTTCAGGCAGAATGGGCCGAATTGAATAAGGCCCAAAACTAATGAATAAAAATAATGAGCCCAAAATTAAATGAGCCCAAAAAAAGAAAGCATACCCAAAAACACGAGTTCGGGTCGGGGTACTCACAATGAGGCGAATACAAAACCTAATAACTAATTTGCCTTGCACGTCCCCTTTTCAATTGCATGCCCAGTTTTTTTTGTAAGGCCTATATGCTCCCCAGCCTTATGCCAGGTCATGCTTTTTTAAGAGCAGCCCATGTCCGCGCTTTCAGCCAATTTTACCTACATTTTCGTCGTTCCTGCTACGTGCGATATAATCTAAATTCCCCTATAAACCCACAAACTCTAAAACATGCCTACCCTCAAACTCAAAACATATTATTTTCTCATATCAAATAGAACTAACACATGTTTTGGATTCAAAGGATAACAAGACACAACAAGCAAATAAAATAAAACAAATAAAACATTCCTAATTGGGTTGCCTTCCAATAAGCACATTTGTTTAGAGTCATTAGCTCGACTATAGCCCCGCTTTTAGTTGGGGTTTGAGGTGACCATGTTGTCTTTGGCCTTTGATTTTTTCCCTTGTCCCACCTCATGCTCTCACGGGCACAAACATCCATTACTTTTCAAACATAGGTTCCATTCTTTATTTGCTACGGTGGTGCCCAAGAAACTTTTGAGGCCTTTTGCTTAGCCTTTTTATTCTTTTTCTTTTTAGAGGTCTTTCCCCCAAACTCATTTAATTCTTTGGTCTCCACAACCTTAGGAACATCTTTATCAACATAAATTTCAGAGGAGCTATCTTTATTAAACATGTTAGCAAAGAAAGAAAAAGATATATAAAGAAAATATCACTTTTCAACTTGCACACAAGAGCAATGGACTTCACCTCTAAGGGCATAGGCGATTTGTTTGATGGCACCAACTTCTTTTGGAATTGGTTTAGGGGGTGATACGGCCCGCCATTCCAAGAGTATTGGTCGACTTTATTGTTGCTAGCCATGTTATAAGCGTACGCATTATCCATAAAGTACTCACTGCCCTTCAAACATTTTTTATTGATTTCAAGATGATTTATATACCCGACAAACTCTTCCTCAGGGGGAGGTCATTTCAAGTAATTTATCATGTAGAATCTAATGTCCTTTTCCATCACAGTCATTGAAATCATACCCTTTAGCACATCAATCACAACATGGGTGTCAAACATGAAAGGTCTCCCAAGTAGTATGGGAGCTTCTAGTTGAGCACCCTCTGAATCCTCTGTAGGCAATATTATAAAGTCAACTGGGATTAAGGCTTTATCTACTTGAACTATCACATATTCTACAACTCCTAAAGGTCGTTTGATCGACTGATTTGTTAATTGTAAGGAAATTATAAGAGGTTTCAAGTCATTCAACACCAATTGCCTAAAAACAGAATACGACATTAGATTAATACTAGCTCCTAAGTCAATCATGCCTTTAAACCTCAAATTCCCCAATGTGATTGGAATGGTAAAACATTCGGGGTCTCTCATGTCACTTCACTTTTAAAAAACTTCCACACATGGGGGTGTGGTTTTCACATCTTCAAGGAGGGGGCAATATAAATCAATAGTGGAAAATACATCATGTATTACCCCCAAGTTTCTTTCTTCCTCAACATAGTCATTATATTCAGTATCATCTAAGCAAAGAGAAGAAATAAATACCTCCTCAATTTCGTCACCTTCATCTTAAATAGTCATGATTGATTTTGCTTGCTCCGGTAGGTTTTGATGATTACCCTGTTTTTGGCCTTATAAGGCCTCCATCAACTGCCCAATCTGAATATCTAATTCTTGTTGTTTCTGTAGTTGTTGATGCTCAAGTTTCATCTGAGCCACCGCTTCCTCCCAATGCTCCATACTTTGCTCAAATTTCCTATATATACCCTCCATCCATTCATAGGAGTGTACGATGGAAAGCTTTCCTTATAAGCACATATGTGGCGGGTAGCTCCGGTGTCTATCTACCATTCTCTTGGTTTGTCTTCCAACTTTGATAAGTTGGCTTCACACACCATCATTGCTAAATCAAGCTCATTTAACCTTTCAATGTCATTGACTTGATTTCTGGAGCCGGTCACTTGAATCATATAGACCCGTTCCAAAGAGTTCCATAACTCCTTAGCCATCTCCACGAAACAGTGCTCTCGATAAAGGGCATCATTTAACCTACTCAATTTGTACATTTTACATATGAGATTGTCATGGTCCCATGCCTCTTTGGCTATTCGTCTTTGCGGGTCGGGATCATCATCTTGAATAGCATGGTTGTCCTCTTCCAAAAACTTCTTCAAACTAAGGGTAGTCAAATAGTATAACTTTTGTTGCCAAATTTTGAAGTCCACCCTTTCGAACTTCATTAGTTCCTTTCCAAGTCCTGGATAAGTCGAATCATGAGCATGTTCAACAATCTGCTTTGTTACAGTTGACTGTTGATGTAGCCCCGGATGACTGAGAGGTTTTGTTTTCAGTTATCATTTCCTTAATAAAACGTAAATTACTTCTTACGATTGTTAGGAAAAATAAAACGAAAATTTGAAAAAGGCTTTTTTTAAAGAATTAACTGAAAATAAATAAAACCCAAAATAAATAAAACAAAATGAGGGAAGTCTAGGCTTGTGTTGGACACAATCTCCGTAAGAAGTAATTGCCCCGCACTGGTACTAACAGTTACTAACAATCTTCTCGTAAAATAGAACGACTTTAACTGTCATTAATAGAAGCACTCCAAATTAACGACTCCGGCGAACTAATATGAATGTTTGGAACTTCTATACTTGAAAGAAATTAATGTTTCAATATGCTCTCTCTCTCTCTCTCTCTCTCTCTCTCTCTCTAACTTGCTATTGAATGATTGATAACTGAATTTTAATGAAATTAACAATCCTTGGCGGAAGGGGCTATTTATAAGTTTACAAGAGTTGTGGTGCCTTTCAAGGAATAGACACAATTCACATCGGATGAATCTTGGCAGTTTGATCACACCTAATCGATGAACCAGATTCAGCTAATCGACCCAGATCCAGTGTGAACGAGTGCATCACCCTAACCGCTTCAATTGCCACCAGATTCATGCCCATACACGAACGGACATAGATCTGATCCGTCCCAAACAGCTATTCGGCCCAAAACACGGCTTGCCCCACCTAGGCTGCCTTAGATCGAATCGAATCATGCACCATGCTGAACCCGACTGCACTGAACTGCCCGGTTTTGACCCACGAGCCGAACCAACTAGCTGGGTGAGCTGGACAAAACTTTAAGGCTCCTTAGCTCCTAGCGACGACATGGTCGTGCGAAGTGCAAAGTGTGCCCTAAAGTGTCCAATGTCCCCTTTGCGAGCTTTGCGGGCTCGAGCTTGGATGGTGCGAATGGTTCAAATTTGAGATTGTCCAAAACTAGCACAATTGGGCCACTATTTGCATGGTTGGCCCAATGGACCACTAGGTTGCATGGTAAGAGGATAACTCTTGATTGCTACCTACTCGAAGTGGATGAGTTAATAAACTCTCATACTTTGTGCTTTTTAGGTAATGTGAAATATGACTTTCCATATTAACAAAACTATTCATAAACCTATTTTCAATTGCATACTTTGATCATTAATTTCTCATTCAACACAATTTAATTTTGAGAAAATAAATACATCAAATTAATCTACTTCAAATGTAGATTACAAACATGCAATTTATTTTTATTTAAATTAAATGAAATTACATTTAATTTTTGGTAAAATATTGTCAAACCTAATATTTGAAACAAAATTCCAACAAATTAATAGTTTTTTGACGAAATCGTTTGCAGAAAGAGGTATGTTGCTTCAAATTTGGTGATTAGGAGTCCGAAGTAACAAAATACTGACAATTAATGACTTTTTGATGAAATCGTTAGAAATTTCAGTTAATTCATCACGTGTTGAGGACATGCGACTTAATACTTAATTGAGGTAAGATTGTAATTTCACGTTGACTTTTGGTAATTTCACATTTGACAAATTGGCCGGACCCTAAATTGCAAATATTCTAACTTTGAACCTTAATTTAAAAATGACTAGAAGTTTGTACCTCAATTTGGGAACGCATTCTAATTTTGAACCTTACTAGCAGTACACCTTGCGATGCACGAAAATAACATAATTTACCTTAAACCAAAATTAGTACAAAAATATATATAATCAAATACCAATTAAAATTAAAAAATATAATATGAAATAGTGATATTTAACGTAAATATAGGAAAGTAAATAACAAAGAAAACAACAGCAAATACGATTATGTAAACAATTTCCCTAACCAAAATTAGTACAACAATATATCTAATTAAATACCGATTAAATTTAAATAATGTAATATGAGATAGTGATATTTAACGTAAATAGAGGAGAAATAACACGGAGAACAACAAAGAATACGATTTTGTAAACAATTCCCTTTACCAAATAACATCTAGAATAAAAAATACTTAAATACATTAAATACATATATATTAAACCAATCCGTATTAGTTTAGAAATAATAAACGGAAAAGGGAACCCAATTTTTTTAGACAACCCAAAACCCCAATTTTCCCATCCCCAGTAAACACCAAATTTTAATTCGTAAATTAAAAGTTTTAATTTCTTCGTAACATATTCAAAATATTACAACTTTATCCCTATGTAGAAAAGTAAATTATGACTAAATATAATAATGACTTAAATAATTAAATAAATAAAGTTTTCTTTTAAATGATTGCAACTCTATATATGGAGAGATGTTAATAAAAAGAAAGTGAAAATATTAAATTGTTAACTTCACATCTCTCCCCCTCCCATACTCCACCCCCATCCACCTATCACAAATTTTTCTATCTCCCTAAAATTTGCAAAGGCGTCTCTCATCTCACATATATTACTGAAAAATTATATCCACTTTTTTTAATAATTTTTTTATCAAACGACAAATCAACTGCATTCACAATAATATAATAGACGACACTACACAAACGTCGAAAGCTCAACTCAAACATCAATAGTAGTTTTATCTTTTAACTTACAACAAAGATTATTACAAACAATTAAAGAAAAATAAACATCACCTAATAGACTTTATCTTCTTAATATATGTACAGAGTAATCTCATTTCACTCCTAAAATATTTCATATCTCTTTTCCACTTAATCAATTATTCATACATAATTATCTTAATCATTTGAAAAGAAAAATATATTATGTATAAATCTAATAGTGACTTAAATAAATAAATAAGTAAATATTTTTTATTTCGAATGATTGAAACTCTATATATGTAGAGATTTTTAATTTCAACTATATATATATATATATATATATATATATATATATATATATATATCACAATTCAGAAAAACATCATTCCATCAATGTAAAAATCAAATAATTAATTTTGTAAACAAAGTTTATTACAATCAATTAAAGGAAAAAAAAAACATCACCTAATAGACTTTATATTCATAATATATGTACAGAGTAATCTCATTTCACCCCTAAAATATTTCATATCTCTTCCCCATTTAATCAATTATATGTACATAATTATCTTAATCATTTGAAAAGAAAAATATATTATGCATACATTTAATTGTGACTTAAATAAATAAATAAGTAAATATTTTTTTATTTCGAATGATTGAAACTCTATATATGTAGAGATATTTAATTTCAACTCTATATATATATATGTCACAATTCAGAAAAACATCCATCATCATTGCAACAACCAAATAATTAATTTTGTAAATAAAAAAATAAATATCATTTATTAGTATACGGACAATAGTAATAATAAATAAATATCATATTTGTTTACATTAACTCATCATGAACATAATTATAATATTCATTTTCAATTTAATTTATTTAATTTTGAGAAGAAAAATCAAAATTTAAAAAAAACTAACAATTGTGTTAAATGATTTTTTTTCCCTAACAATCCACTCCCTCATCAAACCCAATCCACTTCTTTCTCTCCCTCTTTCAAAATATCAATTCATACTATCTTTATTTTTTAGAATATTGACATGCACTTTAAAGAAGAGGATTGATTTTTTGTGTCCAAATCGAATGAAAGTAGTCTCTATTTTTGGAGAATTTTTTTTTTATGATTTTTGGTGGAAAATAAATTAAAAAAAATTATTATAAAATATTTGATTTATATTCAAAAATAAAAGGATTTTTTTAAATAAATAACATATTTGTTTACATTAACTCATCATGAACAAAATTATAATATTCTTTTTCAATTTAACTTATTTAATTTTGAGAAGAAAAATCAAAATCCAAAAATAACTAACAATGTATTAAATGAATATTTTTTTCTAAACACTACACTCCCTCATCAAACCCAACCCACTTCTTCCTCTCCCTCTTTCAAACTACCTATTTATACTACATTTATTTTTTATAATATTGACATGCACTTCAAAGAAGAGGATTTTTTTTTTGTCCGAATCAAATGAAAGTAGTATCTATTTTTTAAGGAATTTTTTTAATGATTTTAGGTAGAAAAAATTTTAAAAAATTATTATAAAATAAGTGATTTATATTCAAGAAAGAGGTTTTTTTTTTCTGTGTCCAAATCAAATTAGTCTCTATTTGTAGAGAAAAAAATTATGAATTTGGTGTAATTTTTTTTAATTAATTTATTATAAAATAATTGAGGTCAAAGAATTTGGGAGAAAAAAATTCGTAAATTATGCATCCAATCAAAAGCACTTGATGTTGATTTCAATGTCTAATATCTACATTTATGCCACGAACGTAAATGACTAAAACACCCTTGACAGATTTCCAAATTTAACCACTTGATGTTGACGTTTTTGAGTGTCAAATTTTCATTTTGACCACTTTCTTGCTTTTAATATAGTTTAGATTTAACAAAATATTTTTTACCGCATATTTAAAAAATTAAATGCTAAATTTGCAGTTTTTACATTATTTATTCGTATTTATCACTTTCAAGTATTTAATGAACATTTCAATTAAATAATAAATATTTATGAGTATAGTATATTAAAGTAGTCTAGAGAAAAAAGGTTTGTGTAATCTTGAAAAAGATAAAATACGTATTTTGAGAAAAAAATATTATCATGATCATAATTAATTAATTTTTCAATTAGAACATGTATAGGTTAACAACAACAACAACAACAACAACAACAACAAAGCTTTAGTCTCAAAATAATTTGGGGTTGGCTAACATGAATCCTCATATGTCATCGTATACAAAGGTTATTGGAAAATAATAATAATAATAATAAATAAATAAAACAAATAAATAATAAATAATAAATAAAAATAAATAAATAAATAAAATAAATAATAAAATAAATAAAATAATAAATAAATAAATATTAAAAAAAAAATCGACCCCCCACATGAATTTTTGCGCTCCACTCCGGCCTCTTCAACACCATACTTTCATCCACTCCATGTAAACTCATATCATTTTCAATAACTCTAATCCAAGTTTGTTTGGGTCTTCCCTTACCCCTCGCCATTTTATTATTTCTCCACTGTTCCGACCTCCTAACCGGTGCATCACTCGATCTCCTTCTTACATGTCCAAACCACCTTAGACGATTTTCCCTCATTTTATCCTCAATGGGCTCAACTCCTACTTTACCTCTGATCACCTCATTCCCCGATCGATCCTTTCTTGTATGACCGCACATCCAGCGAAGCATACGCATCTCCGCCACATTCATCTTATGCACGTGACACTGTTTCACGACCCAACATTCGGTGCCGTAAAGCAATGCTGGCCTAATTGCAGTGCGGTAGAATTTTTCCTTTAATCTATTGGGCATGCCGCGATCACAAAGAAACCCTGTGGCACTCTTCCACTTCAACCAACCTGCTTTAATTCTATGAGCCACATCTCCATTTAATTCTCCATCCTTTTTGGATAATGGATCCAAGATAGCGAAAAAACTCAGAAGCTTGGACAATATTTCCATCAAATGTGACCGCCCCTGCCTCCTTACTTCCAACTCTGCTAAACTTACACTCCAAATATTCAGTCTTGCTTCTGCTTAGTCGAAAACCTCGATATTCCAAAGTGTGTCTCCACAACTCCAATTTACTTTCCACACCCTCTCTTGTCTCATCAATCAGCACAATATCATCTGCGAACAACATACACCTTGGTATATCCTCTTGGACTGACCTCGTCAATTCGTCCATTATCAAAGCAAAAAGAAAGAGGCTAAGTGCAGAACCTTGATGCACTTCAATCTTTATAGAGAACTCTTCAGTCTTCCCAACACTAGTCTGTACACAAGTACTAACTCCATTATACATGTCCTTGATAATATCAATATATTTCTTTGAAACACCCTTCTTTGCTAATGCCCACCAAAGTACCTCTCTTGGCACTTTATCGTACGCCTTCTCCAAATAAATGAAAACCATATGCAAATCTTTCTTTTGATCCCGATATTTCTCCATGGTTTGTCTCATAAGATATATTGCCCCCATAGTCGATCTTTCCGGCATAAACCCAAATTGGTTATCCGAAATATTCACAATTTTTCTCAGCCTTTGTGCAATCACTCTTTTCCAAAGTTTCATAGTATGGCTCATTAGTTTGATCCCCCGGTATTTGACACAATCTTGGACATCACCTTTGTTCTTATACAAAGGGATCAGAGTACTCTTCCGCCACTCCAATGGCATTGTGTTAATTCTCCATATCTTGTTAAATAGCGTTGTTAACCAATCTATTCCCCTTTCCCCGAAACATCTCCAAACCTCAATTGGTATACCATCCGGTCCTACAGCTTTCTTCAATCTCATCTTTTTCATTGCCATTTTCACTTCACTCTTTTGAATTCTCCGCATAAAATCTCGATTAATCATACTCGAAGAGATATTTAAATCTCCAATATCTTGCTCTTGACCGCCATTGAACAAGGTATCAAAGTACGAACTCCATCTATCTTTTATCTCTTTATCCCCTACTAGAACTCTTTGATCTACATCCTTCACACATTTAACCGTTCCAATATCTCGTGTCCTCTTATCCCTCATACAAGCGAGTCTGTAGATGCCCTTTTCCCCTTCTTTTGTATTCAACTTATCATAAAGTTTCTGATTCACCTTTGCTCTTGCGTCTCTTACTGCTTTCTTAGCATCTCTTCTAGCTTCCTTATACTTTTCATAGTTCTCGTCGCTCCTACATTTCCCCAATAATTTGTAGCATTATCGCTAGCCCTTTATTGCTTGTTTTACTTTCTCGCTCCACCATGATGTGTCCTTACTTGGTGGCCCGTTTCCTCTAGATTCTCCAAGGACTTCTTTCGCCACCTCCTTTATGCTATGTTCCATCTTAGTCCAAGTCGAATCTATATCCATATCCTCTATATTATCTGACCAAATATCGGTATCGACCATCTTAGCTACAAATTTCTGTTGATTCTCCCCTTGAAGTCTCCACCACTTGATTCTAGGGTCTACTTGTGGTTTTCTCTTCCTTGAAATTCTCTTACTTCGAAAATCAAGTACCACTAATCTATGTTGAGTTGTTGTGCTCTCACCCGAAATAACCTTGCAATCTGTATAACTCTTTCTACAAGCATTTTTTACTAAGAAGAAGTCAATATGATTCACATTACCTCCACTCCTATAGGACACCAAGTGAGATTCCCTATTCTTGAATCAAGTGTTCATTATACTCAAGTCATATGCCAACGCAAAGTCCAGGATACTATTTCCTGCTTCATTCCTCTCCCCAAAATCAAAACCTCCATGTATGCTCTCAAAGCCATGTCGACTAGACCCCACATGTCCGTTCAGATCACCACCAATTTCTCACCACTAGGTACTCGTTGCACTATCTCCTCCAAATCTTTCCAGAATACTTGTTTAATAGATGCATCAAACCCTACTTGTGGTGCATAGGCGGAAATAATAGTTATAATATCATCACGTATCACCAGTTTAATGCCCATAATTTGATCACTTTTCTTGTACACTTTCACCACATCATTAATATACTCCTTATCAAGTGAAACATTTATTAACTATAATAATATATTTGAAATATTTCACTAACTCATTAAAATGTCAAAGGATGATTGTGTCAATTTTTTCTTAAAAAAATGGTGGATGGAAATATACCTTCTCAAAAAAATTTTTATATATTTTTTAAATCTTGATGTTTAATGTATAATCATAAAATTTAGGTTTTTTTAAATTAATTTGTCAAAGGATGAGTGTGTCATTTTATGTCATTTTAAATTTGCTATTAATTTAGAGAATTTTTTTTTTTAAAAATAATTATTCATTTTAAGATAAAGTTAGTACTAAATTTAAAAATGAGGGTAAATTGAGTTAAGAAGGGATAATCTCAAACCTGGTTTGGCGATAGCCAAAAGAGAGGGGGAATAGAAGAAACTCCAAAGAAGGAGAAAAGGATTCAGAATCCGCTGTTGGAACAGCCCACTGGAAAGCAAAGGAGAGTTATGGTATGGCCCCTGGTTTTCGATTCCGCTCTCGACCCTATTCATATAAATCTCCTCCCTCTTCGTCACCATCACCACCTTGTTCTTCTTCTCCTCCTCCTCCTCCTCTTCCTCCTCCTCCTCCTCCTCCTCCTCCATCCAAAGATGCAAATTTTTACATTTTTATCTCCATTTTACGACCCAATTACTGCAACAGTTTGATTCTCATTACAGTGCTTTTCCTGTTTGTTTTACCCATCAATTTGTTTATTTTTCGGGTTTCCTAAAATACCCAGATCGTAATTTTCCATTTTACGGTGGATTTTTTGAGTTTTCACTGAGAATTATTGGTGGATTTTCGTGAGAAAATTTGCGATTTTTTTTTTCATTCCTGGGGGTTAGCTATATTCGATCGATTTTGTGCAATTGGTGGGTGTTTTTTTCGTGTGTAATTTGAGTGCAAATGGGAATGGAGAAGGTAGCGAGTAACCGGAAAAGTAAGGAATTTAGCGAGAGGATGAAGACACGGCGACGGTGGAGAAAGGTTCCGGCTGTTCAGAAGCTTTATGATACGTGCAAGGAGGTGTTTGCCAATTGTGGGCCCGGAATTATTCCTCCCTCTTCTGACATTGCTCGGCTCAAATCCGTTATGGGTATATTTTTCTTTTCCTTTTCAATTATTTGATTTATTTTGTGGTTTTTGTATTTAATTTAATTTTAGTTTTGACAATGAATCTGTATGTCCTGTGCTTAGGGATTAGTGTTGCATTTGGATAATGCCCTAAAAGTGATGATAGAGATGACATCTATGATTTGGATAACCAGTACATTTTTGCTTTTTCTTGATTTGTCTTTGTCAAGTTTTCTGTTTTTGGGGTTTGTGTAGGTTGTACTCTGAGTTTGACTTGAGCTCATTTTTGTTAACCAAATCTGTGTTTAGGGTCTAATCAAAATTGTTTTATTGGCTTAGACACTGATTTAGCTAGTGGATAATGTCTTATCTCGCATATAAGGTACGGCCCATTTGAGTGCTAATTGAGAAGGTTACTATATGGTGTAGTCTTGTCATTACTACCGAAATATTGCGAGGACTTGAACTTCAAGAAGCCATAAGCATGAGTAATGATTCTGGCGAAATCGTGGATGGAATTAGACGCATGTCAGCACCAATTGTCATCGAGTCCAAATATGTTTTATGGCCCTCTCTACTTGCTTCTTGTCTGGCAGTCCTGTGTGAACTTGTTTCAATTTGTTTCTTGGTTCCTGTTAATTACATGAAAGAAGCAGAAAATGAAAATGTTTTATGCTGTTACTGGGAGACCGATGCACTTGTTGCACATTTATGCATATGTAGTTTAAGACAATACTGACTTAACATGGTGCAGCCGATACTTTGCTACTGCGCTCTAGCGGTTGGCTGCAATTTTGACCGTAACTCTCTTTTTTGGACATCCACAAATTACTCAATTGGGTCCCACATACTACAAAATAAATGTCTACGGATCATTGTCCAGAAAGGGAGATGTGGCCATACTGACAGTTGCAAGTGTGGCAACAAATTGTCGCTGCAACTGTTCCAAATCCACAATAGTTGCCTCTTTTGTCCCATCTGTAATGTTGTTGGCTTTCTTGAATTCACTCCTTACTTTTGGAGTGTTGTTGGGTATGCCCCTTCATTTCTGGGCTAATACATAGAAGTGTAGATTTATAAGATTATAATATAAACATACACCTTAAACCTCCTCATGCATGGTTAGTGATCGCTCTTTTTGGTCTGTTATCTTCTTCATCACATTTATGTAAGGGAGTTAGGTCTTTACTTTTAACATCTACGATCATGAATATATTTGATTTGAGGCCTACTTGGAGTTCAAAAACATAAAAACAATAAATATAGTGATACTACACCGTTATACATGATTGTCGGTTTTCAAAAATAAGATGATATACAATCGAAACATTATATAAATGATAATATGAGTGATCCATTGTAAGACTGTAGCCTAAATAACATGAAATAGGCTTCTCAGCTTTTTATAACATTTAGTTGGTTTTGGGGCTTACTTTGCTCTTTGTTCATTGAAAATGTGATTATTTAAGTCGACGGCTAGAATATATTTGCTTTTGTGCGCGTCTGTGGCTGTATATGTAAACAAATGAAAAAACTTGTGTGCTAATGTAGACTGCACAGTGTGTGGTAGTTTTGTTTATCCTTTTTTAATGATTAAGAGCCTTGATTCGCATTTGCAGACGGAATGACAGAATTGGATGTTGGCGTGAAGCCAAATATGCCTTATTTCAAGACAAATGAGAAAGCGGGGCTTCCTAGAATCACATACCTACACCTTTGTGAATGTGACAAATTCTCGGTATGTAGACTTCTTGTCGTCAATGAACTTGTGTAATTCTTCTCCGCGTTATTCTTACTCCTACCTCCATAAATACGTACATGATGGAAAATGGAGCTATGAAATAATTATTACATATAAAACTCACAGTTGGTTGTTGCTGGTTTATTTCATATGCTGTTGTAGATTGGCATCTTCTGTTTGCCACCATCAGGCGTCATTCCTCTCCATAACCATCCTGGAATGACCGTTTTTAGTAAGCTTCTATTTGGAACGATGCATATCAAATCATATGATTGGATAGATGATAGCGCTTTGGTAACTACCGCAAATGCCATATCTTCAAAGGGTGAGGACTTGATCAAAGATAAATATGTATTTTTCCTTCTTTTTTGTGATGCTCGATCTTTGTTTAAAAATAGTAGTAGTGTAGTACATTGCTTTTATATTTTTCTTTATTTAAAATGTTGATGGAAAATAATCTTTAAAAAGTCAAGCTACTACCTCCTACATTGCATTTGAGCCCCACATGGGAAGTTGAACATGTTAAGGAACTACATTATTTTTCTCAAGAATGAGTATAGTAATTATCTTTTCAGTATTCAGTAACTATCAGATACAAAGTCTGACTTTACTTGTTCCTGTGCGGGTCAGCCTTAATGGGAAAGGGACTTAAAAATTCTGGTGGATAATATAAGGAAATACAGTACAGTAGAGGGATTGATTTACCATGTTCCCTACTTGAAAAGTGATTCAATTTATCTCTAGATCTGCCACATACTCTGTTTAGGTTTACAACTGTTCTTTGACATATTTTCTTTGAAGAATTTTGAGAGCTGCAGAATAACAAATTTACAATTAGATTTAAGTTTTTACATACCGTATTTAACCTCCAATGACTTTTGCTTGATTTTATTTTTAATTAGTTCGTAATGGTTATAGTTTGGGGCATTATCACTCCCTCTTTCCCTCAATAATTGCCTTTGACTCTTGACAATCTTAGTAGCAACTATACACAAGTAGCCCTACTATCCATATCATAGACATGGTATGTCAACTGTATATTGAAATATGATACTCCCTCCGTTCCGGAAGGATGTTCCCACTTTTTTAGTTTTCAATTTGAATTAACTTTGACCAATAATTTAGGTTAATCTAATGTTCCTAATGAAAATATAAAAATTGTTATTGATTTATATATAAATGTGTATCAATAACAAATTTTAGATTTTCACTAGGATATTTAAATTAAATTAAAGTTCAAAGTTCATTCAAATAACAACTGAAAAAGTGGGAACATCATTCCGACATGGAGGGAGTATTAAAGGTGAATTAGTAATTTCCTGTAAAATGCACACTCATTAAGAGGGACTAATTGTTATTGCCATGTGAAGTTTAGTAGTAATGCTTCAACTTGGTACCTACTCATTGAGTGCTTCCCTATGAAAGAAAAAGCAAAAGATCAATTGTGCTTCATTTTCCATCTTCTCTCTTTCAAAATATTTTCCATTATTGTTTCTGATGGTCATCAATAATGTTTTGGCAGCTGATGGGATCGAGCCTGCTAGAGTAAGATTGGCCAAGGTTAAGGTCGATTCTAACTTCACTGCTCCATGTGGGACCAACATCCTTTACCCGGCGGACGGGGGTAACATGCATTGCTTCACGGCAGTGACAGCATGTGCTGTACTTGATGTGCTTGGTCCACCTTATTGTGATCCCGAAGGCAGGCATTGCCAGTACTACCTTAACTTCCCGTTTGATAAGTTTCCAGGTGCAATCTCACTCTTATTTTGAAACTCTGAATTGCCTTTACTTCATTAGCGTTGATTCGTATATCATGAATGGATCATATCGAGATAAATACTCCCTTCCGCCCCAAAATAAATGTCGCTTTTTTAACGAAGGAAAGTCTTTAAAACAATGACAAGTCAAATGTGGCATATATTATGGGATGGAGGGAGTAAAAAGAGTTTCGTTTGGGCTAATTATTATTGAATCCGCTTTTGAAGTGTCTAACGTCGTACGAATGTGTGAAAATGCAGGGGATTGGGTATCAGTGGTGGCTGAAGAGGAAAGGGAAGGATATGCATGGCTAGAAGAAAAGGAGAAACCTGACGGCTTAGATGTCGTTGGAGCGCCCTATACCGGACCATATATCTTAGAGGATTAACATTTGTATACCCATTTTTGGTGCTCATGTTTCAGACTGCCGCAGGGCAGGAGCAACTTCTCTTTGTTCTTTATCACAGTTCTCCTTTTTTTCTTCCCTTTTATCCTTTCTATAGTTGTGATGGGAGGGGTGAGGAGTTTTGTTTATTTCCTCTCGTTCTCAACAGTTTTTGTACATAACTTTTGAGAAGAGAACAGAAGGACTAAAGGAAAAAGTGTTTGAAGTTCCAAAAGTGATAGAGATAATCCTTCTCCTTCCTAATCTTGGACTTCAATCTCCTTCCTAAACTTGGACTCCAAATTATTCCTTTTCCTATTAGAACTCTTGTATATCTTTACCTAAATTAGTCTTTGACTTGTTTCCAAGCAGTTTCTCTTAAACATACATGTATATTTAGGATCATATTATGTCAATAAAGCGTGAAGAGGTTTATTCAATTATTATATATGTTCTACATGGTATCAGAGCATAAACGATCCAATTTTTTTCCACCTCCATGGCAGCCAGAGAGTTTTCTTCTCCCCAATTCGACCGAACCAACCAAAGCCCCTAATCGAGCATACCTCCTCCAACTACAATCCTTCACCGCCGACCTTTAACCCTATCTCCTAAATCCCTAGTTCCCATAACCCTCGTCCTTGAGCTCCGTACAAAGGTAGGTGTCAATGGTGTCGCACCGACGACCACTTCCTATCCCATTGTCCTTCCTTTTGCCAACTCTACCCCAACGCCACGTTCCCCTCACTCAACCCCAACAACCCACTCGTCCCCCTTACCGTGGCACTCAATCGCATCATCCTAGTGACAATGCCGCATCCACCAACCATCCTCCCTCACCCGGATGGCTCCTCGATATTGGGGCCACTCACCATGCCACCAACAACCTCAACAACCTAGCTCTTCACTATCCCTACCGAGGAACTCCTCATTAGCGATGGCTCGGGTCTCACCATCTCCCATATTGGTTCTACTTCTTTCTTTACTTCTTCCGCATCTATACATCTTAATCATGTTCTTTATGTTCCTAATGTCTCTTGTAACATATTTCAATCTCTAAATTTTGTCTTGACAATAACGCCTCTATCACCTTCTCACTTACCTCTTTTGTTGTGAAAGATTTTCGTACGGACACAACTCTTTTACGAGGCAAATCTAAATTCGACATCTATGAATGGAATCCTACATCTCCTGCTGTTAGAGTTGTCGATTCGGGAAAACGGGACGGGATGAAACTATGAAATCCCGCAATTTCACGGTACGAGACGTCCCGAATTATTCGCGGGACAAAAAATCCTCATCCCGTCCCATCCCACCTCGGGACGCGGGACAATGCGTGACAAGAAAACGCTAATATTATAAAACTTAGTCTAACTGAGATAATGCCAAAATATTAAATTGAAAATATAAGATTAATATTTTGCAATCCAACAAGAGAAAAACTTCTTAAACTCATAAAATAGCTTAATCAATACAAAAAAACAATGGATACTTGGAAAAAAAAATAACTAAGAACTAAGTGATAAAATACCTTTGAGGTTAAAAAAAATAAAAATAAAACTTAAAACTTATTAAAATGCGGGACGTCCCGTTCCGTCCCGATTTGTCCCGCGTTCCAAACGGGATGTCCCAAATAGGTTCGCTTTTATACGGAATTAGAATATACTATTCCATCCCGTCCCATTTGTATGGCGGGAGAGGACGTCCCGACGGGACGATCCCAAATTGACGGCTCTACCTGTTGTTCATGCCACAATCCCCTCCTCAACAATCAATTGACATCATAGACTAGGAATTTCTATTCAATTTTACTGTTCATGCCACAACCCCCTCCTCAACAATCAATTGGCATCACCTTAGTACTACTTTCAACTTATATATTCCTTGTTATTTTACTTTCAATTGTAATTAATGTGATTGCAATAAAAGCCACAAGTTACCATATTATGAAAACTCTATCTCCTCTTAAGGTCCTCTAAATGTTCTTTACAGTGATATTTGGACATCCCCTCTCTTATCTTATGATGGCTATAAATACTATTTTATTTTTGTTGATCACTACTCTAAATACACTTGGTTATATCCTCTCAAACACAAAAATGATGCCACAAAAGTCTTCTCCAATTTCAAAGCGTGGAAAAGTATTTTCGTCGTCCAATCATCACATCTTTAGCGATAATGGTGGTGAATACATTGACCTTCGTCCTCTCCTAACCTCCCTTGGAATTAATCACTTAACCTCTCCACCTCACACCCCTGAACACAATGGCTAATTTGAACGACGTCACCGTCACATTATGGAAATGAGCCTCTCTCTTCTCACCCACTCTAATATGCCATGCAAGTTTTGGCCTCTTGATTTTGTCATAGCTTGCTACCTCATAAATCACATGCCCACTCCAACTCTCAATCTCCAATCTCCTTTCCTAAAACTCTTTTAAAAACCACCCAACTATCTAAAACTCCGTAGCTTCGGATGATTGTGTTATCCTTGGCTTCGTCCCTACACTACACACAAACTTGATCCAAAGTCGTCCCCATGTGTCTTTGTAGGGTACTCACCCACTCAAAGTGCCTACTACTGTCTCAATCCCAAAGCCTACAAAATCTCGGCATGTCAAATTTGTGGAACATGATTTTCCTTTCTCCTTCATCCTTCAAAACCAATCCACCCCTTGTCCACAAATATGGAAGAATGGTGCACCATCCGTCTTCCCGTCTTCACCACTCCGCCCATACCTTCGATCGAGCCTCACTCCCCTTTGGCCAACCCTCCTTCACCACCCTCGGCTCATTCGCCAACCTCCTCCACCTCGTCCTCCCTTACTCCGCCAACTGCCCAACAAACCCCACCACCTCCACCGTCACCACCGCTACCACATTATAAAGGCCCTTCTTACCCGTCTCAAAAATAACTTCTGTAAACCCATCAATAAACTCAACCTCCATGCCTTCTCCAAAACCAAGCCCTAGAGCCAACCACCTATACCCAAGCACTCAAAATTCCTGTGTGGCGCTCGGCTATGCAATCCGAGTATGATGCCTTGATCAAAAATCACACATGGGATTTGGTTCCTCCCTCTCCCTCTCAAAATCCAATTGGATGCAAATGGATCTATCGTACTAAATACAACCCAGACGAATCCATTGATCACCACAAATCACGTCTCGTTGCACATGGGTTTCATCAACGCCCTGGTCTAGATTATTGGAAAACCTTCAGCCCTGCTGTCAAACCACTACTATCAGAACCATTCTCTCTCTTACAGTCACTAATGGTTGGTCTCTTTGCCAAGTTGATATCAATAATACTTTTCTTCAAAGGGACTCTCACTGAAAATGTCTACATGTTAAAATCTCCTGGATTTGTTGACTCAACTCATCCCTCACATGTTTGCAAACTCCGCCAAGCTCTCTACGGTCTTAAACAAGCACCTCATGCATGGTATAATGAACTTAAACATTATCTCATGTCCATCGGCTCGTCAACTGTATATCTGATGCTTCTCTCTTCGCTCTTCGCCGACCTCAATATATCATTCTTCTCCTCATATATGTTGATGATATCATCATCACAGGATCCCATGTACCTCTCTTGGATTCCTTCATCTCCACATTCTCTTCAAAGTTCTCTTTGAAAGATCTTGGCGCTCTCTTATACTTTCTGGGTGTTGAAGTGATACCTCATTCTCAAGGTCTATTCTTGAGCCAACACAAATACTTCCAGGAACTTCTCTCACGAATCAACATGATGGACGCTAAACCTGTCCCAACCCCATTAGCTACTGATCCAGCCCTTACTGCCCACTCTGGAACCCCCATAGAAATCCCCACCGAATTTCGCATAATTGTCGGAACGTTACAATACTTGTCCTTAACCCGGTGTGATCTTTCCTTTGTTGTTAACAGACTCTCCCAATTCATGGAAAACCCGACTGATGTTTATTGGGCAGCACTCAAACGAATACTTCGTTACTTGGTTAGTACAAGTACACATGGTCTACTCCTTCGATGTACTTTTCCTTCCAACCTTCATACTTTAGCTGATACCGACTGGGCAGGTGATAAAACACATTACATCTCCACCACAGGCTACTTAGTTTATCTTGTATCCAATCTCATTTCTTGGAGTTCTCATAAACAACGAACTCTCACTCGGTCTTCTACCGAGGCTGAATATAGAGCTGTTGTTGCGACTGCTGCTGAAGTTTTATGGGTCCAAAATATCCTCCATGAGCTCCATATTCCTACTACTAGTGCTCCTGTCATTTATTGTGATAACATGGGTGCCATATATGTTGCTGCAGATCCTAAGTTTCACTCCAAAATGAAACACTTGACACTTGACTATCACTTTGTTCGCGAACATGTACAAGCCCACAAATTGCATGTTGCTCACATCTCTGGGAGTGATAAACTTGCTGATCCACTCAAAAAACCTCTTCCTCGTACACGGTTCCAAAGTTTTGTATCCAATATTGGTCTCTCCTTCCGGTCATCCATCTTGCGAGGGCATGACAGAGATAATCAATCTCCTTCCTAAACTTGGACTCCAAGTTATTCCTTTTCCTATTAGAACTCTTGTAAATCTTTACCTAAAGTAGTCTTTGACTTGTTTCCAAGTAGTTTCTCTTAAACATGTATATAAAGGACCATACTATGTCAATAAAGCTTAGAAAGGTTTATTCATTTATTCAATATGTTCTACAAAAAGTTGCCTTAACAAAGATATTAAATTACCGCCCTGTTTCTCCATATATACTCTCTTCATCGAAAGCGTCCAGATTACCTGGTTAAGGGACAATTAGAAGTTTTGAGTTCGAGCTTTGAAATGCAGCAATAATTAAAATTTAAAGTAGAAACTTAGTTGGAATTGAGATTTGTTGCCAGACTAATCAAAATTTAATATGATGTTCAGATGTGATCAGATTAATCGAAATTTAATATAGTGTTCGGATAGTGGTGATTAAAAAATAAAAGTTAAATAAACACTTTCTTCAACTATTGTCTTTTATTGTGATTTTATGGTTATTCAAGTTTGAATTTTGATTTGGAAGAACAAAATTAAATATGTATTTAAATTGGAGGGGTTTACCATATAATCCATCAAAATTACCAATTTTACTTTATAAGACAAACAATATTTCATCTAACCATATAATTCCTATATTAATTAGTACATTCACCCTCCCATCATTTTACTAAATTCACCCTCCCATCATTTTACTAAGTCCACCATTTTTATCAATTTACTTTCTCTCCAACCACCATCACCTTAGGTCACCCTGTAGACACCCCATTCTGAACACATCGGATCATACTTATACCACTCTAAGTCTCGCTTTGAGTCAAGAAGTAGAAATCCACCATTTCGTCATGTTTCGTTAAAGTTTTGACTAACTACCGTTAGTTTGGGACTAAACTGCATACGAGATAACGAGGAAAGGACAAAACTATCCACAGGAGCAATATCTCGCCGCGAGATGGCGTGTCTCGCGCGAGCTATCTCCCTCTCGCAGATTGCACGACAGCTTCCTCGTCGATTTCAACCTCTTTCCGGGATAAAACTTTATCTCTCCGGCCAACCAATGGGAGAGGAGGTCTAGAATCATCTGATAGGGTTTTAACTCTCCACTTCTTCATATCCAACCTCTATAAATACTTGGTGACTTCCAAGGCTCAAGAGGTCGAAGGTCCCAGACCGCGAATTTACACAACACACACACATTTTGTCGTTTTCTTTCCCTGAAAGAATCCTTCAAAATCACCCTAAAACTCACCTCATAGTTTGTTTGTCAACCTTGTTGATAAACAAGCATTAATCTCCAAACCAAGGACCAAGGCGAAGCTCTGTCCGTGTGAAGGGTCGACTCTAAACTTGAGCCGAAACTCTGCCCAAATCACCTCACGCAAGGTAATTCCTAATCTTCCTTCTAATTGATTGTTAGAGTGGTATAAGTCCATAGAATCTAGGATCGTCCTAGAGCCTCTCCAAATCATGAAGACGGTCTCGAAGCAATCGATCCTACATTCCGTTTGACCTCGTCAAATGGACCTTTATTTGTAACATTTGAATTCGTTTTTTTATTTCTTCTTTTGAAAAACCTCTCTTTTCTTTAGCAAGACCGATCTCCGGATTGGGTGAAATGGATGCCTTCTAAACCTACCCATTTCATAACCTAAGCCCCGAACTCAAATCTCTCAAATGGTTTTTCTATGTTTCCAATCAAATAATATAGGTGGCGACTCATAAAAATAAAAAGAACCGTAATTTCTTTCTCACAACGCTACAAAGGGCGACTCCGCTGGGACCGAAAATTAAGAGGCTTAAACTTGCGTCAAAATTAAAAGAGAGGTTTTTCAATCTATTTTGTAAAATTCGAATTTTTTCTCGTTCTCATGGGAGATATCTCGCACGAGATATCATTATCTCGCGCGAGATAGGGCTTCCAGCCTCTGGTTGTTTTTTGGTTTCTCCTGTTTCGCTCGTAATCCAAGACGAGAGCCGAACATGCAAGGGGGATCCTGTAATTTATTATCTCGCAGAGTTCCAGCATCTTAAGGCCTCCCTTAAGGTGTAGAACTCGGACCTTTATTTTCCTTAAATAATTGATTATTATTTATGAACTGCGTGTGATTGGGTTTTATTTAATTAAAGTCCGGTCCATTGGGGATTCGGGAGTTGTAAATTAAATTATTTATCTCTCTTTATCTCTCTTTATGTGGAACTACGACGGCCCGAGTCTTCCTAGATTGGGAGAAACGTAGGCAACCACTTGGTGCGGCCACTATCTCGTTTTCTCTTTGACTTTCAAAAAAAATAAAACTTTCTATTTTACTCTATCACATAGATTGACTATCACACACGCGCACATCATACTATAACCGTCATTGCACCGCATACCCTCTATAAACCCGGACCCACACTAAGGACGGATGACGGTAACCACCTAGTCGCCGGTCTCTCCGGTTGGACAATCCCACTCCGCGTATTCAATCCACTTAGATTGTCATATCGCGGGGAGCCTAGCCTTCCAAACCCGCATCGCCACATTCTCATGTAGATTGACTTTTTAGGATCACTCCGTGACCGGTCGGTTTTGACTCGGTGATCTTTTCTTGTTTTTGATCAAAACAAAGCCATGTAAAATTGACAATAAGAAAGGATTTGGAAAAAGTCCCTTCGGAAAAAGTCCCTTTCGGATGTCCCTTCAAGAAAAATGTGCATATAATCCTTCAAAAAAAAAAACAATCTTACATGGCTTTGTTTTACAAAAATCGGATTGATTGCTTAGTCGTTAGGTTCTGATAAAGGCCTTAGAAACCCCTCAAAACGGACTTTCCGTTTCGACCAAAAATTAGGGCTAAATAAAAATCGACTTTCCGTGTAATTATCTCGCGCGGGATTACTTATCTCGCACGGGATAATGCTTCTGTTTGCTGAATTTGAGCCTGAGCCATTTAAGCCTCGCTTCCGACTCGTTGGGGCTAGATCCCGATATCTCGCATCTCTTCGTCGCTTTTCCGAAGCTACTCAACTCCAAGACTCCCAACACAATGTCCGACATCGACAACATTCCGGGAAATGAGACCCCGTCCGAAAACAACCACAAACTTCGGAAGAAGCCAATGATCGCCTAGAAGTGCAAGCTTCCCAAATCCACACTCTCGTGGAAGAAATTCAAGAGCTTAAAGGCTGCACTAGCCAACAAAGAAAAGAAGAAGGAAAATGACTCTTCCTCCGGAGAAGAGGAGTCATACACTAAAAGGGCCAAGGGTCGCCGCAAAAGCAAAAGCAAGAAAAAGAAGCACGAGTCTAGCTCGCCATCTTCCTCATCCGACAATGAAAGTCACGCATCCAAGAAAGAAGGCAAGGGGGAAAGCAAGAATGAACCCCTCACCATGGCCATGCTAGAAAAGAAACTTGCATCCTCGATGTGAGTAAGGGAGCCACGCTCTCTATCGATTACGATACTCTTCGTCACCCATGTCAAAGCTTCCTAGAAAGTACAAAACACCCGACATTGCAAAATTCAATGGTGCCACCGTCCCAAATCACATTTGGAGACCTACTCTTGGGCCATGCTACCTATGGGTGTTGATGACAACCATGTTAGCCCAATGCTTTCCACAAACTCTCGATGGTGCCGCTAGAGATTGGTATATGACCCTCCCACTCTCAACAAGACTAGATCGGCCACTCGCTAGTTGTACTTTCCAAAAACAATATGAGGACAACTCCACTTATCGCACCACTAGAAGGGATCTTGAGCAAACCAAGCAGCCTTCCAAACGAGTCCTTCACAGATTTTGTTAAAAGGTGGAGAACCAAGCTAACCGAAATCGTTGATAGGCCCAGCCTAGACGAACAAATTCACATCCTCATACAAAGGCCTTAGAGAGGAATATCAAGACAAGCTAGCCGGCAACTACTTTCCTAGCTTCGCCGAACTTCACAAGTCGGGCATACGGTTAGATGACCTCATCAAACAGAAAAGTGGAAGCCAAGAAAGAAAGTGGATTCCGTTACAACAAGAGCTCTTCTTCCTCCTCCAATCCTAAGGATACGTCCGTCAATGCCATTGTCTTCAATCATCCCGAAATGGCAAATACTCCGCGGTACCCCCACCACAAAAGAAGAAGAAAGATAGACATTATGACAAGCTTGAAGGAATCACCCAAGAAGAACTCTTCGAAGTGCTTGTCAAGAACGGGAAAATCAAACCAAGAGAAGGCGCACCTCCAAAGAAAGATCTTCCCGCCAACCATGCCCATCATCTCTTCTCGCAAGTACCACAACTTCACCGGTCACGACACCAACTCCCGCTTCCACTTGAAAGACGTCATCCAAGATTTGTTTGACGATAAAGAGATAGGGTTACCAAATGTTGTTACTAATCCTTTGCCAAACAATGAGGTCAATCTAATAGAGATAGAAAGTAGCTTCGAGGACCCTACTCGCCTAGCCACAATTGTGGACGAGAGCCCTCTTGAATTTAATGAATCTTCTTTCGTTATATGATGTCTTGGGAGGAAATCTTAGAACAAAAGGGAAAAGGGTCTAAAACAAATAACCTACTCACACGATCCGGTCGTGTGATCACCAACAAAGACCCAAGGGATGAAAATCCTCCAAAACAAGCTAAAGCCTCATCGCCAAGTGAACCTGAGGACCCTCTCTTAACTCAATTGAAAAAGACACAAGCAAATATCTCGGTTTGGGATCTCATAGGAGCATCTCACAAGCACCGTGAGATGTTGAAAAGGCATTGGCTCAAATGACCATTTCCTCGTAAGCAACACCCGAAGAGCTCACTCAAATGATTGGCCAAGTGCGCTTGGCAACGTCATCACTTTCACCGACTTGGACCTCCCATCCTATGGGAACAATCATCATGAGGCCCTTTACATAATCAAGCTAAGGTGAATGGGTACCGAATGCCACGCATTTTGGTCGACAATGGTTCCCGCAATCAATGTCCTCCCGAAGAAAGCCTTATCATCATTAGGCCTCACCCACAAAGACCTCAAGCCATCCGGCATACCGTAAGGGGGTACGATTGTACCGCTAGAACCGCTCCGGGATCGGGCCAGATACCCGTAGAAATGGGGCAAGTCACTATGAGCATCGAATTTCAAGTCATCGACATCCCGACATCCTTCAACTTGCCGCTTGGTCGCCCTTGGCTACACGACATAGGGGTGTGCCCTCCTCCCCGCACCAATGCATCAAGTTCGTACACAACAACACGATAGTCACCATACACGGAGAGATGGTCACCGCTAGTCCTATCCTCGAAGTACAACATAGCACTTCGATTTCCTGTTCAAAGGGTTTTGAGATCGAGAGAGAAAGCACCGTGAATGTCATAGACACTTACAACGAGAACGACTACTCAAAGGCACTTAGGTTTTCCTAAGCCTTCCCGTCCTGGAGAATGATGCTAGCAAAAGGGTACTTTCCTGGATTGGGGCTTGGAAAGCACTTACAAGGAATAACGGAACCACCACCGGTCCCCCGCCTCACACAAAGCATGGACTAGAATACGACATCTCCATCCACGATGAAGATGACGAAGAAGAGTGGGGCTTCACTCAAATCAAGTGGGAAGGAACCTCGTACAAAGGCCGCAATGACCCAAAGTCCAAGGATTGCAACCTCAAACCATATCGAAAGACACTCAATGGCTACTTTGTTCGAGAAGGGGAAAGTATTCCCTACTTTATCTTTTCGTAACCATGGATCGATGATAAAGGAAAGCGCCAACCGGGCTTTGAAATCTTCAGCCGATCGCGATGCTTCTCCGTATGAAATGTAATCCGTCCCACCGATCCCTAATGATTTGTGGGGCACGAAGGCGTAAAATGACAAGCGAATGGGACTTTGTGTTGGGAGAAGACATGCCGCGACAGCTTCCAAGACCTCGTGCCGGTTAGAAGACAAATGATCCATGCAATATCCAAGGGGACGCTCCAACTACCGACTACACAAGACTAATACGTAAATGTGATGAGCCAATTCTAAACCGGCACGTCACCGGGGACCAGCTTGTTGATGAAGACTTCATGATCAAAGAGCTTGGTTGCACTCCCCACCCTCGCAGAAGATAGGCCCTACAACTTTTACATTAGAAGTGTGCTCCACCTCCGATGAACTCACTCAAGAGGAAATCGAGGCGGTGGCCGAACATGTATTCCCTTACTTCCTTAATGAAAACTTTGATCTTTCCGAGTACCCCGAGATTGCTAACATCGTAAATGATGAATTAACTAATAATAATCAATATAACGAACACGTTAATAATGAATCATACGATGAGATAGATCAAGAAAACGAACAAATCTTAAAAGAATTAGCTAAGCAAGTAGGTCGTTGTGGAAAGAATGGCCCTGTTGACGACGAGGAAATGCAAACAAGCTAATCTTGGGACAACGGAAGACCCCAGAGAAACAAAGATCGGCTTCTTCAAGGGGGAAGACAGAGAAACCTTGACGCAGCCTCCTCGTAGAATATGTCGACGTCTTCGCTTGGTCCTACAAAGATATGCCTGGGTTGAATCCGCCGCCTGTAGAACACAAGATACCACCGCTACCCAACGCCAAGCCGCCAAGCGTAAACTACGCAGAATCAAGCCGGAATGGTCAATGCAAGTGAAAGAGGAAATCATGAAACTCTTGAATGTAGGGTTCATCAAAGTGATTGAATATCCGGAATGGTTAGCAAACACGGTGCAAGTAGCCAAGTCGAACGGGAAAATACGAGTCCGTGTTGATTTCGTAGACTTGAACAAGGCATCCCCTAAAGATGACTTCCCGCTACCAAACATAGACATGTTGGTCGATGCCACAAAGAAGATACGAGGTCCGCTCATTCGTCGACGGGTTCGCAGTGGTATAACCAAATCCTCATGGCGTAAGAGGACCAAAGACAAAACAAAGATTCACCACACCTTGGGGAACATTCGCTACACGGTCATGCCGTTTGGTCTCAAGAACGCCGGGGCTACCTACCAAAGGGCAGCCACAACACTATTCCACGACATGATCCATAAAGAAATAGAGGTGTATGTGGACGACATGATTATCCACTCGAAGGGGACAGATGGCCAACACTTCGTAGATCTCGTAAAATTCTTCAATCGACCGAGACAAAGACAAAATGAGACTCAACCCCGCCAAATGCTCATTCGGAGTAGTCAAAGGGAAAGTCTTGGGATACATGGTCACGTAACGCGGCATAGAAGCATCCCGCCAAGATAAAGGCCATTACGTACATGCCTCCACCCAGACACGTAAAGAAGTAAAGGGATTCATGGGCAGACTCCAATATATCGCCGATTCATTAATCAATCGACTACAATGTGCGACCCCATCTTTAAGCCGCTTAAGAAAAACGCACCTCAAGAGTGGACCGAAGAATGTCAAGAAGCATTCGAGGAAGTTAAGCACTACTTGACTTCCCCACCTATCCCGGTTCCACCACACAAGGAGAAGCCCTTGAAGTTGTACCTCACGATCACGTACAACGCACAGGGGCTATGCTTGCTCAAGAACAAACACCTTCGCACACGTAAAATGCCATCTACTTTGTCGCCCGCAGATTCCAAGGCAAAGTGAAATCAACTACTCTCCACTCGACAAGTCATGCGCCGCTCTCGTCTCGGGTATCACAAAGGCTAAAGCACTATATGGAATCCTTTCCACCCGTCTCATCGCAAAGATGGATCCACCGAAATATATCCTAGACAAATCAAATTTGTCTTCGAGACTAGCCAAATGGTACTTCATGCTCGGGGTATGATATCACTTACGTCACTCGAAATCCGTCGAGGGAGTGTATTCGCAGATCGCTGGCCGAATTTCCTTGCGACGAAGTGAAGGGGGAAGACCCGCGATTCCCCGATGAGGACATCCTAAGCATAGAAGAAAATAAGTGGCAATTATTTTTCGATGGCGCAGCCAACAAGAGAGGGTTTGGCATCGGAATGTTATTGGTAGACCCTAACGACATCTACACTCCACTAGCAAGACGCCTTGACTTTGACGCCACCAACAATACCGTTGTATACGAGGCTTGCATAGCGGGGCTTGAGGCAGCCCTAGAACGCAACGTGATCGAACTCGAGGTATTCGGGATTCCCAATTGATCATCAATCGACATTGAAGAAGTGGAGGGTCCAAGATCCAACCCTTCAAAGATACAAAGGCCCACCTCCAAGAATTGGCGCAACAATTTCAGGATGTCTCATTCCACTATCTCCCTGCAGACAAAAATCGGTTTGCGGACGCATTAGCCACACTTGCTTCTTTGGTCGAAATCCCTAAAGGAAAAGCAAGCTTAAACCCTTCAAAATAACACGGCGTGCAACTCCCGCATACCGCGCCGTTATAGATCTTCACGATCGCAAAGACAAATGGTTATCCAAAGGTGCCGCCGTTGAAAACTCCGAAGGGAAACCATGGTACCACGACATTTGGTATTTCATCCTAGATGGAACCATACCGCCCGAGACAGACACTCGAAGACTCGTGTCGCCCTTAAAAGGTTGGCCGCCAATTACGTCATCACCGCCGGCCGTCTATTCAAGAAACATTCCCAAGGAAACCTCCTGCGCCACCGAGGAAGAGGCCCAGAAATAATGGACCATGTTCATCAAGGCATATGTGGAACCCACATGAGCGGAAACATGCTCGCCAAAAGATCATCGACAAGGGTACTTTTGGCCGACCATGGAAGCCGACCGTACCAAAATGGTCAAGAAGTGCCACAAGTGTCGATACACGCCAATCTTCGCATGCACCGCCTTCCTCATTGCACTCCAATGACTTCACCTTGGCCGTTCTCTACATGGGGGATAGACGTGATTGGAAAGATCACACCCGCTAGAGCCAACGGACACTGTTTCGTCCTAGTAGCCATCGACTATTTCACTAAATGGGTCGAGGCCGCCTCCTACAAAGTTCAATGCCGAAAGGTTGCGTAATTCATCAAGCACAACATCATCTCGCCGATATGGGGTTCCACAAGAGATGATATCCGATAATGGGTCACACTTCGAGAAGGAAACCGATCGCCTACCGACCGAGTACAAAATCACGAGACACAAGTCATCTCCTTATAGGCCTCAAACAAACGGAGCAGCTTGAAGCCGCGAACAAAACAATCGAGACTATCATCGAAAATGGCAAGCCACCGGAAAAGACTGCCCGACAAGCTACCATTCGCACTATGGGGTACCGCACTTCAGCCCGAATGCCTACAGGAGAAACTCCCTACGCCCTCACATTCGGGATGGAGGCCGTCTTACCGATAGAATTGGAAATACCATCACTAAGGGTTCTCCTAGAAAACCAAGTGAATGAAGTCGATCGGTTAGAAAGCAGATACGAAGAGCTAGCCCCGTTGGACGAAAGAAGGTTGAAAGCGGCCGAACACACTCAAGCTTACCAAAGAAGAATGGCAAGAGCTTTCAACAAAAAGGTCAAGACAAGGAACATCGAGTAGGCGACCCGGTGCTCCGTGAGCATCGTCCCGCACCTTTCAACCCGTTAGGCAAGTGGGGACCAAGGTGGATAGGACCCTACATTGTGAAGAAGATATTCTCTCGGGGAGCCCTTCACCGGTAGACTTAGACGGAGATCAACTACCGGCCTGGCCAACATGGACAAGCTCAAGAAGTACTTCGCGTGACTTGGCCCCCTAAGAACAAATCGCTCGCTAGGTTGAAAATCCCGGAAAGGACAACTTAGGCAAAAAATTAGAGCTAGCACAAGAAAAGAAGCCCGCTAGATTGAAAACCCGAAGGGGCGGTCTAGGCAAAAGAAAGGGTGTGCATATAAAAAAAAAAAAAAAAGGGGGGGCCTTATCTCGCGCGAGATTACCCCACGGCCCGGAGCCATATTTTGTCCTTTTTTCAAAAATGAACTACGTTGGACCTGAGCCTCTTGTTTAATTGCTGTAAAAGAGGAACGTAGGCAGCCTTCGGGTTCGGTCTAATCAAATAAATAAATCAAAGTTGTCCCTTTTATTAATCGAATGCGTTTCATTAATGACAATAGGGAAATCCTAACCACAACGACTAATTTGCTAAGCTAACAAACTTGAAAAAAAATAATACTAATAAAGCAAAAACAATTGATCTATCAAAGCAATCTCTTGGTACTCCTAAAGATCTAGCCTTTCATTGACTTGGTTGGCCGGCGGACATGGTCTCCACCGTCGTCGTGATCCTCCTTGCGCTTTGAGCCTCTCAAAGCGGAACATCCCTCGAGACGGTCAAAAACAGAGTCGAGACGATCAAAGACAGATTCCGACAATCTCTTGAAGACATGAGGCCTATCCAAAGCTTGCGTCTTTCCGTGCATTCCCTTGCCTCGCCTCTCGTACCAATCCCCATTAAGAAAATCCCGAGTTGGATCGTCGCACATTAGCGTGATCGACCGAGCCTCGCTCCTTCGCAAGATACCGCTAGCTACAAAAGAATCTCTTAGCAAGAAAAGCCGCAAATCATCAATCTTCTCTGCACTAGGATGACCGGTATGGAGGAACCAATCCAAATATTTGTCAGACAGGAAGATGCTTGCATTAAAAGTCCGAAGGTTCGACCAACGGTCCCGATTAGTTCCTTCACCCCATGCTTGAGCTAGCACCTGCGCAAACTCTATACCAATATAAGACACTTCACGAGAAGCTCCTTCGAAAAGATAAGTGTCCCGTCGTCGACCAAACCGACGGAGCACCCGCTTGGGAAAGTAAAAGGAGGAATCTCGCAAACCCGAAGAACAACCCTGTCAAAACCCTTGGTATTGGCAATATACTTGTTCAACCTCCAATAAGGTGGACACCAGAGAATATCGGCAGTTTCGGTCTTCGCAATCAACTCAACCCATTCATCCGCTGAAAGATCTTTGATCAACAACTTTCGCGTATGATATGTAAAAGGAGAATATTCGAACGGGGGACCTATCAACTTGAGAATATTCCAACGGGGGACCTATGCAGCTCATCAAGACCATGAAGGGTCTCACCCAAGATTAGCGGAATAATGTTCCTAGAACGTTTCCTAGCCTGCAGAACAACTTCCACCAGTTGGGAATCGACCAAGCCGTCCCTGCACGTAAACAAAGCATCTCCGAAAAGAGAAAGAGCCAGAAAGTTCCGCTTATGGACATGAAAAGCGTCATCATCAGAATCACCGCTGAAGCGTCCCGGAAAAGAAGAGCAATCAACCCACTTGCGGTGAACCAACCCATAGCAAGTATCAAGGGGGATCCCTAACAATTCGTTCAAAGCCTCCGAATGATTCCTATGATACTTAGGAACAGCAATCTTACTACCAAAGGCATATCCAAGATAATGGCGAATTCCTCCACAAGAGGCACCATCTCATTCAAAGAAAAATTGAAAAGATGAATAGAGGGATCCCAAAATCGAGCAAAGACTCCCGCAATAACTTCCAATCCGGTTGGAGGTTCTTCAAAGTGAAAAGAATTCTAAATCCGAATTTTCCTGCGATAAACTTATTGCGAGACCGGTTGCGAAACGACCTTACAAAATCCCTTGATGCTTGCTTGAAAGATGCAATCACTTCAGAGGACAAAGAAAAGTCATCGACAAACATGGACGTTGGGGCAATCTCCTTGGAAGCCATGGATCACAGGGTTGAAGAAGAAGACAAGAGTTTCACCCTAACAGGATATCTCTAGAGGTTGAAAGGCTAGCATGAGTTATCCGGCCGGACTACGTGGTGATTTTATAGGGAAAACTGTCAAAATCCTGTTCGAAAAAGGAAGAGATTTCTGCCTGGGTAGCGTGTCTCGTGCGAGACACCTTATCTCGCGCGAGATATCCCTACGGAAAAGCAACAGCAGTTCTACTCAAACAGCAATCTAGCCCCGACTTGACGAAGCAAGTCTCGAAAAACCTGCGTGTACAGTTCATAACATGCAATAAAACACCATACTCAGGCTCAAAATTGCGGCCTAACGGCCATTCCATTTCCGAAAACATGGAAAGTCGAGAAAGTTAATTAACTAACTAATTAGACCTAGGATTAGGGACTAAGAAAAACCATTGTTTGTGCTACCTATGTGTTCCTAACAAAATTTAAAAGAAAGAAAAATTGTCCGGGCCCACACGGCCAATATGTACAGATAATCGATAAAGAAAAAGGGGAGGATCACGCCATCAAGTCGCCGAGCCGCCACCTCCGCCATCACCACCAGGGGGGCTACCATCCCTCCTCGACCTCTTGGCTCCGCAAGTAGGGGTCATAGCCGAGGCCACCGTCGAGGCCGCCGAAGAAGCCTTCTGGAACAGCCTCTCGGACAGTCCAACACCAAAGCCATCAACCCAGCCATCTTGGTCGCTCCACGGTTGTAATCGGCCGCGGATATGGTGACCTGACAATCAAAGAAAAGAAGATGCTCAGATGGAGCCGGACATATACACTTATATGGACGAATACGAGAAACAAAGACAAACGAAACATACCGAAGAGACATCGCCCGGGAGGCGGTAACCCTCGGGAACCCGATCAGAGACGGGATGTGCCCCATCATCGGCATGCTCCCCATCATATACGTGTAGCTCGAGGGCCGTAGTCTGGGGGCAAAAGGCAGAGAACCGGTAGCTCCGAGAGGAAGTGCTAGGGGCCGATGAACCTAAAGCGTATGCAGAGGTGGAGCCACGAGCATGTGATCGCCTATCCCCCACCAAGAGGGGACCCATCAATCGAGGCAGAAACTCAGCATAAGAGGCCCCGGGGATCACGCAAGCCGTCGCCGCATCACCCACCAAAAGACTAGCATAATCATCCTCCGGAATAGAGTGGGTGGGATACATCGACCTCGGCGGATCCGCCAAGACCCGTATGATAGTCTACCCCGGCCATGCTGTGGGAAGACCCGCTCACCGAGATACATGGTATCTCCCTCCAAAGATGCCAGCATCCTCTGCATCCCGGTAGCATTCCAAGCACGATGCACCTCTCGCTCCAACAGGGTCCAAGGATATAGGCCCAGCCTCTCATACTCGAAGGAATCCAACATAGCCCGCGCCTCCGCCACCGTCAAAGTCCAATCCTGGTCCTCCTCCTCATCAACGCTCCGGTTGGGATGGCTCCACCTCCGGATATCTGGGAACACAGGGATCCGACTCTCCAGCTAAAACTTATACAGCCCGAAGACAGTATAGCCCCATATCTGCACAAAGAAAATGTAATGCATTCAAGAGGGAAACACAGATAGAGCATACCACGTAAAATGTAGAACATAATCAAAGAGCATACCTCCCAGGCATAAGAATACCCCGACAGAGTATCCTTGGTGTGCCTACACGCCTCATCCATGGCGTGGTAGCAGAAGGCCAGTCCCGCTGAGCCCCAGTCGTAGCCGCTCACTTCATCCAGATCAACCAACAATCGTAACAACGAAAGACGAGCCGTAGAGGAATGGTTCGCAAAAATGGTCTCAGAAAGGATGTACCAGAGGGCCCCCCTCACCAGTCGATCCGTGACTGCATTCGGCTTCTCAGCATAATCATCAATCTGACGCCGGAGGGGTGTCACCAAGAAGAAATCCCTTAACCTTGTTAGGGACGAAACCAATCAACTACCTCCACGCCGCCGGACCCGCGCAGCTTGAAATTCGGAAACTTCGGCAGGGGATCGCCAATGAACTCTAGTCCCGTGATGGCCAGAAAGTCAGTCGGGGTCATAGTCGCTTCCCCGAAGCGCAAATGGACCGTGTGGGTAGTGTCCCACCACCTTTCCCGGATAGCCTGAAGAAATTGGGGAGTCCTCCTTATTCCATGAAGGTTGTCAATGAAAGTCAACAAACCCGTTTGGGCCACCCTAGTTCGGACGCCGTCAAGATCCTTGATCTTGTCCCAAACTGCCCTAGCCATCTTCGGACTCCCTCGACAGTTCTTAATCGGCTTATACGACTGCAAAACAGAGGAAAAACAGAGAGGGCAAGATTAGAAATTATTCCATGTCAAGAAATCAATGAAATAGAAGAAATTTTTCATTGGGGCATTTCATCGAACACTTGGCGTGCGTACAAGAAAAGCTTGTCCAAGGATGTCAATCATAATCCGAATCAACCTCTCCTACAATCCATGATGTGTAGGAGGCTCATACGCACACAATGCAACAACAAACATCCAAAGAAATGCACAAAATCAACGCATGCAAGAGGAACCTAGTTCTAGGCATGAACAAGAACAAAAGCCATTGATGGAACTTTGAATTCAAGGGAAAGGGGATTCAAATCAATGCAATACAAGAAACAAGAGGTGAAGATAGAGTTCTTACCAAGCCCTCCCGAATGACAGTGGAGATATGCGCGTTCCTATCAAAAGTAAGATCATCGCGAGGATAATCTTTCCCTAGCAAATAACTTCGCAAAATCGGATTTCCTTGTTCTTGGGCCATGGATTTTGGAGGAAGGGGGAATTAAGAATGGATTAGAGGGGAGAATCTCCAAGCAAATCCGCGAAAAACCACAGAAAAGGCGACCTTGGCTCGAGCTAGGGAGGGAAATTTTGAAAAGGATATTTTCAAAATGAGCTAGAGCTGCTGTTTATATGCCCCGACAGTACATATCTCGCGCGGTATATCTTATCCCGCCGCGAGATAAACCTTCTGGAAAAGGACAAAATTGTCCTCGACAATAAGCGTCTACGCAACGTCAAAGTTCAAAATTTTGACACATTTACCCTTGGAAATTATAAACTAGCAAGGAAACGTGGAAAAACCGGTACCGCAAGTCACGGAACGAGTCAAACGTGACATGCGCACAATCGCCCGCAGACGGCACCGCCGCCCGAGAACCGAGTGGTCCAAAGATCAACTCCAATTCACATGATTCGTGAGCCCAGTAAAGGTGAATCATCAAAGAAAAAGCCTAGTCCAACGCCTGCATGTGGATCGTCATCAAAAAGCTCGGCCCAACGCCCAAACAGGTGGGATCGTCATCGAAAAACCCGGCCCAACGCCTGCAGTGGATCGTCATCAAAAAGCCCGGTCCAACGCCCAAACAGGTGGATCGTCATCAGAAAAGCTCGGTCCAACGCCCAAACAGGTGGATCGTCATTAGAAAAGATCGGTCCAACGCCCAAACAGGTGGATCGTCATTAGAAAAGACCGGTCCAATACCTGCATGTGGATCGTCGAACCAAAAGCCCGATTCAACGCCCAAACAGGTGAATCGTCATCCCCAACAAGAAAAAGCCCGATTCGGAGCCCGTAACGGCGAATCGTCACAAAAATGACAGACTCGCAGGACCGGACAGTAAGCCTTTGTTTTCTAACATATTTCCCGCAGTTCGGAGCCCGACATGTGCGAATCTTCGCATACAGGTATATTCAGAATTGGGTCTTGATTTGATTCCTCAGTATGAATTTGCCTTTTCAAAAAAATAAAATCTCCTCGATTTTAAAAAAAAAACGTTTTTCAAAATACCTAAAGCAACCTTTTCGTGTTTTGGAGTCGAACTACGTTATGGTCTGATTCTCCGATAGAGATACGTAGGCAGCCGTGCGGCACGACCATCCCGATGTTCAGAATGATGTCTTTTCTATCGTTGACATGACTTCTTTAATAAGACTTGTCGCCGAGGGGCTCTATAGACACCCCATTCTGAACACATCGGATTATACTTATACCACTCTAAGTCTCGCTTTGAGTCAAGAAGTAGAAATCCACCATTTCGTCATGTTTCGTTAAAGTTTTGACTAACTACCGTTAGTTTGGGACTAAACTGCATACGAGATAACGAGGAAAGGACAAAACTATCCACAGGAGCAATATCTCGCCGCGAGATGGCGTGTCTCGCGCAAGATATCTCCCTCTGCAGATTGCGTGCACGACAGCCTCCTCGTCGATTTCAACCTCTTTCCGGATAAAACTTTATCTCTCCGGCCAACCAATGGGAGAGGAGGTCTAGAATCATCTGATAGGGTTTTAACTCTCCACTTCTTCATATCCAACCTCTATAAATACTTGGTGACTTCCAAGGCTCAAGAGGTCGAAGGTCCCAGACCGCGAATTTACACAACACACACACATTTTGTCGTTTTCTTTCCCTGAAAGAATCCTTCAAAATCACCCTAAAACTCACCTCATAGTTTGTTTGTCAACCTTGTTGATAAACAAGCATCAATCTCCAAACCAAGGACCAAGGCGAAGCTCTGTCCGTGTGAAGGGTCGACTCTAAACTTGAGCCGAAACTCTGCCCAAATCACCTCACGCAAGGTAATTCCTAATCTTCCTTCTAATTGATTGTTAGAGTGGTATAAGTCCATAGAATCTAGGATCGGCCTAGAGCCTCTCCAAATCATGGAGACGGTCTCGAAGCAATCGATCCTACATTCCATTTGACCTCGTCAAATGGACCTTTATTTGTAACATTTGAATTCGTTTTTTTATTTCTTCTTTTGAAAAACCTCTCTTTTCTTTAGCAAGACCGATCTCCGGATTGGGTGAAATGGATGCCTTCTAAACCTACCCATTTCATAACCTAAGCCCCGAACTCAAATCTCTCAAATGGTTTTTCTATGTTTCCAATCAAATAATATAGGTGGCGACTCATAAAAATAAAAAGAACCAGAATTTCTTTCTCACAACGCTACACACCCCTCCCCAATTTATCCGGTCAACAACTCCGGCGACCAACTCCAGAGACCTTTTTTTTTTTACTCCGGCGACCTCTCTGGCGACCAAACAACTGAGAACTTAACTTATCAGTAAGTTCTCAGTTGTCAACTAAACTACTAATAACACGATCAACTACATCGACCACCAACTCTGGCGACAACTTCGGAGACCAAAAAACTTATCAGTAAGTTCTCAGTTGTCTCCACTAATAACAAGATCAACTTCGGCGATCACCAACTCTGGCGACCAAACAACTGAGAACTTATCAGTAATTTCTTAGTTGTCAACTAAACTACTAAAAACACTATCAAATCCGGTGACACCAACTCTGGCGACCTCTCTATCGACCAAACAACTGAGAACTTAACTTATCAGTAAGTTCTCAATTGTCAACTAAACTACTAAGAACACGATCAACTCCGGCGACATCCCCGGTGACCATTAACTCCGGTGAAATCATCCAATTTCAATTATAAATCGTTGAGAAATCAAATGTGATATTTATAATGAGATGGAGGGGTTAGCAAATTTAAAAAACTACATTCACAACTAAAAGAGAGCAAAAGAGATAATACAAACAGTTTCGAGATTTATTCAAACTGGTAAAAGCATACAACACAAATGCAAATATTGTAAGGGAGATGTTACAGAGAACAGCTCACAAACAAGTAAAGAAGACAACCTTGAAAAACTAGGGCTTGGAAAAAAACAAAAATAACCCACAAAGGGTTGTCATGGCATCACGAAGCCATGACCAATGCCCACTACCAATAAGACCACCACTATTTGAGTTGTAAACGACAACCAAAATGCCCCATTTGTAAGTATCCAAATCTGGCTCATGCCTTCCGGTTAAGTTTTCCGGCAATTTCCCGGACTTTTCTAAAGTCCGGGAGCAATTCCGGAACTGTTCCGAACCTTTCGAGGAATGAAGGGACTGATTTAAATTAAAAGGGCACGTTTTCCTTAATATGGAAAATATTCTAGAAGTGCCACCTTGCATGATTCTAGAAGCATGCTGAGTCATACAGGATAATGCCGCACGGCTGCATTAGGAGAAGACTCCTAGCCGCACGACCTCATTAGCCTTATCCAGACTGCCTATAAATAGAGCCCTCCTCTACCCATTTTGAGACACCAACAACATACCATATTCAGTACCAAAAGCTCTGTTCAAGCCCTGCTGTGAAAATCCAAGAAGTTGAAGAGTGCCAAGAAGCCACCTCACTCCTCCTTGAAGCCTTCCAAGTTGATCCATCCACTAGGCAAGATCCAAAGAAGAAGAGGTCACCACCATTGGTAACCTCTCACCCCTTTACCTTGCATTGTGCTTGTTTATGTGATATAATTGCTCATTGCATTCATATATTACTATTATCTTGCTTGGGACTTGGTATTAGTTGTTAAAGATCCTATCTTTATTCATATAAATCATACCCCCTCCCCCTTTGCATCCTTTGCATGAAATAAGCACCCTTTGCCCATAAAAATGTAATCTTTGCATCTAAAAGTCCCTCTTTTACATAAAAATGATATCTTTATGCATCCTTTGCATATAAAAATGTAATCTTTATATTCAAATTGCATCCTTTGCACCCTAAAACTCATTCTCACACATAAAAATGCATCCTTTGCATTAAAAATCTATTCTTGACATAAAAATGCATTCTTTTGCATTAAAAAATTATTCCTTTGCATAAAAGATCATTTCTTCACATCAAAGATGCATCCTTTGCATATGAAATATTATTTTTCCACATAAAAATGCATCCTTTGCATAAAAATCCTTTCTTTACATGAAAAAAGCATTCTTTGCAAATCAAAAGCATCCTTTGCACCCCAAAAATGTCATCTTTTCACTAAAAATGTCATTTTTAACATGCATCCCCCTAGTCCCCAATTGGTACTTGATGCAACCTTCGGAATGGACCGGTGTAAAGATCCTATCTTTACATCGTTTCTTCCATTAAAGGTGCCAAAATCTCTTTAGAAAGGGATAAACCTTGAACATATATCTCCGATTATCGCTTGAGACGAGCATGATAGCTCCCATATAAGCTCAATCGTCTCAAGGCGTAGGATTGATGGGCTAAGGTCACTCCTTTCCTAAAGAACCCCATTTTGGACTGTAAAAGAGAGTCCTTCTCTCGATCACGCAAAACCCAAGGTCAAATAGTGATGATCACAAGTCCAAGATGAGGACGGGATCAAAGTCCCGAACACATAAAAATCCAAGGAATCCCGAGCGACAACCAATTAAATGGTTTGTACGTCCGGAAGACAACTTGGGACATTCCCCCCCTCTCTTTTCAACACATGCACACTAGAAAGCACACAAGCAAGCACGAAAAATATAATCTAGGGAGACTTGCTACGGCAAGACACCTTGGGTGAACGACGATCCGTTCTTCCCAAGGGGTAACTTAACCTCCGAACCCTAAAATCCTTTTTTTCAAAGTTTTGAGGAAATCAAAATGGCGTGGCGACTCCGTTTTTCAAATTAAACCGGATGTTTTCAAACTCACGTGAATCCAATCTAAAATACAAAAACAAAAAATTAGAATTTGGGCACACATTCACACCATTGCATACACATACACACACCTCTATCTTCTCTCTGTTATCGGCGAGATTTCGGTGATATAAAACATGGTCGGTGATGGAGCTTGGCCGGAGATGGGGAGATGTTGACCGGAGAAGAGGGAGATGTTCACATGCTAGATTTCGAAGTAAATCAGATAAAACAAACCAGATATGCTGGATCTATGGCAGTTGCGAGCTCGAAAGGAGGAAGATCGGAGAAGTGTCGCCGGTGTAGAGAAAATGGTCAGATCATGCAGTGAGGTGGTCGGAATAAGGCGTGTTATGTGTAGCCAGAGGTGCGAAGGGATAATGTGAACGGAGGTGGGGACAAACGCTGGAGTTGAGGAGGGAGACGTTCGCTGGAGAGGGAGGGAAGGGGTTAGCCGGAGTTGGGGAGGAGAGACGGTCGCCTGAGAGGGAGGGAAGAGGTTCGCCGGAGTTGGGGAGGAAGGGGGTCACCAGAATAATAAATGATCGGAGGGAGGGTAGAGAGAGAGAGAGAGAGAGAGAGGGGACGAAGTGGTTTTTTTTTTTCTCGTGTGTGAGAAGAGGTGGGTGTTTATTAAGGTTAAAGGGAGTATATAGTGAGATAAAATAATTCATGAGACTATGAGGTAGATTAAAAATGTCCTTGTTTTAGAAGGTAAATTCAATATTACCCATGAAGGAATTAGGAGGTAATTTTCTCTTTAAATTCTAATCCATAGCTTGGAACCACAACTAGGGTTGACCGATGACCTAACTGGATTTACAACCTAAAAAGTCGGATTGATTGATCAATAGTTAGCCTATAAAGTCGGATTGATTGACATAGTTCAGATTTAAAAAAAAAAATTAGAAATTGAATAATACTGATTAATTTTTTTATAAATGGATGGTCCCGTTAGTAGGTGGGGATTGGGGAATCATAAGACAATAATAACCTTAACCTTAGTGAGTAACCTGGCCTAGATTATAACATAATGAAATTATTGTACAGTCCAATTATACATGCTCATCAGAGATTCATAAAAATGAAATTAATTAGTCTACTGAAAAATCGACCACATATATAATTCTGCTAAAATGAGAATCGAGTTAATTAAGACTTAGAAGATATTGTAATCTTTTGTGACGATGGAAATATTTTATCTAGGATTGGAAACCTATTTATCAGTTAATTGATTTAAGTGTGATTGTCAAAGTTTCTGCATTATTTTTTCAAATATATACTCCCTCTCCCTCTATCCCATTACAAATTAACTACACACTTTTCTTATATACGACGTCCCATTACAAACTACATTTTTTAAAATTGAAATATTTTATTACTTTTATATACTCCCTCCGTCCCACGTAAAATGTGGACTAACTTTTTGGGTGTGGGAATTAAGGAAAAGTGATGTAAGAAAGAGAAAAAGTTAAATGTTGTGAGTATGAAAAATTAAATAGGAGAGGGAATGAGTGGGAGGAATAGTTAGGAGAGAGAATGTTGTGAATGTAAAAGTGAAGTAGGAGAGAGAATGAGTGGGTGGAATATTGAATATTTGTTTCCATTTTTGGCAGTCCACATTTACGTGGGATGGATCAAAATGGAAATAAGTCCGCATTTACGTGGGACGGAGGGAGTATTGTTCTTCGCTGCATCATGGTATGGTATGGTATGTCAAGTCTGCATATAGTTGTAGTACAATCTATAGTATAAATGGCAACCCCTCCTTGCTACAATATAATGAATAGTTTTAAGTGTCGAATTTTTCATTTTGCCCTCACTAAATTGTCTCTTTCCCATTTTGCCCTTAAATTTTTTTTTTTTTAAATTAAAAAAAAAAACGTGTCCACAAACACGGGCTTATTCTAGTGTACTCATAAATGAAAGTGATTTTTATTAATAACTAATGCATGAAATATTAATTAACTATTAAGAACAAGTGATTTCATTTTTAATCTAAATCATGAAATAAGTGGATACTTATATTAGTGATATACAATAATTATATCACATAATTATTAAAAGACCCTGTTTACTTGATTAACTAAGATAGGATTAGACAGTTAAGCTTTTATAGTTAAGATTAGTTCTTGGCTATCAGATATTAACTGACTAAATAATAAGAGAATAATTTGCAGCGGAATAAATGATATGAAATAATGTAAAGACAAGATGATTAGTGTAAGTATGTGTAGGTGTGTGTGTGTGTTTATGTGTGATAGATACCAATATAGACACAAGAATTTTAAGGTGGTTCAGAATTCACTCCTCCTACGTCCACCCCCATTGTCAATCTTGACAAGTGAGCTCAATCAACTATAATCTAGGTCGCTTTAGGAATTACAATGATTGAGAAGGCAAGTTCCTTGAACTCCCTCTTTCTAATTAGTACAGTCAATTAGGGCTTTCTTCTTACTAAGCAAATTACAGATTATACACTTAAAGTTCAGTCTTAAGTGTTTACAAGTTTTGGATTATACACTTGAAGTACAGTCTCAAGTGCCTGCAGTTTGTGACTAAAATTGTTTGATGTTGATTCACAGGTTTGCAGGTATGTAGGGGTTTAAGAAGGGTTGTAAAAGGTTATGTGTCAAAGGGTTTAGAATCCAGTCAGTGAGTCTTCCTTATATAGGCTTGTGAAAGAGCCGTTGGAGGAGACAAGACAATAAAAGAAGTGGTTGGAACAGTGTTGTATGTAGTGCAGCTTTGACTGGATATACAAAGGTTGATTTTTGCAACCCAAGTTCTGAAGATCTTCTAGAAGGGATGACCTGGCAATGTTGTTGAGAGGGTTAAAGATAGCACATCCTTGTCATCAATGGATTTGCACACTGCTGTTGGCACTGAAGATCTTTGCTGTCAGGATGATGAATCTCTGCTGTTGAGTCTTAGTTGATGGATCAAGTAGTCTTCACTATTAGATCTAGATTGAGTAGAGGACATGGTTTGTATCTTGTGTATGAATGATCTCTTTGATGATGAATGTAATGGAATAATACATGATTATTTGTTTGTTCTCTAGAGTTGTTTGATCATTACTGTCAGAGCAAGAAGTCTTTGATAATAATCTAGGCAGATGAATCTGGCTAGATTATTTCACTGTAATGAGACTTGAGTAATTTTATATATGATAAATGAGGCATTTCTTGTTTAGAAACATTGATCCAGAGGTGAGCAGGTTGGGGCTTATGGTGTTGATCTTGATCATTGTTGTCTGGCAATTCTTTACTGTCAGAGGTCTTTTGATATAAACCCTGTTTATATGTTCCTTTGTCAAAACCACTTAACTATGTTTAAGCATAGTTAGGTCCTAACAATTTTCCCCTTTTTGGTAAAGGATGATATCTAGGAAGATAAGACCTGCAAGAATACTTATGATTTGAATGCACCAATGAATAGACATTACATCTTCTTGATTTAATCAAAAGCACTTAATCAAACACAAGCATTATTCAGACATCATAAAAAATTGTTTAAACAAAAAAAATTTCAAGAAGGCATAAAAATGACTTAACCATAAGACTTAGTCAGAGTCTTCCTCTCTTTCCCTCCTTGCATCCAAGAGTTGATTTCTTTCAAATTCGAGCTCCTTTCTTATCTTGGATTCAACTCCTCTGAAATACATTTCATTGTTCCACTCCCAGCTCATTGCATCATCATATCTGAAGGTTTCATCCTCCCTTGCTTTGAGTTCACCCTTGGTCAGGGGTTCCTGGTCATCAAGAAGCCTTAAATTCCCCCATTTGGATCCTTTCTTCCCTCTTGAGATTTGGCCTTTTGTCCCTGTAAAAAGGTTAGAGAAGAAGGGGTTTATTTGGATAGTTGAGGATGGTTGAGATGGATGGTGGGGGATCACAGTTGTGACATAATGGACAATTGAGGTGGTGGATTGAGGCACTTGCTTCTCAGTGTGATCATCTTCTTCATCACTTGAAACTATGACATTTGCAGCAGGTTTATAAGCTCTTTTCCCAAATTTGATTGCATCCTCATCAGACTCTTTGGACTTTCCCTTGGCATTCTTCCCATTTGACTTTGCAAGGACATATTCTTCCATCATGTGCCTCATTTTAGTAATCATCTTTCTGGTGAACTTTTGCATGTCAATGATAGTTACATAGTATGGAGGGACATATTCTGATGGGTTAAAGTTTGTTGGGAAGTCAAGTTGTTGAGATCTTGAGTTGGTGGGAATAATGGGAGGGGATCCAGGATTTGTTGTGGGAAACATCACTGTTCGGTGATTCTTGGCAATTACAACCATGATTTTTAACTTGTTACTGCACATTCTCCAGTACATCTCCTTGGATAAGTCTATACATAGAGCATACACAAGTTTTGAAGGCATGTAGATACACTTATTAATGTTGTTGGACAAGAATTGTGAAAACAGGTGTAAGTACCCAAATCGCCTACGCCTTCCTAAGCAAATTTCGGCAATTTCGGTAAGTTTCCTAAGAATTCCCCCGGACCTTCCTAGTGTTTCGAAAATGTTCTGGAACAGTCCCAAATTAAATTAAGGGCTGAAGGGAGCCTTCCTAATTAAGAAAACACGTTTTTCTTAATTAGGAAGAGGGTTCTAGAAATTGCCACCTTGCATGGTTCTAGAAATGCTGAGTCACAATGGATAAGCCCGCACGGCTGCATTAGCTCGCTGCTCTTAGCCGCACGGCTTCATTAGCCTTATCCAGACTGCCTATAAATAGAGCCCTCCTCTACCCATTTAATCATGAACAATACACACAATCCATAGCAATACACTCACAATCAGTCACTCCCAAGACGTGAAGAATATTGGTGAAGGCTCAAGAAGGTGAAGAAGAAGCTAAAGAAGCTCCCTCCCTCCTCCTTGAAGATCCAAGACCAACCTCTCCTCCTAGCTCCGACCAAAGAAGCAAAGGAAGCAATTGGTAACCTCGCACGCCCTAACCTCGCTTTTAATTGATATACTTGCTCATTGCATTCATATATCTTGCTTGGGACTTGGCATTTATTCATAAAGATCACATCTTTATCACCCCCTTCCCCTTTTGCATGCATTAAGACCTCATTTGTCATAAAAATGTAGTCTTTTTCATAAAGGTGCATCCTTTGCACCTAAAACCCCCATTTTCAAATAAAAATGTCATTTTTATGCATCATTTGCATATAAAAACTCAATCTTTTCAATAAAAATGCATCCTTTGCATTCAAAACCCCTTGTTCAAGCATCATTTGCTTTAAAGACCATGTCTTTACCATAAACTAGCATCATATGCTTTTCAAAATGCAATCTTTATGCATCATTTGCATAATGAATGCCAATTTCTTCAACAAAAATGCATCATTTGCATAAAAATCAAATCTTTATGCATCATTTGCAATAAAGATTATTTCTTTAAACCAAGTGCATCATTTGCAACCCAAAAATGTCATCTTTTCATTAAAGTGTCATTTTTCATCATGCATTTCCCCCTTTCCCCCAACCTAGGAATGGACCGGTGTAAAAGATCCTATCTTTACATCGTTTCTTCCATTAAAGGTTCCATATTTCTTTAGAAAGGGACACCTTGAACCCTATATCTCCGATTATCGTTTAAGAAAGAGTATGAAGCCTCTATACGAGCTCGACCGTCTTAAAGCGTAGGATTGATGGGCTAAGGACCCTTCTTTTCTAAAGGACCTCATCTTTGACCAAAAGAGAGTCATTCTCTCGATCACGCAAGTCCCGAGGGTCCCAAGGTTTAAAATGCGATGATCACAAGTCATAAGATGAGGATGGGATCATAATCCCAAATACATAAAATTCCAAGGAATCCCGAGCGACAACCAACAAATGGTTTGTACGTCCGGAAGACAACTTGGGACATCCCCCCCTCCTTATTTTCAAACACATGCACACAAGAAAGCACGCAAGCAAGCACGATTACTGAAATCTTGGGAGACTTGCTCCGGCAAGGCACTTTGGGTGAACGCCAAACGTTCTTCCCAAGGGGTAACTTAACCTCCGAACCCAAGTAAAAACCTTTTTTTCAAAGTTTTGAGGTAATCAAAATGGCGTGGCGACTCCGTTTTTCAAATTAAACTCGGATGTCTTCAAACTCGCGTGAATCCAACAAAAATTTGGGCACCACATTCACAGTTTGGCGACTCCGCTGGGGATTATCCCAAAGGAGAAAAGCTTCTATTTTCAAAACAAAAAAATTGATACTCGGTATATAGGTGGAAACCACTTACCCTTCCTGTACACTCCCTGACGTGGGAGTTGGGATAACCGGTGGTTTAACAATCCACGTACCAGTATCCCTTTTCGAAAAACAATTTTGAAAAAAAATAAAAGAAAGCTTTTCCCTTTGAGCGGGTTAGACTCCCATCGCCGATTTCATTAATCGTGCTTGCTTTCTTTACCTTGCATTGCATCATTTGCATCTTGGAATCTGTGCATACTTTGAAACGGGAAATAACCCGAAAAATAGCAAAAGGAGTGGAACCTGGAAAATTGATCCATGCGCCGTACGGCTCAATCCTCATTGGATTCTCGACCGGGCGACCTCGTGGCAATTCCACCAGAAAAATCATGGTTAACTGGGCGCCCCTAGCTGCCTGGGGCTACTCACTTCATGATCGATCGGGGCTCCTTAAAATTTACGTGCTTACGTGTTGCATTTTCCCCGTCCCGAAAATCATTCCTTTAAAACACAATTCTGAAAATATCTGTTTTAACTCAAAAAAAGAACATTTTTAGGAGACCGCACACTACGCGCACCTGATATATCCCGTACACTTTTGCACGCACGTCCTTCAAACCCGAGGGTGGTTCCAAATGCAGCCACGGACAGCCTTACGATGCTCCCGGCGCGCACGGAATCATCCCAACCTCCCCATGGCAAAGTGTCGACCAATGCACACCCGTGTCACACGTTTCAAAAACCGTGACTTTTGGTTGGTTTTTGGTCTAGTCCGTGTCATATAGCCCAGCCGCATACCCACGTAAAGGTCAAGCCTTAGCTCATAACGGAAGCCAAGATTTTCGCTCAGCGAAATTCCGCCGAAATTCCGACAAGGAAAAATCGGTGGGATCTTGACTCCGACATTGACTATTGACCTTGACCCGCACGAAATGCGTAAGAGTCAAGACCGAGTCTTTGCCAAAAATCAAAAGATCTTTCGCTCAAGCGAAGCTCGCCAAAATTCCGACAAGGAAAAATTGGCAAGATCTTGACCGGCATTGACTTCGATTCCGACTCACGCACCGCGTATGCAACGAAGTTCAATGTGACACCGTGTCATCCGGCTTTTACCGCCCGACCCATGCCTATTATTCTCTCGACATTACCGAAAGTCGTAAACCGTCATTCGCTCAAGCGAAACTCGCCAAAGATCCGCAAGGCAGTAGAGACGAGACTTTCCCGGTATTGCCTTGACTATAATCCGCATCGCTCGTGCGTTGAAAGGTCCTATGACCCGCTAGACCCGATAGGAGCGTTCTTTACTCTCGGCCGGTGGGATCCGCGTGCCCTATAGGACCTCGCCCGGGCCGTCCACCCCGGGAGGTCGAAATACAGTGGAATACGAGGGGCTTATAGACGTAGTGACGGAACCCACGATCCAGATCTAGAGTAGTTGTGAAAAAGAAGGGCGTAACCCCTTTTCCAACCAAATAGATATTAATAAAAGACACTGTTTTAAGTAAACTTGAAGATTCTAATTTGCATATTGCCCGAGCCTTCACCCTAAACACCTACCCCGAGTCTAAACCTTTCCTATCCCTTTCCCGCAATGAGAAAGAAGTGGGTGAGAACACCGGGTCGCCGACTTGTTAGCGCAGAATCCTCGTGCGTTCGCCGTAATCCTCGCCGAGAGTCGAATGGCCGATTTGACAGAGAACAAGGCCGGTTTGGGTAACCTGATGACTAGGGAAGAAGAGCTAGCCTATAACCAATGCCCTCCCCATCTTCATATAACCCATTGCCAAAGACCGTCCCTTCTCGCCTTCTCCAATACCCCAAGCCGTTAGGGTCCCGACACCCTCGCTTCCTCTCGCATCCCCCACGGGACCTTTTTCCTCCTTTCACTCGAGCCTACTTTGGAATCCCAAGCCAATTTGACCTTTCCAATTTTGTCAACGCCGTGAATTTGCCTACCTCTGACAGCTACAAGTGAAGAGTCACGGAAACGAGAATAGGAATGGATGGATTTACAAATGATGATGACAGTCAAGAAAAGGAATGGACTTGGAGCCAACGGAAGTGAAACCCGAGGGGCAAGATGAGGTAGAAAGCCACGCACTGAATAGGGGATGAAATCACTTCAAAGTGTGTCTGCAGCCTATGCAAAGGCTCCTGAGAAGGATGAGGTAGTGTATGAGTCCTATATCCTAGAGTTCAATACTCCGTACAAGGACTTGGTAGGTGAATGGAGAAACTTGATCGAAGCTTTAGCCAAAGAGGGAAGTGGGCTCCGCCCACCGATCCGGAACATGTAAGCGTCGCCGAAGCCAAACTCTCATCAGAAGGGTAGACTCTATCACAAAGTGTTAGTAGTCACTCCCGAAACTTGGTCCGAAGAAGAATGTATGGATGCCTTGGAAAGAGTCCTCGAGTTTAGAGGCGACCCCAGCCCCTTTATGTCCTACGATGATAATGATGTTTTCCCGGTAATCCCTAAGCCCGAGGAAGAGTCTCGAGATACCCCTCATATGGCGTCAAGTATCCCGACTCGCTTTTGCCCTCATTGGTCATCGAGCCAAGGCGAAAGTTCCCACGAGAGCTACCGTAGTGACACCGATGAAGACACAATGGGCGCCTAAGGGACAATAGAGGAGTGGTTAGCCCAGAGCCAAAAAGCCTTAAAATATCTCTCGACAAGAAGGAAAAGAACCCGCCATAAGGTTTGACCCCGCAGAAATCCTTATTGATGATGGAATTTCCCACTTCGTAAAATGTTTGGCCAACGTCAAAGATGCCGTCAAGGTTGACCCCTGTGGAAAGAAAAGACATGCTTCGATGCTGATGAGGAATGTGATCCTACTCGTTAAAGAAGTTGCTAGGTTCGGATGAGAAAGCCATTTGCCAAGCTCCAAACTCCTAAGTGATAATTCTTGTTGCATGCCGACTTTGAAAAGTTTGAATGAGACCGTGAAAGCTTTAAACGGAGAAGGTGAAGTTGAAATCAGCCGGTCAAACTCGTAAAAGGTCAAAAGCCGGTAACCCGGGACCCGATTCGGGAAGCCGCCTATGCTTCCGGCAAAGACCGTCAATCGATCAATCGCCAGAATTGGCCATACGCCGCAAGAATCCGCCTCGACTTTGAAAGAATTGACAGAATCCTCCAAGAGGGAATAATGACCAAGGAAAATCCAATGTCTATGTGATGACTCGGTCTGGGCGTATGAATGTTGAGCAAACCTAAGGGTGACAAAAGAAGCACCGTCTCCGAGCCAAAAACAGATAAAAGACCTTATAAGCCGAAGCGTAAAAGCCTCGACTCGATAAGGAGGATCCAGCCCTAACTCGCCTGAAGTGTACCCAAGCCAATATCTCCTTATGGTCCCCGTTGACCTCTTCATACCCTCATAAGTTGAAGCTAGAAGAAAGTTTGGCCAAGACCATGGTGCCCATAGATGTCACCCCGTATGAGGTCGTCCAAATGATTGGAAATATCCACTACGGAAACATCATTACCTTCACCGACTTAGACCCGCCAAAGTATGGGGCTAGTCACAACGAACCTCTTTACATCACACCGCTTAGAAGAGCGTCGATTGCCACGAGTATTAGTCGACTGAGGGTCTCGCAATGAATGTCTTGCCGCCTAAAATGATGGATTTATTGGATCTCGAAGCCAACGGACTTAAAGCCTTCTAGTCGACTATTAAGGCCTATGACTCCACCGCACGATCAGCTTGGGGATCGCCACTCTCAAGATGTGGTTCGGAAAAAGGTCATGGACGTTGACTTTCAAGTTATTGATATTCCGATTTCATTTACCGCCTTGCTGGGACGGCCTTCGATCCACCGCATAAACGGGGTAGCCTCTACTTTGCATCGCTGCGTCAAATTTCGCCGAGCGATGGAACTATCACCACCATTTATGGAGACAAAGTGTCACGGTAGAAGGAACCAAAGACTGGGATATCCCGATATTGGAGATCAAGCACGATGATGAAGGGTTAGCATTGACCGGATTCTCCGTAGCTTCTTCCAAGGCACAAGTGTGTTGCACCGACCTCACCACTACTTCCGATAAAATCCCTCCCGCCATGAGAATGATGCGAAAATGAGTTATCTTCCCGGGACTTGGATTGGGTAGAAGACTTCAAGGTCGTAACACCATCATTGATGTGAAGGAACAGACTACCGTATATGGCTTGGGGTACAAACCGAACTCCTGGATGCCGTAAAAGCTAAAGGCACGAAAGGTGAAGGGGTCCAGCTCCATCCTTACAATACCGTCTCGACCCATTACTTTACAAAAGGAGGGACACAATATGATGAAAGTGATCGCGCATCTCCTTGTAAAACCCTTCTAGAGAACCTTGAGAAAGTTAGGGAAAGCCACCAATCCCGTTCGAAGAATGTTCCTTGATTTGCCGTATATCCTCGGGGCTACCACTACCGTTCGTAATGAGTACATCTTCAAAGGAAATCCGGCCAGTGGCAAAGAGTCAAGCATCCGGACAATGGACTTCTCCGCCTTTGAGTTAGCTCTTCCAAAGATCAGCCAGATAGAAGCTGCCAGCACAAGACAACAAAGGGGGTTTGCAAGAGTTGTTTGACGAAGAAGCACAAATCCCGCACTTGATCGACTTCACCTGCACGATGAGATAGTTGCCGTTATTGGAGACGATGGTGAAAGTCATTTTGATCCTCGCACTTTGGTGACTAAGACATAAATGCCATTGAAGAATTGGGAGACATTCTCGTGGCCGATAGCCACTGACAAAGAAATGATCACGGAGCTTGGATTGGTACCCCGTCCTTCTCAACCTAGTCGTGTCAAACACCCCGTTGTCTATTCAATGAGTCAGAATCTTTGAATTCCAAACCTCGTAGTCATCCGAAGGCCTCACGCCCGAGGATTATGAAAATGTAATCGATGTCATCTTTCCCCTTATTTTGAATGAAATGACAAATCTTTCGATTATCCTCTTATTGCCAACTTAACAAATGATAAATTAACTCAAAACTTAACAACAGCTTAATAATGAATCATTTGAACAAGATGCAAACACACTAAACGAACAATACATTAAAGAAATCTTTAAGGTGTTTCGTAAAAGAGGAAAACCGGGCCCAAGCCGCCGAGGAGGTTTTGATAAGTGTGAACTTGGGTACTATTGAGGAACCTAAAGAGACACAGATTGGAAGCTTCTTCCAGGGGGTTGAAAGGGACAGATTGATCGAGCCGCTCGTAGAATACGTCGACGTGTTTGCATGGTCATACAAGGATATGCCGGCTAGACAGCTCGATAGTAGAACACGTAATCCCTCTAGCACCGTATGCTAAGCCGCAGCGTAAACCGAGAAAGATTAAGCCGGAATGGTCTCTACAGTCAAAGAAGAAATTGAGAAGCTACTGCGGGTAGGGTTCATCGTAGTCATTGAATACCCGACATGGTTGTCCAACATCGTGACCGTAACCAAGGCCAATGGGAAGGTGCGCCGCCGTGTGGATTTCCGAGATCCGAACAAGGCCAAAGCCCCAAAGACGACTACCCTCTCGCCAAACATAGACATCCCGGTGGACTCCACCGCCAACTACGAAGTCAAATCCTTCGTTGATGGTTTTGCAGTGCTACAACCGCATCAAGATGGCCGAGGAAGACCAAGAAAAGACAGCCTTCACCACACCACGGGAACCTACTGTTATACAAGAATGCCATTCGGGCTCAAGAATGCCGGGCTACTTACCAAAGGGCAACGACCGCGCTTTTTCATGACATGATCCACAAGGAGATTGAGGTCTACGTAGATGATATGATAATCCACTCCAAAGGAGAGGGTGGGCAGCACTTTGTTGACCTACGAAAATTCTTTGAGAGGTTGAGACAAAGATTCCATGAGACTAAACCCCGCCAAATGCACCTTCGGAGTGACAAGGGGAAAAGTGCTTGGGTATATGGTCACGTAGCGAGGTATAGAAGTTGACCCCGAAAGATCAAAGCCATCATGGATATGAGGCCACCTCAAACCCGCATGTAAGTCAAGAGCTTCATGGGTAAATTGCAAGACATCGCCCGTTTCACAATCAGCTGACCACTATGTGCGAGCCCATCTTCAAGCTCATGAAGAAGAATGTGGACACGTAATGGACCGAAGAATGCCAAGATGCCTTTCACTGCATCAAGGCATACTTAGTACATCCCCCCACTATGCCCCCCACATAGACAAGCCTCTTCTCGCTCTATCTCACTGTCACGCGTACACGGCAGCTTGGGGCTATGCTTGCTCAGAAAAGAAAGACTCTCTAGAAAATGCCATTTACTTTGTCACCGGAAGCTACAGGAGTGAGCTCAATTACTCAAAGATGTGAAAAGACTCGTGCAGATCGGTCCGGGTAGTCGGCAAATTGAAGCATTATATGCAAGCCCACCCCGTGAATTTGGTCTCGAAAATGGACCCTATCAAGTACATCTTTGACAAGCCTTCCCTCTCGATGCGTTTAGCGAAGTGGTCCTTCTTCTTGCGTATACGACATCAACTATGTGACCGTAAAGGCCATCAAGGGTCAAGCATTGTCGATCACCCGGCGAACTTCCCGAATGAAGACAGAGGGCCCGAACCCCAATTCCCTGCATGAAGGGATCTTTGCAATGAGCCCGAGAATAGATGGCAATTGTTCTTTGACTGAGCCGCTAACAAAAGAGGAAATGGTGTAGGAATGCTATTGGTCGATCCGAAAGATGAGCATACCCCCATAGCCCTCAAGTTGAACTTTCCCGCCACGAACAATGTCGCCGAGTATGAAGCCCGCATTGCCGGTTTGGAGGCCGCCTTAGAAAGAAATGTCAAGGAGCTCGAAGTTTACTGAGACTCGGCCCGATCATCAACCAAGTCTCCAACAAGTGGAAGACTCATGGACCCTAATCTCGCAACGGTATCATGCCCATATGGAGGAGCTTGATCGGACAGCTCAGAGAAGTGACTTTCCACTACTTGCCGAGGGAAAAGAACAGATTCGCAGATGCCCTAGCTACTCTAGCCTCATTGGTAGAGATCCCCGAGGGAAAAGCCATAAAGCCCTTCGTAGTGGGTAGAAGAGAAGCCCCAGCCTTCGTTGTGAAGTGGACTCCGGGACCCGAGCCTATAAAGGAACCTTGGTACAATCAGATTTACCAATTCCTCAAAGACGGAGAGTCGCCTTTCAGAGACGAAGAAGGTAGACCAAAAGAAGGTGTCGAGCCAAAAGCTTGCGAGCCCCGAAAAGGTTGGCCTCCCATTATGTCATCCTAGGAGGCAACCTGTACAAGAAACGCTATCAAGGACCACTCCTCTTATGTGTCACTCAAGAAAGAGCCAGAGTTGATGACCGAAGTCCACAATGGTCCTTGCGGTCCTCACATGAATGCCGTGAGCCCCGATGCAAGTGATCCTCGAATGGGTTACTACCGGATCTCCATGGAGACAGACCGCATCCAAAGACGTCCGAACTCGCGACAAGTGCCGCCGGTTTGCCAACCTCAACCATCTCCCACCTCATGACTCGCACCGCATGACGACTCCTTGGCCGTTTGCAACTTGGGGCATTGACGTGATAGGGAAAATAGCCCCGACAGAAGCAATGGACACGAGTTCGTGTTGGTAGCCATCGACTACTTCACCAAGTGGGTAGAGGCCAAGTCCTACAAAGTCCTCACTTCCGTAAAAGTGGCCCAGCTCATCAAAGAAAACATAATGTGCGTATATGGGGTGCCCAACGAGATCATTTCGATAATGGGTCACACTTCGAAGGAGATTGCGATAGACCGCCGTCGATTCGAGTTACTCGCCACAAGTCGTCCCCGCATGCACCTCGCACCAACGGAGCCGTGGAAGCCGCTAATAAGACACTCGAGCGGATCATCCGAAGATGGCCACCCGTGGTCGTGATTGGCCCGAAAAGCCGCACCTAGCACTCGGGGCTACGTAACGTCTGTCGAACAGCACAGGAGAAACTCCTTTTGCCCTAACTTACGGGATGGAAGCCGTGTTACCAGTGGAGTTGGAAATCCCGTCATTAAGGGTCCTCCCGGAAAACAAAGGTCAACGAAGTGGAATGGTTGCGGCCGGCATGATGAGTTAGCCCCGCTGACGAGAGAAGGCTAAAAGCCATGGAACACACCCGAGCCTACCAGAGGCGAATGGCCGTGAGCGTTTGATAAAAAGGTCAAGGCCGAGACATCAAAGAGGGTGACTTAGTGCCGAAAGTAAAGCCCCTACCGCAGACAACCCCGGGAAAATGGGAACCCGTTTGGATCGGCCCTTATGTGGTGCGAAGATACTATCGGGAGGAGCCATGAAGCTTGCAGACTTGGATGGCAATCCCTTTGTCCACCAATAACTATGATAAAGCTCAAAAGATACTATATCTAAAAAAAAAAAAAAAAAAAAAATAAAAAAAAAAAAAAATCTTAGTGCAAAAAGAGTAATACCCAAATAGGCCGAAACCCCAAAAAGGGCGGTCTAGGCAAAAGACAGTGGTTGCACATATAAAAAAAAGAAAAAAATCTTAGTGCAAAAGAGTAATGCCCACTAGGCCGAAAACCCCAAAAAGGGCGGTCTAGGCAAAAACAGGCCGCACATGAAAAAATTAGTTCACCAGAATGAACTACGTAGACTTGAGCCCCTTAGCCTTTCTTGTAAAAGGGGAACGTAGGCAGCCATATATGGTTCGGTCTAAACAATAAAAAGGACGATTAAGTTTCCATGAAATGTGTCCTGATCAATAAAAAAAGACATCTGAATTTCCATGAAATGTGTCTTGACTAATTTCTAAGATAATATTTCTTGTTCATTACAAGTTAAAAACTTCTTGATGAGTTCAAGCACCTGCCTACCTCTTAACTCGCTAACCTCGCTACAAAGATCTAAAATACAATAAAATGCCTAAATAAACTAATGTGTTTGCAAATGGCAATAAGAGGATCTTGAGAAAAGACTTGTCGGGCCGTCATTCGCCGAGTCTTCTTTGGTCTTCTTCCCTTTTCCTCGCCCCCGTCGAGTCTTCTTCCTCTTTTGTCTATGATGTCGGTATCCCTCATCCCGACCTCTCGGTATCCTCACTTTGGAGCCTCCACCAACCCCGTGTCAATAAGTGCTCTCTCTATCCGAGCACGAGTCCCGCACCTCCTCCCTCTCGAGCCTCGGGCTCAAAGGAGCGACCTCGGACAACCTCTTGTACCGAGCCTCCATATCCCCGACCAAGTCACCCGATTGGTTATGGCAACTCGCCTTAGCCTCGGTCTCCCTCGTAGTCCTACTCGAGTCGTGGTCGCCTCCCAATAAAGCTCGACGTCTCTCCTCCAAGATGACCCGAGTCGCTCCCATCTCCCTCTCGTACTTCCCAAGTAGACAAAGTGGTCAAGATGGTGCTCTTCCCGCTCCCGAAGATAGCCCCGGTGGGAAAGCAAGATGTGTCCAAGCCCTCGAGAAGAAAGAGAAGCCGGCCGGATCCCTCATGTCCAATGACACCACCTCCATGGTCCGGGATGTCCTCCCAATCACTCAATGGCTCCCGTAAAGCCCCAAACCGCCCGGATACCAAGTGGTATGTAGAAGGATGACCACAGAATCCTGGAACCCTCACAACATAAGACTCCCGAAATATCCTCCCCGTCCGCAACCTCCAATGTGGTATCCACCAACGGATGTCCGAAGTGGATAGCCTAGCCATCATCGCCTCCCAGCCTACCCCGTTCGCCGCCTAGGCGCACCTCTCCGAGAAATCACCCAAGGGCACCGAGTCGGCAAAGCCCCGTGCAAAGCCCCGAGCCTCTCCCCGCAGCCCATAAAGTCAACATAGCCGGACTCCTGACCTCATGAAATGGTCTCCCGAGCCATCCCGTCGATCCCATGCAAAGTCTCTCCCAAAACCAATGGGACAATATCCTTCCCAGCCCTGCAGCCTCGACCATGTCCAAGAGACCACTATGACAAATCCCCACGGACTCAAGAAGGAATGTATCGTAGAATACGCAGAATGAAAGCATCCATAGCCACCGTGGTCGCAGCCATATCCGGAGATCCAAACCTCGCCCGGATATCGTAAAGGTCAATCCTATCCGGGCTACCATCATCCTCTCACCCTCTCCCAAAGGAATCTCAGAAAAGATGCAAGCTTTACCGTCACCGGCACGTCTCCGATCAGCGGAATAGATATAGCCTCGCCTCGGGACCCCAATCAAGGCTCAAGTCTTCGTGCGTTGGGACAATTTCGTTGTAAGAAGAAGCGGTAAACATGTCTCCGACGTCCTGTAACTTTGCCGCGGCTCTCAACAGGTCCCAATCGGGCAGGAGATCCCTCAAATGCCATAAAGACTTGATCTTGAAGGAAGAATCAAGCAGTCCCTTGTGATTTTGGAAGTTATGTCTCGCCCAAGATTGAAGACCGGATAGAAAATGGTCTCGCTTCCCCCTTTGCAATCTGACGAGCTTCTCCATCGCAAAGTGATCAAAGATGGTGCTTTTAGGTCCAAAATATGCCCTGGGAACAATTGGGACAAGTTTAGAGTGAAAATGAAATGAAATGGCCAAGCCTTGCTTTTATTCAGAAAATAACCAGCTCAGACAGAACTGTAAGCCGCACGGCTTCATTTGCCCTCAAGGCAATGCCGCACGGCTACATTAGCCCTCTCGCAGAAATTCTGCAAAGAACCAAAGTTGCTGCCCAAGGGAGTTTTCACCCCACTTTTTCAACCAAAACCTGTACAAAAACATATCCAGAAGCCATTCAAGCATTCATACATCATTATAAATCATTTTGGCCCAGTTTCAGCCCCAATTCCAAGCAAAAAAAGTCGCCCCAAGGCTCAGATAATATGCAAATTGAAAAAGCATAAATTAGAAAAGTAAATAAAATGTAAATACAATGTTTTCGCCCCATCGGCGCCCAAATAAAGCGAAAAATAAACAAGTTGTGCATAAAAATTGTTCATTGTTTGTTTTTGTTCCAAATCTATTCTAGAGACCTCTTAGGCCTCCGATTCTTCTTCCTCCTCATTGCTACTCAGCTCATAAATGCTAGCCTCCCTCATCAAGTCCTCCCGGTCGCTCAAGTCGACAAATGGACATTATCGTGCCCGTACTCGCCCACCGCTCCTGCAATGTCGGCGTTGGGTCCCCGCCCCGAGGCATGGCACTGGAAGAGTACTCCGAGGCCGATGAGGTAGACGCTGTGCCCCCGACGTGCCGTCTCTTGCGCCTGTGCTCCTGTGCATCCGCTGCCGCCTTCGAAGCGCAGCGCCTTCCTCGTAAGAGACCGGCACATGTCCTTCCAAAGCCCCTATTCTCGCACCTGTACCTATCGTAAGTGCGAGCCGGAACCCGAGAAAAAGAAGAGAAAAATCTCGAGAAAATCTCAGAAAATTGCAAAAGCGTAAAATCCGAAAGCTAAAAAGGGAATAAGACCCTAAGAGTACACTTACAAAGGCTATCAGCGGCAAGGTGTACCGGGCTCCCTAGCATCGGGGACGGGTATCCTCATCCTCCTCGGCACTCCATGGACCACATAGGACAGATGGCGCAGAGAGATCGGCGGGTCAAGAGGCTCATCCTCCCCATATCCCCGAGTGACCGCCAGCCTTTCACTAGCTTCGTGGCGTCCTCAGCGCCGCTCCACAAACACACAGTAGGGGGTGTCCATGTCAAAATACTCCTCCGCAGCCCACGCCCGCCCGGTACCTGCAATCTCATCCTCTGGCCAATCCCCGGGCTGTAGCATCCGTGGCCGGAGGATCCCCGAGGAGTAATGGCATCTAGTGGGGAACATGACCATGCCGCTCGAGAAGCGGTCCCCCAGATAGATGACATCACATGTCGCCCAGTGAGCCACCTCCTCTCGCCTCGTCACCTCAATGGCATCTCCCAAAGAAAATCTCCTGATACCGCCCTGTGGATAGAAGTCCACTCCATCGTGCCCATCCCCGTTGATGACCGGCCTCACCATTTTGTAATCGAAGGTAATCCGGGTCTTCCCCGTGAATTTATCTCTCGCATCTCCTCCAAATAACCATAGCAGGGAAGATGGTGACATCACTGGCCGGGTTCCAAGGGAAGAACCCGATCACCTCACAAAACCAGCCTGCATGTTCAAAACATCAAAAGGTCATTCTCTCTCTTATAAAAGTCTCAAGACAGAAAAGAGAAAAGGAGAAAAGAAAGGAGACTACCTCAAGGGCAAATGAGAAGTCATGGAAGCAAACCTTGTTCCGACTGTACATGTCCAACGAGAAGTAGAGCTCCGCCAATCCGGCCTCTCCCCAAGAGACCGTCCCTATCCCATCAACATCCTCCAGAGAGTCAAGGAGGCAAGTCATGGCCAGTGTCCCAGAATTAGCAAAAATGGTGACTGATAGCATCAACCATATGAATGCTCTAGCCACCAAGGCCACATCATTAGCAAGAAAATTTCGCATGCAAGTCTGGATCGCCACCTCGACGTTCCGCGTCTCCATCCCCACTTCGGGAATCAGATCAAACCCTACCAAAGCCCGGAACTCCTCGCCAGCAATATGGTCTCTCCAAGTCACGGGCCTCCCGTGAACCGTAGGCCGCAATAGCCGTGAAATCGGCAGGAGTCACCGTCGCCTCTCCCTACCAGGTGAAAGCTATGTGTGCCGTCCCACCGTAACTCGTAAAGGGCCCGGACCAAGCCCTTGCTCTTAGAGGTGATGTGAACACCCCTGCCGATAGCCTCTACAAATGCATCCAGGCCGGTAGCCCTCACCAGCTGCTTGGGATTTACCCCATTCTTCTCAAAATCCGGCATCCTCTGCCAAAGCTTGACTGCAATCTCCGATGGTCCTCTAGACTTGTTCTCCTGTAGACAAGCACATCAAAAAGAAGCGTCAGTCCTTCATATCATTTCAAAAGCATGCATATATTCAAAAGTGCACATATTTTCAAAAGAAAAGCATTCACAAAAGTTTTTCTAGCATTATTTGCATCAAAAACGTGTCTTTCATCACTTGAAACGCGTCATTGCTTTCCTAAAGCACAAAATCACAATTTTTTGCACATAAGCATTATTCTTTCAAAAATGGCATGCATGAATCATTTTCATCTTCCAAAATCATGTTTTCTCATTGAAAATCAGAATTTTGACCTAGTTCTAGCACAAGGCAAGAACTCCGTCTCATATTTTGAAAAATTCTCATTCTTACTTCATTTTGCGAGAAAAAAAGTGAGTCATTCTCATATTTTTTCATCAAATAAATTGCACATTGCACATTCTTAGCCTCATAGGTTGTTCATGCATCTCAAAATCATTCAAAAATCATTCAAAATCCTAAAATTTGGGTCAAGCCCTAAATCATTCAAAATTCAAGCAAAATCATCGGATTTGAGCAAAATGAGAATGCTTACCCCAACCGATCGCGGGTTCGTCGATTTGTGCTCTCTTCTCCCCGGGTAAAGCTCCGATGGAGGCGTAAGGAAGTCATACTTCCTCTCCGTCCGAACGAGCTCCTTTCTCCTCCTTCTCGCGGCCGCCGAGATGTTTCTTCTTGCTTGCCTCGGTATGGGATTGCCCTCCGGATCCATCTCAAATCAAAGGGAAGCAAAAAGGGGTTGAAGAATTTCGAAATTCTCTCTCTCTTCTCTCTCTCTCGGCTGAAGTGGGCGGCAATGCAATGCCAATGGCCCGTTCAAATCTGATTTTAAATAATCTGGAAAAAACAGGTCTCTAGCCGTACGGCTCCTTTTTCTCCATCTCATGCCGGGCGGCTTCATTCGCTCTGAGCAGAAATTACAATCCTGCCCCTGGACCTTCCACCTGGGCATGCAATTTCCGTTATCTTTTAACCATGATAACATCTTTTCAGAAAATATCCCTTATCTATGAAGCAATCAAGCTTTATTTCCAGTCGCCTCCGTTAATTCCGTTATAACGGTATAACACTAGGTGACAACCTCCGAATTGTCAGAACTCTAAACTTGTGCTACCTCTATCCGCGAATAGTGACGTATGCCCAAGTCATTTCAACTTGTGCTACCTCTATCCGCGAATAGTGACGTATGCCCAAGTCATTCCAACTTGTGCTACCTCTATCCGCGAATAGTGACGTATGCCCAAGTCATTCCAACTTGTGCTACCTCTATCCGCGAATAGTGACGTATGCCCAAGTCATTCCAACTTGTGCTACCTCTATCCGCGAATAGTGACGTATGCCCAAGTCATTCCAACTTGTGCTACCACTATCCGCGAATAGTGACGTATGCCCAAGTCATTCCAATTTGTGCTACCACTATCCGCGAATAGTGACGTATGCCCAAGACATTTCAACTTGTGCTACCACTATCCGCGAATAGTGACGTACGCTCAAGTTTCTCAACTTAAGTTACCTCTATCTCCATCATAAAGAGATAGCGCCATAAGCTCTAGCTTCTTCAGGTGACAGCCTCCGAATTGTCAAAATCTCAAGGATCCTAGACATCGTTCCTAACTATCTAGTGATGCTTGAACTACGATCAAGGCTTGATTCCTCCGGGATACGTAGGTAGCCTTTTATAAAAGGTCCAGCCATTCGACCACTTTGGTCACCCTGTTTCTTTGTCACTCCTCAGTGATAAAGCGCCCCCTCATAAAAGTTCAGATATCCGACCACCTGGGTCACTCCTAGCATATCCCCAGTAGGATCAATTGCTTGACCTCCTAGGTCATTTTCTCTTCTTTTTCCCAAAGAAGAGACCGCTTTCTCTTCTTCCTTCCCCGGCGGATCCTAATCCCGAACTACGGCCTGGCTTGATTCCTCCGGATACGTAGGTAGCCTTCCAAAAGGTTCACCCACTCGACCGCCTTGGTCTCTAATCCGTCTCGGCATTCGCCGATCGGATCCTTTTCTATCGACAACCCCACTCGCCTTGCAAGTGACGTTGCCGAGGGGCTTCGTAAGTACCCAAATCTGCTCATGCCTTCCGGTTAATTTTCCCGACATTTCGGTAAGTTTCCCGGTAATTCCCTGACCTTCCTAGTGTTCCTGAAATGTCTGGAGCAGTCCCAAATTAAAATTAGGGCTGTAGGGAGCCTTCCTAATTAAGAAAACACGTTTTTCTTAATTAGGGAGAAGGTTCTAGAATAATGCCACCTTGCATGGTTCTAGAATGCTGAGTCATAATGGATAAGACCGCACGGCCTCATTTGCAAAGGGCTCGCAGCCGCACGGCTTCATTAGCCTTATCCAGCATCGCCTATAAATAGAGCCCTCCTCTACCCATTTCAACACACACAATATATGAGAAAAACACACAATACACTCTGAAATACGTGAAGAAACTGCTGGGAATTCAAGAAGAAGAAGAAGGAAGGCCAAGAAGCTACATCCCTCCTCCTTGAAGACCAAAGATCGACCTCTCCTCCTAGCTCCGTCCCGAGAAGCGAAGGAAGTCATTGGTAACCTCGCACGCCCTATCCTTGCATCCTAATTGCTTTATAAATTGCTCATTGCATTGTCTTTATATTGCTTGGGACTTGGTAGCTTAAAGATCACATCTTTATCATCCCCTTCCCCTTTTGCATGCATTAAGACCTCATTTGTCATAAAAATGTAGTCTTTTTCATAAAGGTGCATCCTTTGCACCTAAAATCCCTATTTTCCAATAAAAATGTTATCTTTATGCATCATTTGCATATAAAGATCAAATCTTTTTCAATAAAAATGCATCCTTTGCATCAAAACCCTTTTTCAATGCATCATTTGCATAAAAATCCTATCTTTATGCATCATTTGCATAAAGATCATTTCTTTCAATCAAAAAGCATCATTTGCTAAAACCAAAATGTCATCTTTTCATTAAAGAGTCATTTTCATCATGCATTTCCCCTTTCCCCAACCTTGGAACGGACCGGTGTAAAAGTTCTCATCTTTGCATCGTTCCTTCCATTAAAGGTTCATGATTTCTTTAGGAAAAGGATAACCTTGAACCCTATATCTCCGATTATCGCTTAAGAATGAGTATGAAGCCTCTATACGAGCTCGACCGTCTTAAAGCGTAGGATTGATGGGCTAAGGACATTCCTTCCTAAAGAACCTCATCTTTGACCAAAAGAGAGTCATTCTCTCGATCACGCAAGTCCCGAGGGTCCCGAGGTTTAAAATGCGATGATCACAAGTCATAAGATGAGGACGGGATCATAATCCCAAATACATAAATTCCAAGAAATCCCGAGCGACAACCAACAAATGGTTTGTACGTCCGGAAGACAACTTGGGACATTCCCCCCTTTTACTCTCAAACACATGCACACAAAGAAAGCACGCAAGCAAATACGATTAATGAAATCTCGGGAGACTTGCTCCGGCAAGGCACTTTGGGTGAACGCCAAACGTTCTTCCCAAGGGGTAACTTAACCTCCGAACCCATAAAACCTTTTTTTCAAAGTTTTGAGGTAATCAAAATGGCGTGGCGACTCCGTTTTTCAAATAACTCGGATGTCTTCAAACTCGCGTGAATTCCAATAAACAAAAATTTTGGGCACACATTCACAGTCGGAAAACCGGCAGAACTTCGACTGATAAGGGTCCCCGAAAGATATTGAGTCGGTATGCCGACAAAGGCTTGAAAGGAAAGGTCTATACACGGACAGGGCATGACACAGACCAGACTAAAAACCAACCGGGTCTCGGACAAAGTGTGTCACGGACAAGTGCATGGTCGACACGAGGCTCCATGGGATGTTTGGGTAGTCCTGTGCTCATCCGAGAGGCGTAATAAGACCAAACGGACCGCGACAAGGATTTCCCCGGGTTAAGGACGTAGTGTGCAGTGTACGGTCACGTGCGCGTAGTGTGCAAGCAGTCTATATTCTTTTTCTGAGTAAAATAGAGATTTTTTTTTATGTGTCTTAAAAATATGATGCATGATTTTTTTTTGAGAATTTTCTTCTTCTTTTTTTTTTTTTGAAAATCCCTTTTTTTTGAATTTTTTTTTTAAATTTTTAATGAGCACATAAGCACGTAAGCACGAAAATTCCGACAGTTAGGGACATTATTCCGACAGTCAAAATTTTGACTTTCTCCGAGGCGGCCAAAACAACATGAAAACTGTGCAAAAAATAAACACACACACAAAAATGATTTTCGAAGCCGGGACGGAAGCTTGACCCTCAAAAGCTTTTTTTTTTTAAGACGGTGATACCGGTACGTGGGATTGTTAGACCACAATTTATCCCCGACTCGTGTTAGGAGGCGATAACGGGAAATTTAGTGGTTTCCACCAATATACCAAATACCATTTTTTTTTTAAAAAAGCTTAGTCCCCAGCGGAGTCGCCACTGTGATGGATGTGCATCCGAAAATTTTCCCATTTTTTGTTTGTTTGAAAAAATCAACGAAAACGTAGTCGCCACGCCATTTTAATTTTGAGGGCCAAAACTTTGAAAAAAGCCCGAGATCAGAGATTTAGGTTCGGAGGTCATGTTACGCGTCGGGAAGGACGTTAGTGTGCACCCGACGCGCCTCGTAAAACGAGTCTTCCAAGCTGAAAATCATTTGTGTGTGTGTGTGTGTATGTGTGTTTTGGCCAAAATAAGTTGAAACTCAGAAAAGTAAAAATTGGGATATCTTTTTAAGACTTTAAGCTGATCCCATGATTTTTTGGAAGATTTTTGGATTGAGATTTGGTACTCAAAAGACCTTTTGAAGTTGAGAGCCATTTCTGCCAGAATGAAAAAGGCAGTGGACCTTTGATTTTGAAATGGATTCAAGGGTCTTAAACTTCATAATCTGGATAAACTCAGAGAATGAAAGTTCTTCTAGACACCTTGAATAAAGTTTGTGCGAAGGAATTTTCCATTTTGGAGAAGATTTGAGGGGTCAAAAACTTCTGGAAACCTCAGATATGAGATCTGGATTCCCAGAAGCTGATGAACTAGCCTCTGAAAGAAAATTTGAAAAGAGGAGTTTTACTCACCCAAAAAATAAAGTAAAAATATGTCTGGAAAGCTCTGGATGTTGGCTACAAAAAGTGTTTTGTAGTCAACACCAAATTCCAAGTTCATCTGTGTCCAAAAATTAAGACCATGGACTGAGGTCTGAGAAAATTGCTACTGGACAGCAACTTCTCAAGAAAGAAAATATGATTTTAAAGGGGGTTTTGCATCCATGCTTGTCCCCATTTCCCTAGGTTTTAGTTAGTGATCACTATACATTTTAGTGGTGAATCAACTATACCAAACCATCCTTGGGGTACATTAGGACTAAGCATTTCATTTGCTTGGGAAGGGGATTTTTATCCTTTGAAAATGAGATTTTATGCTTGAAAATGGTTTTTAGGGTTTTGAAAATGAGTTTTCTTTGCAAGAAAGTAAGAAAGCTTAAAAATAATTTTGATCTTTGTAGAAGATCATCCATGGAGATGGTCTTCCATGGTGATCTTCTTAGATCTAGAGCAAGAAGATGAAAGAACTACATTTTGTAGTTTGAAGATGCATGCATGGATGAGATTTAGGGTTAGGAAGAGGAGGGTTTACCAATCTTCCTTGTGTTCTTGAGTGTTTGACTTGAGTGTATGAGTGTTTAGGGCTTTAATATGAGAGTGAGTGGATGAGTATGAGTTGGGAAAGATTGGAGAGAAAATGGTGACAATTCAAGTGAATTCTCACTGTTTTCTCTCTATATTTCGCCAGAGGTTCGGTGCAAAATGTGTTTTTCCTCCCTATTTTTGTGACTGGAGGGCTCAATTTATAGCCCTCCTAAAAATGCAAACTCATCCGCGCGGACAAGTCCCCTCAGCGTGGACTGTTCATTAAATGCAGCTCCAGCTTTGGACAAGGGGAATATTTCTTTTCAAAATTCAAATTGACCAGCCAGATTATGTTTCCAGCATTTCTATTTGTGGTTTTATTCTTTTGTTTTTCTTTTTTAAGATTCTTTTTAAGGTTTAACCTTAAATAACAATGCCCATTTTACCCTCACTTTGTTAGAAAAGTTAGGATTGTTAGGAATTGTTAGAAATGTTATAACTTTCGTTAATTTTCTAACGAAAATTCTAACAAGCTCAAATTGGAGCACTTACAGAACCCTAAGCCTACGAATCATCGTCGCTGCTCAGTTCGTAGAGTTTGGGGTCCCACAGCAAGTCTTCATCATCGCTCACGGTGGACAAGTTGACGGGCACATGCTCATATTTCGCCAGCTGCTCTAGGATGTCAGTATTAGGCCCTTGCCCCCGAGGCACGCCCCTGGTAGAAGACGAGTGGTACCCTGAGGTTGATGACGAAGAAGCCACGCTCCCGACATGCCTTTTCTTGCGCTCAGGCTCCTGCGCATTCCCCGCAGCCCTCGACGCGCAAGCCAGCTTCCTCAAGAGGGACCGAGATAGCTGCTTCAAGCCCTTGTTCTGTCGCACCAGAGTGTCATAAGTGCGAGCAGGGACCTGCGAGAAAGAGAAAAGCTCAGAAAATCCCAGGATAAGAAATAGCCTGAACAGGAAAAGAAAAAGCCGAAAAAAATGGAATCCAGAGTTACTTACAGTGTTGTCAACCGGCAAAGTAAACTCGGCATCCCTCGTGTCTGAAACAGGCACCATCAGCCTCCTTGGCACCCCATTCACCACATAAGAAAGGTGAGCCTGAGGAACAGGTGGGTCGGTCGGCTCTGCCTCCCTATACCCCTGAGCAGCCGCTATCTTCACCAGCCTCTGTGGCATCCTCAAATGATCCTCCACAAAGGTGGCATACGGAGTGGCATGATCAAAGTAGTCCTCCGCAGACAAACTGACCTTGTACCTATCCCTCTCGTCCTCTAACCAAACCTTGGGCTCCAGCATGAAAGGAGGAGGATCGTGGGGAGTAATAGCGCCCAAAGGAGGGATATGACCGTGGTATCGAGAAAACCGGTCCCCCAAGTAGATGATATCACAGGTCAAGCCTGTCAACCACCTCCTCTGCCGAGTCACGACCACGGCATCTCCCATCAGAGCCTCTGGATATCTCCCCCAAGGGTAGAAGCTCACCCTCTCGCACCTGTCCCCATTGATAACATGCCTCACCATCTTATAATCAAAAGTAATCCGAGTCTTCCCAGTAAACTTGTCCCGAGCCTCACCTCTTCAGCGCACCATAGCCGGGAAGGTAGCGGGATCACTCTGCTGGTTCCAGGCAAAGAACCCGATCACCTTGCAGAACCAAACCTACATGTCAAAACATAAAGGTTAATTTCTCTCACTTCAAGGGTACAGAAAGGGAAAGAACAAAAAGAAGAATGAGAATACCTCCAGAGCAAAGGAGAAGAAATCCATGGAAGCAGCCTTGTTCTGACTGTACAAATCCAGAGCAAAATAAAGCTCTGCCAATCCGGCCTCACCCCAAGAGATCTCCCCAACCGTGGCCAAATCAACCAAAAAATCCAACAGACAAGTCATCGCCAACGTCCCAGAATTGGAAAAGATGGTGACAAATAGAGTCAACCACAAGAAAGCCCTTGCGAGCTGGTGAGCAGCCACATCATTGGATGCAAATCCCTCCATACACCTCAGAATCTGAATCTCCACCAATCGAGTCTCCATCCCTAGCCCCTTCGGACGGAGGTCAAACCCCACATAGTCCCTGAACTCCGCATCAGAAATGTGGTCCCTCCAAGTCACAGGCCGATCAGTGAACCTCAAGCCCATAATAGCCGTAAAGTCGACAGGAGTCACTGTAGCCTCTCCCCATCCCAGATGAAAGCTATGAGTGGTATCCCACCAGAACTCAGAAAGAGTTAGGACCAATCCCTTGCTCTTGGTCGTCACATGCACGCACCTGCCGATAGCCTCAATAAAATAATGGAGACCCGTAGCCACCACTAGCTGTCTAGGGTCATGGCCATCCTTCTCGAATTTGGGCATCCTCTCCCACAATTTCACTGCTATCTCAGAGGGTCCCCGTGATTTGCTCTCCTGCAGGTAAGCACAACAAAGGTACGCTAGTCCTTTAGCTTATCTCAGAAACATGCATATATTCACAAAATAGCGCACACATTGCCAAAGAAAAGCATTCATAAGAAATTTTCTAGCATCATTTACCTAGAACACATGTCCTTCATCATCTGAAAACACTTTACCCCGAGCACATGCTCTCCCAAGCACAAAAATCCCAATTTTCACAAAATTCTTTGCATATAAATTTAATCTTTTAAAATGGCATGCATGAATCATTTTCATCTTTTAAATTGGCATGCATGAAGCATTATTTTTCTCACTTTATCTTCAAAAAATGAGTCATTCTCATATTTCTTCAAATAAATTGTACATGCATGATAACCTATATATCTAGCTTCGTAGGTCAATCGTCAAATCCATAAAATCATCAACAAAATCACAAAGAAAATCCAAAAATTCCCAAATTTTGAATTTAGCCCTAATCAATCAAAAATCGACAAAAATCGATGAAATCGAGCAAATCAAGAGTGCTTACCCCTATAGCTGAGGTTTCATGGATTTGTGATCCATTTTATCAGGATAGAACTGAGAAGTAGGCACCACGAAGTCATACTTTTGATCGGTCCTCACGAACTCTCTCCTCCTCAATCTCGCGGCCTGTGAAAGATCGCGGTGCACTTGGCGGGGCATGATGTGTCCTCCTTGGTCCATCTAAGCAATAGAAACCCGAATCTCCAAAGACTTTGGTTTTTTTCTCTCTCTTTTCTCTCTTCTCTCCTCGGCAAAACGGCAGCAACAATGGTTGTTGCCCATTTTCTGTCTGTTTAAATAAATCTGGTGAAAAAAGGTTTCAAGCCGGGCGGCTTCTTTTTCCCCATCTCTAGTCGAGCGGCTTCATTCACCTCAGTCTGAATTTACACTTTTGCCCCTGGACTTTCCACTTAAGCAAATAATTCCCGTTATCTCCTAACGGAGTACGTTGTCTCCCAAAATTTTACGTTATCTCCAAGAGAGATAACGTTTCTTTTGAAAATTCTCCGTTATCTCCAAATGGAATAACATTTCTTCCAAAAAAAATTCCATTCTCCAAATGGAATAACGTTTTCTCTCAAAAAATCTCTGTCATCTCTGTTAGAATCAAAATCAAATAAGGTGACAACCTCCATTAATTGTCAAATCCAAATAAGGTGACAGCCTCCGAATTGTCAAACTCAAGCTTTAGCTACATCTATCTCCTAGAGAGCGAAGTAAGATTTAGTATTCGACTTTAGCTACCTCTACCTTTGTTTGAAAGAGATAGCGAAGTAAGCTTTAGTTTTCCAACTTTAGCTACCTCTATCTTTGTTCGAAAGATATAGCGAACTACGCTTTAGTTTTCCAACTTTAGCTACCTCTATCTCTGTTCGAAAGAGATAGCGAAGTAAGCTTTAGTATTTAACTTTAGCTGTCTCTATCTCCTCGATAGCGAAGTAAGCTTTAGTTTTCCAACTTTACCTGCCTCTATCTCCTCGATAGCGAAGTAAGATTTAGTTCTCCAACTTTAGCTACCACTATCTCCTCGATAGCCACGTAAGCTTTAGTTTCTTAAGGTGACTCCTCCATTAATCTTCGAAATTTCGAGGATCCTAGACATGTTCCTAACTGTCTAGAGATGATCGTGAACTACGATCATGGCTTGATTCCTCTGGGATACGTAGGTAGCCTTTCAAAAGGTCCAGCCATCTGACCACATTGGTCATCCCCTTCCTTCACCACTCCTCAGCGGTGCGTGAGCCTTTTCAAAGGTCTAGCTATCCGACCACATCGGTCACTTCCTTCATTTGGCATATCCCCAGCAGAACCAGCCATTCGACCTCTTAGGTCACCTCATTTCTATCTTCATAGCAAGGGACCAGTTTATTTTCGCCATTCCCCATCAGAACATGAACTACGATCATGGCTTGATTCCCCCGGGATGCGTAGGTAGCCTACTTCAGGTTCAGTCAGCCCGTCATATATGACATCCTTTCCCTAGTGGATCCAGAACTACGGTTTGGCTTGATTCCTCTTCAGGATACGTAGGTAGCCTTCCAAAGGTTCAGCCACTCGACCTCCTTCGTCACCCAATCCCAATCCATCTCAGCAGTTCGCCAGATTGGATTCTCACTTTTATCGACAACCCCACTTGCTTTGCAAGTACCGTTGCCGAGGGGCTTCTGTAAGTACCCAAATCTGCCTCATGCCTTCCGGTTAAAATTTCCTGGCAGTTCCCTAAACTTTCATAAAGTTTAGGGGCAATTCGGAAACTTTTCCGAACATTCCAAGGGAGGAAGGACCTGCTAGGAATTAGAATTTCAAACAGGACCTCGCTGGAAAGAAGCTTCTAAGCTGCCACCTTGCATGAATCTAGAAACATGCTGACACGACGGTAGATAATGCCGGGCGGCTTCATTTGCCAAGAGATCACGCCGGGCGGCTTCTTTTGGAAGCACACAGCAGCCTATAAATAGAGGCCTCCTCTATTCATCAAAAAGAAAATGGAAGGCACTGTTACTCTGCCAAAATAACACCACGAATTTCAGTAACCAAAAATACACAAAACACTCCTCTCTCTCATACACTAATCCTACCCTAATCTATTCCTAAATAGATAGTGCCTAGGAAAATCCCCTTGGGAGATAAAGAAAACCAATATTTGTAATCTCTCCTTCCTTTAGCCTTGATTTACTCTCATATTATCTTGTTCTATTTATTACTCGTCATTTATATTCATTATTATCTTAAAGCTTTAATCTTTGCAATGTAATCATCATATTTCCCACTCCCCTTACACAAAGGATTCATTGGAGATCCTCTCCCTAGGATGAACAAGGTTCCGTAAGTGGCTTGTTCTAGGAAAGATCTACAATATGATGATGTGATGTCCCTTTACCTTTATGTATAAAAATGTAATCTTTATTCATATTATGTCATCCCCTTATCTTAATCTAGCTTTTCAAGGATTTTCCACCTTATGAGGTCTTTAAGGAGATAGGAAAAGCCATAAAGGTCATCCCCTTTACATTATGTCTTTAGTTTAATGATACTCATCATATTATTTACATTAAAAATGCAATCTTTAATTTAATGTCATTTCCCCCATGTCCCTATCTAAAAGCCTTCGAAGGCACAAAAAGACATCAGATGAGTATAAAGATCCAATCTTTACATCCCATTCCCCTAGTCCCTTGGTTCTTGGTTCATTCTGTGGTGAGGATCGGTGTAAAGTCTCCATCTTTACATCGTTTCCACCATAAAGATGCCACAATCTTTGTCCCTTTAGAATCTGATGGATCTTAGTCCCAAAATCTCCGATAATCACTTGAGACAAAAATAAAATGTCCCTACGAATTGTTATCGTCTCAAGATGTAGGATCGATGAGCAAAGATTTATCCTTTTCTAAAGAGTCTCATTCTTGGACTTAAAGACGAGCCCCTTTTGATCACATGTTACTGAAGTCCCCAAGGAATGTTAGGTTAAAACATACCAAGGCTCCTACGCCTATCATGGTTGATTAATCTAACGGGAGGGCAGATAAGTCCCAAAAATGATGATCACAAGTCCAAAGTGAGCACGGGATCAAAATCCTGAAAACATCAAATCCAAGGTATCCCGAGCTAAAACCATCTTACATGGTTTTTATGTTTGGCAGATAAACTTGGCACATCCCTTTCTCTTTTCAAATCACGCATGCACACGAGCACACAAACAAGCACTAACTTCGGATCTAGGAAGACTTGCTTTTGCAAGGATCCTTAGGTAAACGCCAAACGTTCTTCCTAAGGAGTAACATAACCTCCGGTCCCTTATCCTTTTTTTCAAACATTTACATGTCCCCAGCGGAGTCGCCAAACTGTGAATGTGGCCCTGGAAAAAACACCACTGTTTTCTCTTTTTACGGAAAAAAGGGTTGCCGTTCACCTCAGTTTGAAGACACCGGTTTATTGAAAAATGCAGTCGCCATGCCATTTTGATTTCCTCAAAACTTTTTAAAAAAAGGATAAGGGTCCGGAGGTTAAGTTATTCCTTAGGAAGAACGTTTGGCTTTCACCCAAGGAGCCTTGCAAAAGCAAGTCTTCCTAAATCCAAAGTTTGTGCTTGTTTGTGTGCTCGTGTGCTTGCGTGATTTGAAAGGAGAAAGGGATGTGCCAAGTTTATCTGTAGGACATAAAAACCATGTAAGAGGGTTTTAGCTCGGGAAACCTTGGATTTGATGTTTTCGGGATTTTGATCCCGTGCTCACTTTGGACTTGTGATCATCATTACGGGACTTATCTACCATCCCGTCAGATTAATCAACCATGATAGGCGTAGGAGTCTTGGTATGTTTTAACCTAACATTCCTTGGGGATTTCAGTCACATGTGATCAAAAGGGGCTCGTCTTTAAGTCCAAGAATGAGACTCTTTAGAAAATGATGAATCTTTGCCCATCGATCCTACATCATGAGATGATAACGATTCGTAGGGACATTTTATGTTCGTCTCAAGTGATTATCGGAAATGTCAAGACTAAGATCCATCGGAATCTAAAGGGACAAAGATTGTGGCATTTTTGTGGTGGAAACGATGTAAAGATGGAGTCTTTACACCGATCCTCACCACGGAATGCACCAAGAACCAAGGGACTAGGGGAATGGGATGTAAAGATTGGATCTTTATACTCATCCTATGTCTTTTTGTGCCTTAAAAGGCTTTTAGACAATCCTCGGAGAGAGAGATCCATCTCTAGGGACATGGGGGAAATGACATTAAAGTAAAGATTGCATTTTTTAATGTAAATAATACGATGAGTATCATTAAACTAAAGACATAATGTAAAGGGGATGACCTTTATGGCTTTTCCTATCTCCTTAAAGACCTCATAAAGTGGACAATCCTTGAAAAGCTAGATCAAGGGAAGGGGATGACATAATATGAATAAAGATTGCATTTTTACACATAAAGGTAAAGGGACATCAAATCATTATATGGTAGATCTTCCCTAGAACAAGCCACTTGTGGAACCTTGTTCATCCTAGGGAAAGGATCTCCAATGAATCCTTTGTGTAAGGGGAGTGGAAAATATGATGATTACATTGCAAAGATTAAAGCTTTAAGACAATAATGAATATAAATGACAAGTAATAAATAGAACAAGATAATATGAGAGTAAATCAAGGGTAAAGGAAGGAGAGATTATCAATATTGGTTTTCTCTATCTCCCAAGGGGATTTTCCTAGGCACTATCTATTTAGGAATAGATTAGGGTAGGATTAGTGTATGAGAGAGGAGAGTTTTGTGTGATTTTTGGTTACTGAAATTTGTGGTGTTATTTTGGCAGAGTAACAGTGCCTTACATTCTCTTTTTAATGAATAGAGGAGGCCTCTATTTATAGGCTGTTATGTGCTTCCAAAAGAAGCCGCCCGGCGTTATCCACCATCGTGTCAGCATGTTTCTAGATTCATGCAAGGTGGCATCTTGGAAGCTTCTTTTCAGCGAGGTCCTGTTTGGAATTCTAATTCCTAGCAAGTCCTTCCTCCCTTGGAAAGTTTGAAAAAGTTCCCGAATTGCCCCTAAACTTTATGAAAGTTTGGGGAACTACCAGGAAATTTTAACCGGAAGGCATGAGCTAGATTTGGGTACTTACATCGACGCACATTCTCCACTTTCCATTAGCTTTCTTGACCATTACCACGTTTGCTAGCCAGGTGGTGTAGGATGCCTCCTTGATAATGCCTGCACTGAGTAGCTTGTCGACCTCCTGCTTAATCGCGACCTCCATATCGTGGGCAAATATCCTCAGTTTTTGGCTCTTGAATTTCATTGTGGAGTTAACCTCGAGCCTGTGTATTGCGACCTCCTCCATAATTCCCTTCATGTCTTCGACTCTCCACACAAAGACATCCGAACTTACTTTCAACAAGGCGAATATTTCGGCCTTCTCCTCAGGTGGTAACTATCCACCTAACTTGATTTTTTGTTCAGGGTAGGTCGGATTGGTTTATATTTCTTCTAGCTTGTCCACTGGTTCCAGCTCTGGGCCATCCCTAAATTGTAGGGTTTCAATGATGATTTCCTTAACTCTCTTCCTTTTGTCTACTTCAAGGTGTGGTGTTTCCACTTCAATCATGTCATCTAGCTTGGTAGCCATCTCATTACTGGTGGCCCCTGAGATTTGGTTGACTGTGAGACATAGGTTGCTAACGGCAACATGGTCAATCAAATTTGTATCAGCTGCATTTCTTATGTTGTCTATGGGATGTGTTGCCTCCATCATGACTATGTCAGGTGAGGGATAGGTCCCCTAATTTTGCATAACATTCATTTCCTCATCCACACACTTGATGTTTGCTAGCCTTGAGGTTGTAGTGACTGACTTGGAGATTTTCCAACATGTCTCTGGAGTCTCTACCTCGAGTTCCTTTTTCTTCTTGGACTTAAGGACATGGTTAAGATACTCTCTTGCTATTCCTAATACACACCTGACTCTCAGGGGGTGGGGAACTTGACCCTTTGATAGGGGATTGGGGGGATCATTCCTAACGCGACCTGTCCAGGAATTCCCAATATAGCATGGTAGTCACTTATTATGTCAATAACATCAAAAGTTACCTTGGTTGTGGTCCTCAAAGGATGCTACTCAATATCTACCTCGAGATCGATCTGACCCTTGGCATCGACTCTGTGGTTGGTGAAGCCTTCCAGTCGATCTGAATAAAGCGACAATCTAATATCTATATGGCCTATCTCTAGGAAATTTTTGTAGTAGAGAATATCCTGCACGCTCCAGTATCTACCAAGATCCTACTAGAAATGCAGTTGTCAATTAACCCCAGGATGATTAAGCTTTGTTCCCTTGCTTCCATACTAGTCGCTAACTCATAGGGGTAGAAGCTGATATCCTCCTCTTGCACAGAACTCCGTGGTTGGACGTAAGGGGCTTTGCTTAGATGAAAAATTTTGTGTTTGAGGGAGGTTTTACTCGATTCTTTAGATATCACTCCCAATGTCAGCCTAGGCTCCCTTGGCTCGGGTATCCCTCGAGCAGGTCAATCTGCAGCTGGGGAACGATCTCCCTTCACAAATCTATCCAATCTGCCCTCATTCACCCATTTCTGAATGATCCTATTCAGACTCATACAATCCTCAGTATTGTGGCCCGTTTACTTGGGGTACTCACAATACTTATCGTTATCTCGCCTAAACTTGTTTAGAGGATTCAAAGGAACGGGGGGAGCCAAATCAACAGTGTTCATGATCTCTGTCCGACTAACTATGAGGGGAGTGAAACATTTGGGGACTCTTTCAGTCAGCCTAGTTCTATTTTTCCCCTTAATGTTGTTGTCACCTCTGGCCGCCACCCCTTTGGACGACTATGTTGCCTCAGCATTCTTGGAGCTTCTCTCATTTTTTCACTCCTTACGTTCTTCAGTAATAGCCACATCATAGGCCCTTTCGAATAGGTCTTTCCTCATGGTCGCTCATCTGACTTGTAGCTCGTAGTCCAAGTCAGATGAGGATACCCCATTTCTAAAGCAGTTAATAACCTCTCTATCAGTTAGGTCCTCCTCAATCTGGTCGACCAACTCCTTGAACTGAGTAATATAGCTCACGGTGCTCTCTGTCTTTCCTTGAGCAATGTTATTTCAGGTCGGTGAATGTTTTCTTATGAGCCCCAGCAGTTGTGAACCTCTCTAAAAACGTCCTCCTCATGTACCTCCACGAGGTAATGCAACCCGTTGCCAAGCTACGAAACCAAGTCAGGGAGGCACACGTGAATGTGTTGGTTAGTGCTTCACATAGAACGTCGTCCTTTGAGGAGACCAAGCACATGGTGACCTCAAAATCTTGCATGTGATTCAGTGCGTTGGTTGTACCAGCGTATTTTTCAAGTACGGGAAACTTGAAACCAACTTCAGGCGGGTTTCTGTCTAGCGTACTTAGGACTAAGGTTCAAAGAGTACTATCATTTCAATCGCCCCTCCTGCATGTCGCTCGCCGATCTGCCTCCATATCATCTAGCCTTTTCTTTAGGTTCAACAGCTCCCTAACATCTAGATCGTCTCTATGGTGGGGCACAAAATTGGATTTTTGTCGTTCCTATTTATGGTGTTGCCTCCGTGATGGCGATCTTTCCCTATCGTCCCTTGGTGGGTCCGTTCTCTTCTGTCCTTCCTAGGGGGTGATCGACCTCCTCTTGGAGGTGACCTACCTCGAGCAGGATTAGCCTAGAGTTGTCTCCTCTGTGCTGAGTCAGCTTTTTATTCTCGTTGGCTATTGAGCCTATCCCTTTGGTCTCCAGTACGATTAATTGAATTGTGGATCGGGGGAGGCCTGTTGTTCCTCCTTTCCCCCTCCTGAAGGTCAGGTGCCCCATTGTCATGTCGATGGGAGGTTTGTGAAGGAGCTACCATCTGCGATCTATGGTCGTCCTTCTTAGGAGACTTAGGCAGCTCAAGCAACTCATTCTGAACCTCGAGCAAACTCTGTAACATCTTTACTCACTCCAACAACATATCCCTCTTACTAGGGTGAGTAACTGAGGGACCATCTATGTCTCCTACAGTTGTTCGACCCGTTTGGAGGTTTTTATTTTGATGGCCACCTTCTTAGGTGACCATGGGCCTTTTTTCCCTCCTCCGGTCCTTAATCCCTACTCCATCCACTAAACTGTTGGACCGAGTGGGTCTTCTTGTGGGGTATCCAGGTGGAGGGGGAGGAAGGTTTGCAATGCGATTCCCAACACCAGCGTCTGTGCTTGGATTATTTCCGCCAGCTTGTTCACGGACGGGCTCACTTGAAGCAGTAGATGTATGTCCGTCAGAAGCCATTTCAACAAGTAGGTAAGATTTCGAGGTCTAGTTTTGAACAATTTCCGACAATGGAACCAAAATGATGATATAGGAATCGATTCGTATAACCCTTAGTCCAGTAATAGGTTGATCTCCAGCAACTAGAACCTGAAACCATGAACAAATGACTTATCGAGATAGCCTCCATCTAAGACCCTTTGGTGTGATGATGAGATATAGAGTTATAGAGTTGTATAAACTATATGGAAATAACGTAATCTCAAAATAGCCAAGATGATATTACCTTTTTACGTAGAATGTGATTTGATATATATAGTGATGATATGGGATATTTATGAATCCCTAAGATCATGGACATAATGGGGGAATAACGGTCTCCGAGATTGTAGGAGACAGTTACAACTGATGATGTGGGTAGACGCACGTGTGGTTTGGTCGAGGTCACCTGAATGATCGAGTTCGACCTGATTTCGTACTTTAACTGAGCAGAGAAAGTATAAGGAGTGGACCGTATGTCAGACAAAGCTAGGTCGGGACCAAGTAAGGTCGGACAATGAACTTGGTCAACTAATCTAGATTGATGGGTTGCTGGAATTGGGGCAGCTTGATAGGCCCTATCTGTTTGTTGGACCTTTGGGCTGATTCAGACATGGTGCCAACCCATTGGGCTTGGACCATCACTTTTTTTATGTTCACCAACAATCTCCAATCTATAAACCAACCACCGCAATACCTCTGCCATTTACCCACCCGAGTTTGACTCCCACGAAACAAATTTACATGCATTGGTAGCACCATCCCCTATGTAACAACCCAAAAATTTTAATTGCTTAAATACTTTTTTATTATGATAAGAAATAAAACCAAACCATAATAATAACCATTTCAGTTACCATGTCAAACAAATTCATCTGTACCCACAGTTACTGACCAATTTCATAGACAGTAAGGTGGCATAGCTTGAGTAATATGCCCATAGCTTAATAGCTCTCCTTATTCACCAGTGGGAACATGTAAGATTTACCATGTCCGAATCTACGACCATTAACGCCAAAGTATAAGGGAATAGGAACAAGGATAACAGGGCTTACTAACGGTCCGATACCGCTCAGCCATGTCCTGAATTATCCTTGTCACATCGGTCTTTAATATCGATACCAATACACATTTAGCCTGCTTTCAATAGGACCAATACTTTATAGGGTAACTCCAATGTCAAATTATAACCAACTTGGACCGAATAATATATAATTGACAATAAAACGGGGGTACTATGATATTGTTAGGACCTAACTATGTAAGCCACATAGTTACCATAGGTTTTGACAAAGAAATATATCATATGTTATCTGACAGCCAAGATAACATATGACCTTGGACAGCTAAGCCATCAACTTCAAATCTGCAATTCTATATATATCAACTGGACAGCTATGATTCAATCATCTCACAAAGATATCACTCAAAACCACTCATATACATTAATGTATCTAATTACATGTGTAGTATGATACTTTACATATTGCCTAAACCTTCTAGATCAAGAACTTAGCTCTGACAGCTAAGGTTCTCTCACAGCAAAGACTTCATCCCTCAACAGCTATGATCTTCAACATCAGCAGCAATGAAGAAATCCTGTGATGACCAAGATGTGCCTTGCCCAAATCTCTCCATACAGATGTTGCCAGCTCATCTTCATAATAATCACATGCCTGGTTGCAGATTCCAGCTAATGCATTCTCCAGTCAACAAAGGCACTAAATGCAACTCCAACATGCATTCACTCCCTTGTCTCCTTGTCTCCTCCAACGGCTATTTCCTAGCTTATAAAAGGAACTCTCCAAGACTGAAGACTCACCCCCAATCTTTACACACACCCAACTTCTACAAACCTTGCATCCAAACCTTCTCAACCTGCAACCAACAATCAAAACAATATTAAGACACTTGTAACTGATCTCGGAGTGTATAAAGCGGATTTGTAAGAGCCCCTTAAGGCCCGACTTTAAGTGGGCAGTGAGAATAGCTCAGATTAGAGCTTGATCCCTAATAGACTGTACTTATTAGGAAGAGGAGGTTCAAGGAACTTGCCTAACCAATCCTTTGTAAATCTTAACGGGAACTAGATTTAAGTGGATTGATCTCACTTGTCAAGGTTGACAGTGAGGGTGGACGTAGGAGGAGTGAACTCTGAACCACCTTAAAATTCCTTGTGTTCAATTGGTATTATCACACAACACACACACACATATACACACACATACACTATTCACTTGTCTTTACATTATTTCAAACACTTTTATTCCGCTGCACATTTAACTCTAATCTTTAAAACCAGTTAACCTCTGACAGCTAAGATTTCACCTCAGCTGTCAAACCTTAACTGCCTAACCTTTAATTTGATCTAAGCAAACAGGACCTTTCAATTGGTATCAGAGCTTGTCTTCACACACAAAAGTCTAACAACTTGTGAAGGATCAACTACCAACCCATCATGCCTCAACCAAGGAGAAATAATGAGAAAGACATTCCCCATATTGATGACTGTGGATCATTTGAAATATATGCATCAAAAATTAAAACATACCTTGATGCCAATAGTATTTGGAATTGGTATGCCCTTGAAAATGAAGTCATATACCACTGTATACGTTGATACAAATGGTGGACCTAGCAAAGTAAAATCTCGAGTGCGGGACAGATTCGAGAAAGACGGCTAGTCGATTGCCAACCTTAAAGTCAAAAACATACTCCAAAAGAGTGTTAATGACTCTCTTGCTCAAGAAATTGCCAAGGAACCATCTGCAAAGGCTGCTTGGGAACTCATTCATACCAAGTTCCAAAAACACACTAGTGTTAGAACACAAAACCTATACAACCTTCTTAGACAACTTGACAACTTCAAATTCTACCCTGGTGAGAAAGTAAGTGTTGCAAAAACAAGGTTTGAAGACTTGGTAAGATCCATTCTTGATCATGGTAAAACTGTTGAGAACCAAGACTTGTGTCTCAAAATATACTCCAACCTTCCTCAAGAATATGAAAAGGTAGCTTTGCCAATAGAGAAGGCTCAGAATGGAGCACCATGACTGTTGAACAATACTTTGGTAAACTTGAAGCCTATGAACTAGAAGGAATGATAAAACTTCAACCTGTTCCCTCCATTTCACAAACTCTTGCCTTAGGCGCCCAAGAAACCACCCAAAACCAATTACCCAACAAGATATTGATTCTATGGTTCTTCTCTCCCTCCAAAAGTAAACATTCCCTCAAATAACCTCTCCCAAGGAGATCTACCAAGCCTCATATCCATGGCTGTCATCGAAACACCTTGAGAGCACATAAGAAGTCCTTTGAGAGAAGCTATAGCCCATCCACCTCTGATCAAGAGAACCCTAAAAAGAAAGTTGAATGCTTCAAGCGTAAGAAGCTTGGACATTACTCCTCATTGTCTGAACCAAGGAAACCTAGGGAAAGTCGAACGGCTAAGAAATTCTCATACTCTAAAGAGATAATTCATAGTTCAAGATGCAATCGCTATAATTGCACAAAGAAGAAGAATGAGAAGAATAAAGAGCAAGTATTGATTGCTTTGACTCATCTAAGTTCGGTGATGAGGAATGTGAGTACGGTGACTACGAAAGTGAAGGAGAAGAAGCAATGATATGCTTGATGGTGGAGATGATGAAGACTCGGACAATGAAGAGGATCTTGAAGCCTTAGGCATTCTTTGAGGAACTAAAAGCAGTACCTCAATTTAATACCTTAAATAATGAAGAATTTAAACAATTAGTCGAGTACTTTATTAATTCAAATAAAAAGACACCAAAGCTGGCTTTGCTTCATTACTCATCGACAATCTATCCCAAAGTAAAACCATTGAGAATCTTGAAAAAGCCAATCAAGGTGCGAAAGTCCAAAACCTTATGCTTGAAAAAGCCAATGAAGATCGACTATGAATTCCAAACTTAAAACCAATGTCAATCTTGAAAAGGAAAATGAAGCCTTCGAAAGAAGTTTAAAACCTGGAATAGTTACGGAGAAGCCTTGACCCATTTTAGCTACAACCAAAGACTACCAAGTGACAAATCGGGGAATTGGAGCTAACAACCCTACCATATACACATATACCCCTCTTACTTGATGAAAGGGCAATTGACAAAATGGTTCTTGAAAGCATGAACTATGTCAAAGTCCAAGAAAATATTTATCCTATCCAAACCAAGGAAGATCTTAAGGAAAAAGGAAAAATGGATGAAGCTAGCTCCGGCCACAGCGATGTATCAACTCCGGATAGCCCCACTCACGCGACAAAAATCATATAGCCATTCTAAAATAATCAAAAGGAAAAGGAGAACAAGCAAGCAAAGGTAAATACATATGGCAAAAGAAAGGAATCAAGGAGCAAATTAAGGAGAACCAACCAAGACATGACGGAGGCGGAGGTCTCCTAGACAACCAAGACATGGTGGACGGCGAGAGGTTCCCTAGACGGTCAAGATATGGTGAGCAGTGAGGTCTCCAAGACGGCAAAGATTCTATGATCATCACTCATATGCCAAACCTCAAAGACCTAAGCGGCCATTCTCTAATGGAAGAAACCATGCCCAACACAATACCTCTCCTAGATCATCTCATAATTCCCCAAGCCATTCTCGGTTTCATAACCAAAATCTATTCTCTTCTCCCAACCAATTCCTTAATCAAACCCAACCTATTGCTCCTACTCCCTATATGCTGCAAATCATGGGATATTATAATGCCCTAAACCGGATTACTTTGGAAAGAGAGTAATGAACAAAGCTAGGGGACCAAAGAAATTCTAATCCTTTGGACCCAAAGAATAAAGGGTACCATGAATGTATTTTGTTGTTTTGTAGGAACCTAGGAAAGGAATATGGTACTTGGACGGTGGATGCGGCGGACACATGACTTACAACAAGGAGTGGCTACAACAATATGTCCCCAAAAATGGTCCAAATGTAACTTTTGGTGACAATTCTCAAGCCAAAGTCAAAGGATCGAAACCTTGTTACTAAAGATATTATTTTCACTAATGTATCTTATGTAGAAGGTCTCGAAGCACAATTTGATTAGCCTTAGTCAGATTTGTGATAAGGGATATCATGTTGAATGTTCCAAGAACCACTTTGCATTGTCAAGGATGTCAACAACAAATCAATCCTCATTTGGAATAAGAAAAGGCAATCTCTCTTGTCTAAACCTTGAAATTGTGGATTCCTCGGATGCCCATTGCCTTCTCTCCTTGAGTCAATCGACATGTCTTGGTTATGGCACAAAAGATTAGCTCACCTAAACCTAAAAAGCATCTCAAAACTAGCCAACTCCAACCTAGTAAAGGCCTACCCAAAATACCCTTCAAAAAGGACAAGTTATGCAAAGCTTGTCAATGTGGAAAACAAAAGAAAACCTCCTTCACTTTGCCAAAACAAGACTAGATACCTCTAAACCTCTTCAACTTCTTCACATGGACCTTTTGGACCTATCGAACTAGATCTCTTGGTGGAAAGAGATACTCTCTTGTTGTAGTTGATGACTACACTAGATTTACTTGGATCATCCTCCTTGAATCCAAAAGGATACTTTGGAACAACTTGTCAAATTGTTCAATAAAATTCAAAACCAAAAGAGTTTATCCATCATCAAAATTAGATCGGATCATGGTAAGGAATTTGAGAACAACGGGTGTTGAAGAATACTGTGATCAAAAAGGGATTGAGCATAACTTTTCTGCTCCTAGAACTCCTCGGCAAAATGGAGTTGCGAAAGAAAGAATAGAACAATTTGTGAGGCGGCAAGATCTATGCTTTGTCGAACACAACCTTCCCAAATATTTTTGGGGTGAAGCGGTAACCACTTCTTTGTCTATGTTCAAAACAAAACCCTCATCAACAAGTTTCACTCCAAGACTCCTTATGAACTTTGGAATGGAAGAACACCAACCATTTCATACTTCCATGGCTTTGGAAGTAGATGTTTCATACACAACAATGGGAAAAATAATCTTGACAAATTTGATTCAAAGAGTGATGAAGGAATTTTCCTTGGATACTCCAATACAAGCAAAGCCTATAGAGTCTACAACAAAAGAAGACTTGTTGTAGAGGAATCAATTCATGTAGACTTTGATGAAAATAATGACCAAAGTCACACTGAACTTTGTGATTTTGATGAAGCTGTGGGCAACTCAGATAACCTTCCTGAGGTTTCTCCTGTTCATGACCCCTCTTGTCTCATCCCTGAAGAAGATTCACCTTCCCTTCCCTATATAGTGCCCAGAGACACAAATAAACAATCAACCTTGCACGACGGCCATGAATCCTCTCTCAGCGCAATGGTGCATCGCGGTCATGATGCATCAATTAACCTTCCTTCATCCAAAAATCAAAATCCCCTTGAAGAAGACCCTATCCAATTTGATAACAACTCCTCTCAATCAATTCCTCAACCTGAAACAATTACCCACATTATCCCTCCAAACAAAAACATCTATATAGATCTGCCTATACACAAAATGGACATACCACCTAACATGCCTGTTCTTGACTCTCTTTTGAGTGCCTTCATCTCCCAAATTGAACCCAAAAAGATAAATGAAGCTCTCCAAGACCCAGGCCGGATAGAAGCAATGGAGGAAGAGCTAGAGCAATTTGAAAGAAACAAAGTTTGGAAGCTTGTTCCTAAGCCGAAGAACCAAAGCTGTCATAGGAACAAGATGGGTGTTTAGGAATAAAATGAATGAAGAGGGTGTTGTAATAAGAAACAAAGCTAGGCTGGTTGCTCAAGGATACGAGACAAGAAGAAGGCATTGATTATGATGAGACTTTTGCACCAGTTGCAAGACTTGAAGCTATAAGGCTATTTCTTGCCTATGCCTCATTTAAGAAAATGAAAGTGTTTCAAATGGATGTTAAGAGTGCCTTTCTAAATGGAATCCTAAATGAAAAAGTGTTTGTTTCTCAACCTCCTGGATTTGAGCATCCCAAATTTCTGATCATGTATATAAATTGGACAAAGCACTATATGGACTTAAACAAGCACCAAGAGCTTGGTATGACACCCTATCCGAGATATCTCCTTGGTAAAGGATTTACCAAGGGCCATATTGATAACACTTTGTTTATCAAAAAATATGGAGATGATCGGTTGCTCATCCAAGTCTATGTTGATGACATCATTTTTGGATCATCAAATGAAGACTTGTGCAGAATTTGGGAATATTATGAAGGACCGGTTTGAAATGAGCATGATTGGTGAGCTTACATTCTTTTTGGGCCTTCAAGTCAAGCAAATGGAGGAAGGAATATTCATCAACCAAGCTAAATATACAAGGGACATGATCAAAAAGTTTGACATGCAATCTTCTTCACTGCTAAAACTCCTCTGTCAACCACAACCAAACTTCATGCGATCACGATGGCCAAAGTGTAAATCCAACACTTTACGGGAGCTACATTGGATCCCTTCTCTATGTAACGGCTTCAAGACCCGACATTATGTTTAGTGTCTGTCTTTGTGCTAGATTTCGAGCAAATCCCAAGGAGTCTCATCTCTCTGTTGTCAAGAGAATTCGAGATATCTCGAAAGGAACCCACGATTATGGATTGTGGTATCCTGAATCCCCATTTTCTTTAATTGGATTCACTTGACTCGATTATGCGGGGTGTAACCTAGATAGAAAGTCCACAAGTGGTGGATGCCAATTCATTGGATCTAGAATCATTTCATGGTCAAGTAAAAAGCAAACCTCGGTAGCCACCTCAACAGGTGAAATTTGAATATATTCTTCTTGGTTTGTGTTGTTCACAAATACTTTACCTCAAAAGTCAATTACAAGATTTTGGAATTGATCTGTCCAACATCCCAATCTTTTGTGACAACTCAAGTACCATTGCCATGACGAGAAAACCTGTCCAACACTCAAAGACAAAGCATATTGAGGTCGGACATCACTTCATCGAGACCATGTTGAAAAAGGAAACATTAGTCTTGCTAAAGTGTGTATTGAAAATAATGTCTCGACATCCTAACAAAGGCTATGGATGAGAAAAGATTTGAGATGTTGAGAGCAATGCTAGGCATGATTAATCTACCAAAATAAATCAAAGGGAAAAACTCTTATTCATTGGAACCAAACATGTTCTATGGTGCTGTCAACAACAACTGTCGACGGCTAACCTATTTCTCAATACAAAAGCTTCTTACCTATCAAACCAAACTTCATTCCTACATTACAGAAATTCAAACACCATAAAAACAACCATAAACCCATAGTACCAAAAGCTTCATCAACCCTCCTTCTCATCTCAACAATCACCTCGAAAAGCCTTGACGGCTAAGGACTGTCAATCCTGTTTATCCCATAGGCGATCTTGGAAGCAATCATCCCCATATCCTCTATCTCTATGAATAATGTCTGGAGCTTGGTATGCACTCTCTTTGATATCTCCATATCTCTCCAACCAAACGGGGTGCCTTTCCATGAATGGATCAATTGCGAGAGGTTGAGAAGCTGCAAAGAAGGACAGACCCTCCTTGGCCACCATTCTTCAACTGCATTATAGGGAGGATACTCACTAAGTGGTGAGATAAAGCTGAAGGTACTGAAGAGTTTGCACTTGCACTGTGCAATGATAGCTTGATCGGGTGAGGACCTTCATCCTCCTCACCATTTAGAGCGGTGGACTCAAACACTTGAGAAATTGAGAAAACAACTTCATATAGACTTTGGAAGGAGAACTTTGCACTCCTGCAAAGTTATCTCCGATTCCTTCAAGAACCTTTTGGCTAAGAGTTAGAGAATCCACTGGTGACAGTGTGAATTCCTTGACGGCTATGAAATCGGGTTGACCAATTTTTGTGTCAACCTTAATCCTTTCATCACTTTGTCAAGCTTCACTAGCTCTCCCAAGGTATAAACCCTTTCAACTTTGTCCTTAAGCGGCCTACTTGACTCTCCTTCTCTCTCCTTTCTTGACGGCTTAACCTTAGGCATCGGACCAGTTCCCCCTTGACTATCTTAGCCTTACCCTTACCTTTTGCTCTCTCTCTTAACCTATTCTCCTCACCTTCCAAAAGTGCTAATCTCTCCTCCTCCCAAAACTTTCTTCTTATCTCTCTCTCCTTCATCTCCTCCTCCTTATTGGGATCATCTTTGAGAATTTGATCCACCTCTGCTCCAAACCTATATCGAGTTTGGAGCCTATATAACGAAACTCCCTCTCAAACCTTGCCTCTCTTGTTTCATCTACCCTTGGACTTTGAAAAACAAGTCTCTTTGCGATCTTAGCCATTTTGCTAGGGTGAACTTTGAAACAAGTCTTCCCATTTCTCTATGAATGAAATGAATTTGGTAAATTTCTTCATCGAATCATTTCCTTATATAGCCAAATTCGGTTTCGGTCAAATTAGAGGCAATGATCATTCAAAATAGACTTGGTGGTAATTAAGTCTCGGCTATGAATTTGGTTCTTGCCAAATCGAGGATGTTTTGGAACTTGCCACTAACATTTATCTATTAATGACTCTGTTTATTCACTCTGAAATTTCGCCTTTGTGTACGGAAATAACTCCCATGTTTTATGGGAAGTTATTGTACAAGTAATGAGTGGAGACAAATATCACTTTGTTCATGAAGCAGTCTCCCTCTTAAATGCAAAATTTTAACCGTTGCAGTAACCCACGTATTAGCCGTTGAACTCCACCAATCCCCATATCAAAACTATCATTTAACCTTGCGATTTTATCCCTCAGTTAAACAATCACTATTCTCCCTTCCAAATTCATTCTTTAATTCCCTCTGTTCTTTTTCTCATAAACCCTAAATCTCTCTGTTCTAAAGTTCAAACATGTCTTACCACTGAAGCCCATGGATACTACATCAAACACGAGTTCTATGAGCACAATGTTGGAGCTCTCATCAAAGAACTCTTGGAATCCAATCATCTTTGCAATATGATGGAAGCTCAACCTCCTATCTATGAGAAGGCTGTGCGAGAGAAATTTTTATGAAAGGAGAAAGACTATCATGCGGGGCAATCAAAACCATCATTGAAGATGCTTGAAATCAATGTGACCCCCAAGATTGTGTCCAAGGTTTACAACATTCCCATCAAAAGCAATGGTATTTCAAATCTCTGGAATAGAAAGGACAACAACCTGGAACCCTTCTACAAAAGGTTCTTTGACAAACCAAGCTGCAATTATCTATTGGTTCAGGACAAACCAATCAAGAAGAAGGACCTTGATTTATTCAAATCAACCCTAATGGATGTTGTGATCAAAGGGTTTGATGGAAAGCAGTCATCATTTGATCAAATAAGTCCCAATGAATGGAAGCAAGCCCTAAGTTTGATAACCAAAGAAGTTAACTGGAGTGTTGCCTTACTTCACAACTTTCAATTAGCCATATCTCCCTCTCCTTGGAAATACAAGAAACAAAATCCAAGGATGAACAATTTCAGATTCATGAGTGGAATTCTCCATCATATTATTCCAAGGTTGAATCCTCCCCTTAAGGATGAGTGGCTTGAGTCTGCAGCTTTAGTATCAACCAGAAGCTTCAATTTGAGCACCTTCAAAGGCGAAGGGCAAGAAGAAATTAGAGCTTGGGGACGGCTACGAGAATTTTGATGAAGCCTCTCAAAGATTGAAAGAAAAGCTGAGAAGGATATGAAGATATGGCAGGGATTGGTGAACATGGTGAATGATAAAAGATCCAAGAGAAAGCATGACAAAGGTGTTGTCATAAAAGAAAGAGCTCAAGAGACTTCCCAAGCCAAAATCAAAAGAAGAAAAAGCCTAGCCAAGATGAAGAAAACAGAAAGGGAAAGAAGCTTAGTAAAGGAAAGCAAATTCAAGAGGAGATAGGCTGTTGAGCAAGAAAGTACTCAAGAAACCGACAAAGGAAAGATGGTAGGCGAGGAACATGCGACGGTGAAGAGACTCGGTCGGATCCTATCTACAAGGATATTGATGAGTATGATGGTGAAGAAGAAGAAATCCACGATGATGTGTATCTTTGGTGAAGCTCAAGGTGATGAGTTTGATGAAGATATGAGAAGAGGCATTCTTTGAGTCACTAATGGAAGTGAGGACTGGCTAAGGTTGGACGATCATGCAGGACGGCTATGGAAGCTTCATCCACGACGGCTAAGGTTGTCTCAAGTGCTGAAACCCCATCCAAGGTAATCTCTAAGCCTTCTCCTACTCTCGAGTACTTTCTCTAGGAAGAGAAAAACGAGATATAAATGCTCCCCCATCCAAAAAGTTGAAACCAACCACACCTCAACCCTCATCATCCAAAGACCAATCTAGTTCACCTCATGACTCTGTGGCTCAAGGCATCCTAAATCTTAATCCCTCTAACATTAGTCCAAATGAGCCAAGTGTTGAAAAGATAGGGGGAATAGCTCTAGCTACGAAAAGGATGAGCCTCGGTAGGGGAATAAAAGCCCTATGTCTCCCATTCGACGGCTATCCCTCTCTCAAGTCAAGAATCTCCCTCGACAGTCCCTCGAGATCCTTCCCCCATCCACAGAAAACATTTTAAAGGCTTACAAGGACTTTCCTTAGAGGATCCCATGCATGTCCCCGTGTTATCTATTACTTAAGACAAGTGCTAACGAGAGGAAGAAACCCAAAAAGCCTTGAAACTTATCAAACACGAGAGATTTGGCCAAGAAAGTAACCATTCCCGAACTGAAACCATTTCGCACTTTGAACCCATTCCCGAACTGAACCTATTCACGCTCCCGAACCCATTCCTGGCCCGAACCTCAACCCATTCTTGATCCCGAACCTCAATCGGCCAAGAATCTCAATTTAAACCTAGTGAGACCGATCAAAACCAAGAAAGCTGATCCCTCCTTTGAATCGAAATCCTTCCTACTTATGAACCTTGGATTTTAGATTGTGACATTGACTTTTCCTTCCCCTCTATCATGGCCGCCCACCAAAGATTGAAGGATATTTCCCATTTCCACGAAATTGCCAATCCTCACCTAGTCTCCAATCCTTGGTGTTAAGCAAAAATTCCATTATGATTCATGCAAGGAATAGATGTGGCCTCATAGTGTTTGCCCATGAGGAATGGAAAAAGTACGAGAATAGCTCTTCCCAACTCCTTCTTTCACAAAGCCCCCTTACTACCCAACTTCATGGATATCTCTACCATAATAGATTGGGAAATGTTGTTCTCCGGCTCCTCTCTTCAAATATCAATGAATGCATTTATATGCCTTCATCCCCGGTGTATGCCACTGTGCATTGAGCTTGCCAAAGAAATGTATTGGAGGATTTGCCTCAATAAATCCATTATCATGGTTTGTCATTACAAGACCAAGCTTGACTATGTTTCCCCCTTCATCTTCGGTACCCTCTTCTTTCATCCCCCTAAACACAAGATCTCTCCAATCCAACCTTCCCCCAAACTTCAATCCTTCAACTTTTGTGCCCCCATATCATGTGACCATTACAGACATGCAAAGATTTACAAGGTCAATGATAACCAAGATGAGACACATTTTGGAAGCCTCAACTGTGTCAAAATCTGAGAGGAAGGCCTCCAAAAGAAAGGCCATTGAATCGATGAAGAAGCGTGAACCTGGGAAAAAGAGCCTCTGGTCTTGCTCCAAATGTTATTGTGTCAAGTGATGATGAAGATAGTGCTCCTGTGATGAAACGGCATCAACTCTCGGCCTCTCTTGTTCTCACTGTCTCAACTGATCCACCTCAAACTCAACAACCCATCACTCTTCAATCAAACCCCTTCTTTTCTAACCTATTTGCAGGAACAAGGGGTCAAAGCTCAAAACCAAAGAAGGCTCCCTTATGGGGTACTATGAGATTGAGAAATGATGAAGAGCCCTTGTCCAAAGCTGTTCTCAAGGAAAGGCAAAACCAATCCTTCACCTATGATGATGAGATGAGCTGGGAATGGAACAATGAGATGTACTACAGAGGTGTTGAGGACAAAATGAAGAGAGTGCTACTTGCAGAAAGAGAGGAGATCCTTGCAGCAAGAAGAGAAAGAGATGAATTTTCTTAAGAAAATATTATGTCTTTTTGGATAAGTCCTCTTTTAAATCCCTACCTTTAATTCCTGCTTTTAAAAACATTGTTTATTTTGGATAATATGTTTGTTTTAAAGACTCAGTTGATTGAATCAAGAAGATTGTTCTCATCTTCATTGGTATATTCATTCTTGAGTATCTTGCAGGTTATATCTTTATTAGATATATTACTTTGCCAAAAAGGGGGAAATTGTTAGGACCTAACTATGTAAGCCACATAGTTACCATAGGTTTTGACAAAGAAATATATCATATGTTATCTGACAGCCAAGATAACATATGACCTTGGACAGCTAAGCCATCAACTTCAAATCTGCAATTCTATATATATCAACTGGACAGCTATGATTCAATCATCTCACAAAGATATCACTCAAAACCACTCATATACATTAATGTATCTAATTACATGTGTAGTATGATACTTTACATATTGCCTAAACCTTCTAGATCAAGAACTTAGCTCGACGGCTAAGGTTCTCTCACAAAGAAAGACTTCATCCCTCAACGGCTATGATCTTCAACATCGGCGGCAATGAAGAAATCCTGTGATGACCAAGATGTGCCTTGCCCAAATCTCTCCATACGGATGTTGCCGGCTCATCTTCATAATAATCACATGCCCGGTTGCGATTCCAGCTAATGCATTCTCCAGTCAACAAAGGCACTAAATGCAACTCCAACATGCATTCACTCCCTTGTCTCCTTGTCTCCTCCAACGGCTATTTCCTAGCTTATAAAAGGAACTCTCCAAGACTGAAGACTCACCCCCAATCTTTACACACACCCAACTTCTACAAACCTTGCATCCAAACCTTCTCAACCTGCAACCAACAATCAAAACAATATTAAGACACTTGTAACTGATCTCAGGTGTATAAACTGATTTGTAAGAGCCCCTTAAGGCCGACTTTAAGTGGGCGGTGAGAATAGCTCGAGATTAGAGCTTGATCCCTAATAGACTGTACTTATTAGGAAGAGGAGGTTCAAGGAACTTGCCTAACCAATCCTTTGTAAATCTTAACGGGAACTAGATTTAAGTGGATTGATCTCACTTGTCAAGGTTGACAGTGAGGGTGGACGTAGGAGGAGTGAACTCTGAACCACCTTAAAATTCCCTGTGTTCAATTGGTATTATCACACAACACACACACACATATACACACACATACACTATTCACTTGTCTTTACATTATTTCAAACACTTTTATTCCGCTGCACATTTAACTCTAATCTTTAAAACCAGTTAACCTCTGACAGCTAAGATTTCACCTCAGCTGTCAAACCTTAACTGCCTAACCTTTAATTTGATCTAAGCAAACAGGACCTTTCAATAACATATATAAATTAAATGAACAAATTGACACAATCAATATTGTGTAAGCTTTTTTACCTCAAAACTGCTATATCGGATCACCCAAATAATTCATCAGAATCGAACCTTGATAAATCTCATGGCAGGCACTCAGAATAAAAGCATTATTTTTGTTCTCTATATCCTCTCTCAGGCTTGCTCTCGAAGTTAACTACCTAAATAAAAAGGTGTACAAGCTGTCGGTTTAAATAGTGCTAGTCAACTTAAGATTGGTCACCATATTGAGATAACGTGAAGATCACAATATCTTCACGTATCTTATCATTATTCTCTCCTATTAATTTGTACATATCTTTCCTAATTGATACATGTAAATTAGGCAGCTAGAATAGTTTTGGTAGGAGACTTATTTTAATCCCATAACTTTAGGGTTTGACTTGATTTTGTATATATATTGATGTCTCGGAAAAGGAATAAGACGAGAAAATAATTTCCTCCACACGGCTCTTGATTTCAACTTGGTATCATAGCCTTCAATCCAAAAACCATGACCACCGAAAATATGGTTGCCGGAAGTGGTAAGAAGAGACTCCTAGACGGAGGTGAGAGGTGGTCTCCCTACTTCTTGTCGACGAGTGATAGTTCCGTGCAAATTCTTACTCATGTTCAACTGAAGGTTAAGAATTATGAAGAGTGGGCACGTTGGGTTAGTTAATGGCTCTATTGATATACCAACAAAGGCTGGTGAACTTGAACAATGACGGACCGTTAACTCAATGGTGGTGTCTTGGATATTCAACACCACTGAGGGAAACTTGTGATCTATAGTGACATATGCGAAGGAGGTGAAGATGTTGTGGGACAATATGAAAGAGAGGTTTTATGTGGTAAACAGACCAAGGATCCAAGAGAACAAAGTAGATCTCGCCAATTGCAGGCAACAACAGAACGAAGGAGTGGCAATTTACTATGGCCGCATTAAGAAATTGTGGGACGAATGAAATGACTTTGACACTTTTCTAACATGTGTGCTGGTTGTAGGTGTAATATTGACACAACACTGGTGCAGCGATGAGAGAATGAAAGGGTACATCAATTTGTTATGGGTTTAGAATCTTCAAAATATGAGAATGTGAAGTCGACCATTTTGAATATGGATCCCTTGCCCAATGTCAATAAGGCTTACTCGATGGTGATAAGGAAGGAGCGCATACAGGGAAGTGTACATGAAGATCAGCCTGAACCAATGAGTTTCATTGCTCGTACTGTCATGGGAGCGCGTGGTTCAAGGGGGGAACGCAGAGACATGAGTAATGTGTTTTGCACGCATTGTAAGAAGAAAGGGCATGAGGTGGACACTTGTTTCAAACTAGTCGGTTATCCATAATGGTGGGAAGAGCAGCGACTAAGAAACCCTAAAGGAAAGACTGTTCAGGCTTCTGGTGCAGAAAAGAGTCGTGAAGCAAGTCGTGAAGCGCTCACTGCTTGGGTCAACACTGTGCAAACTGAAGGGAACATCGGATCGGGAATGACGGATGCAGAAAGAGCAAACCTCCTTGGATTTTATGGTGAGAAATGGGAACACTTCAAAAACTATGTCCTGGCGCAAGTTAAACAGTCTGACGTCTAACTTGTAAAACTCAAAATAATGTTTTTTGGCTCGTCGATAGTGGTGTCAATCGACACATTACGGGAAATCATTGTTTTCCCAATAACATTCGTAACATTGAGGGAAGCCGTATAGGGTTGCCCAATGGGAGGTATCTTACTGCAACAAAGGAAGGAGAAACAAAGATTGGGCCCAATATGATATTGCCCAATGTTCTTTATGCTCCAAATTTTAATTGCAATCTTTTATCCGTCTCTCAATTACTTGGAGAATCAAATAATCTTGTCTACTTCACTGAAAAATTATGTGTTATACAGGACCGAGCCTCGAGTACATTGATTGGTGCAGGTGAGCAACGCGAGGGGCTATTTTACTTGCGTTATTCGGCTGAAGCAAAGGTGTGCAATGTTGCGGAAATTGGGAAGCAAAAATTATGGCATCAAAGGTTGGTTCATCCATCTAATAAAGTAATTTCTTTGTTACCATTTTTGTCTCTTAGTAGTAATTGTAAAGACGTTTGTGAGATTTTTTGCAAAGCTAAGCAAACTAGGGACAAATTTTTGCCTAGCGAAAATAATACCATTGAACCTTTTGAATTATTCACTGTGTTCTTTGAAGAGATTATCGTACTTCTGCGTCGTGTGTTGCTAAATATTTCTTATCTATTTTGGATGATTATTCTCGAGCTTTATGGGTTTATTTGATAAAATCTAAGGATGTTGTCCCCAAAATTCTGAAAAAATATTTTGCCATGGTTGAACGTCAGTACAATAAACGGGTAAAAATTTACATAGTGCTAATGAGACGGAGTTTACATGCTTGGATAAGTATTTTATTAAAAAAAACATTTTTCATCTTACTACTTGTGTCCGTAAATCCCAACATGGGAGGGTGGAATGTAAGCACAGACATATATTGAATGTGGATAGGGTCTTAAGATTTCAGGCCGATTTGCCAATTAAATTTTGGGGTGAATGTGTTCTTGCAGCCGGGTATTTGATCAATCGTACACCTTCTAAACTGTTAAATGGAAATCTCCTTTTGAATCTATTTTTGGTAAACCCCCAACATACAAAATACTAGGGTTTTTAGCTCATTATGCTATGCACATTACTCATGACGGGACAATGATAAGTTTGATAGTAGAAGTCGGAAAAGAACTTGCTATCAAGATAATGGGTCCCACTAAATTCATCTAAATCCTAAAAGAAATGAAATCTCAAGGTACATGGCCATTATTTCACAAAAAGACACATTCTTATTTCTATTTCAATTTCTATTCTATTTATTTAAATCACCAATTAATATTTATTGAATCTAACACATTATCTAGGTATCCTAGTGAGTTGAAGCTCACATAACTATCAATTTCACCATGTCTTGAGTATTAATAACCAATGATCTTCCTTGCACATCTCCTCTCACTTTCTTTCTAACTAATGATTTTACAACGCGAATCCTCGTGCCCCACACATGTTGGCCAAATTGTCTCCGCCTCGCCTGACTTCACTCCCCAATTTTCTACCAACGTACTGTTTAGTGAAATTCCTTACCCCATGGCGATCTCGAACATCACCACAATCATTGGAGTGTCCCCTTGTTTCCTCCAATGATCTATGTTATATGTGGTATACAACATATTTTCCAAACTGCCTCAAGCTACCAAGCTAGCCCCCCGATTTACCTTCCATGTCCCGCAACCAAAGGCCACCACACAACCTTCCTTATCTAGTTGTCATATAGAAATCAAGTTCCTTTTCAAGTACGAAATATGTCGCACATCAAGAAGACGCAACACAGTCTTATGCATTGCTTTTACCCGAACGACCCTTTTCCAATGAACTTGACCGAATTATTGTTTGCCAAAAAAAATAACCCCAAAATCGCCCAGAACATACTACTTCCCCCTCCTCACTAGTGCAAGAATGAAACGCCGCACCTGAATTCAAAACATACGAATCTATTGGACTGCTCCCACCCAAGATTAATGCATCCGAAATTTCTTCAATGACATTCATATCCCTCTCACTGCCTGACCGCTCTGGACAATATCTCTTATAATGTCCCTTCTTCCTACACCCGAAACAAGTAATCTTCTTCTTTCCTCCCTTACTTTTTTCACCGACACTTAGTGCTAGCCCGATTATCTCCATCTTTCTCTTCTTCCGGTTTTCTTCGCCAAGGATCACATCCACGATATCCAAAAAACCATCAACTTCACTTCCCCCCTTGATATGTTCACTACCATCGCAGTTGTATCCCAACTTTCTAGCAAAGAAGAAAGTAAAATCAATGCTAGTAACTTGCCATCAAGAGTAACATCCATAGAGCATAGTTGGATCACAGAAGACTTGAATTCACTTATATGCTTTGTTGCCGACATGCCCTCCACCATCCGTATGTTCAATAACTTCCTCATTAGATGAGCCTTGTTTTCTGCCGATGGTGCCTCGTACAGTCTTGCCAACATATGTAACATCTCCATGGTAGTTTTCGCCTCTAAAACATTCTTCGGCACATCCTTTGCCAATGTTTTCAAAATAAGCCCCAACGCTTACCGGTATAAGATTGTGAATTTTGCTTGCTCCATGCCCGCCGACTTTTCTTTTAAAGAGAGATACAAACCCTTATTACACAAAACATCTCGATCCGTTTCTTCCAAAAATTGAAATTCATCCCATCAAACTTTTCGATCAACACATTATTATCATCCTCCAAAGCCCCCAAGAAATCCATGGCAAAAGGCAAGACAAGCTATGCATCGACAAAAGCAAAGCTCCGATGCCAGTTGTTGGGAAATCCCGCAGCAAAATGGCCCAAGACAATAGAGAGCTTAATAAGAACAACACACATGAAAAGTAAATCACACATAAGAAAGCACACAAGAATTGTTTACCCAATTCGCTGGAACAACAACTACGTCCGAGGGTGCCAATGATGTTACACAAATTTGCTTCTAGTCTATCACAAATATTTATAGTGCAATATATCAAGTCCTAGGTCAATAAGGATTCATGTCCAAGAAAGAACTTCTTTCTTTTCAAGAAAGAGGTCCACCACAATTAGGAAACCAAATCCTAGAAAACTTCCTTTTGTCCTCTGCTCGTCTGCACGATCGTGTGTTATACCTTGCACGGCCATGCAAGCATGTCTGAAAAAATCATCTACCAGTTGCACGGTCATGCCAAGCCAAACTCCTGATTTTGCCTTCCATCTCTCTCTTGCACACCGACATGAATCCTCCAACAAGATTGTTTTTGGTTAGGACTCTAACCCCAACAGAAGTACCCCAGACTTATCGTTCGCTCTATTGCCTCTGTTCTGACAAAATCCTTTTCTTACTATAGCTTGGAACACTCAAATGTTCCTCCAATAAAACTTGGAAACAGTTATCATACACGACTCTCAACCATAGGAGATAAAACACGGCTATCAACAATAGGAGAGGAAACATGACTCTCAACATTAGGAGAAAAATCACAAGACTCTCAACAGCAATAGGGGAGAAAATATAACATATGATACGAAACTTCATTGCTAGAATTATTTTCACTACAACTTCATATTTGATTAATTGATTGAATGTCAGCAAAACACTTGAACACCAAACAAAGAGAAAAAAAGACCTGAAATTTTGATGACAACCACCATTGTTTGAATGAAAGAATGATAAATATCAATTCAAATAATTTAAAATGGTTGGATCAAAGACAAAGACACAAAATGTAATAAGCAAAAGAAAGATAAACGGATGGAGCACTTAATTAATACTCACTTTGTTCTATTTGAAATTATACAATTTTGATCGGGCCAAAATTTTTTAGTAAAATAATTATTATTAGTATAAAAAGAGAGATATAAAAGAAAAAGTGGGATAGAGATTAGTCAATTAAAAATTGTCATGAGTGTAACTGTGACTCCCATTGATGACTGTACCTCCAGTAGGATTTTTGTCGCCTTACTCAGGTCGACTCGAGGGCTTCACTAACCAAAGGGTCGAAGCAAAAGGTCGGATAGAGCTCGAGGTGGACATCGGACAGCATCTCTTGAGGGAAATAACTAAGGTAACATTTATAGTCATTGATGCTATAAGTGATTACCATATTATACTGGGTATACTTGGACAGGTCGCACTAGGAATGGTGCCCTCCATCCCTCATCAAAGGGTCAAGTTCCCCACCGTGCTAGGAGTTGGGTGCGTTCTGAGCATCGCTAGAGAGTACCTGGATCACGTACTTCGTTCCAAGAAAAAGGAGTTTGGAGATAGACACTCTAGATGCCAGTTGGAAGTTTTCAAAATCTGTCACCTCTACCTCCAGGCTATCAACGATCAAGTGTGTTGAAGAGGCGACCTATTACTCACATGACCACATCATGACTAAGTCGACACATCCCTCTGAAAGCACCCAGGTCGCTACAGATATAGCTTTGGTTGACCAGATCATCATTAGCTACCTATGTCTCCAAGTTAACCAAAGCTCAGGGGCTTCCAATGGGGAAATAGTTGTCGAGCTAGATGATATGATCGGGGTAGAAGCTCCACACTTGGGGGCTAAGGAAAGAAGAAGGCAGAGAGATCATCATTGTGACTCTACAGTATAGAGACGGCCCGGAACTAGAGCCAGTTGACGAGCTGGAGGATATAGAAGCCAATACATCTTACCCTGAGCAAAAGATTAAGATAGGGAGAAGTTTTTCACCAGAAGAAAGGGTAGAGATAGTCAACCTATTGAAAGAAAGTACAGATGTTTTTGCCTGGATGGTAGAAGACATGAGGGGAGTCAAGGAGGAGGTCGCAATGCATCGCCTGTATGTCAACCCCACCATAAAATTCAAAAGTCAGAAGCTAAGGACCCTTGCTCGGGACAAACAGGTGGCCATCAAACAGGAGGTAAACAAACATCTTAGTGCAGGTATAATCAAGGAGGCATCCTACACTACTTGGCTGGCAAACGTAGTGATGGTTAAGAAGGCTAATGGAAAGTGGAGAATGTGTATCGACTTCACCAATCTGAATTTGGCATGCCTAAAAGACAGCTACCTACTCCCACGGATAGACAAGTTGGTTGACTCAATTGCTGGACATACCACCCTCAGTTTCCTCGATGCTTACTCAGGCTACCTTTAAATCAAAATGCATGAAGATAACATTGAAAAGACAGCCTTCCAAGCAGCTGGAGGGTTATATTTCTACACCAAGATGTTGTTTGGAATGAAGAAGATGGGGCTACTTATCATAGAATGGTTAATAGAGTCTTTGCTAGTTAGATTGGCCGAAACATGGAGGCCTACATTGATGACATAGTCATCAAAACTAAGACTAGTCTTCATGTGGTCGAGCTAAGGGAAACATTTGCCAATCTACGAGCAAATGACATGAAGCTGAACTCAAGCAAGTGTGTATTTGGGGTAGTTGTATGCAAGTTTCTGGGTTTCATGGTATCACAAAGGGGTACTGAAGCTAATTCGGAGAAGATCAAGTCCTTACTAGAAATGCGTAGGAACCTACATGCATCAAAGAAATCCAAATATTGAATGGTAGGGTCGCTTCTTTGGGTCGCTTCATTGCTAAGTCGGCATAGAGGTCTCTCCCCTTCTTCAAAACTCTAAGGGGGATGAAAACCATCGAGTGGACGGCTGAATGTTCCTCGTCATTCCAGCAGCTCAAGGAATACCTCGCCTCTCCCCCATTGCTGAGTAGCCCGGTCCAAGGAGAGAGTTTATATGTTTACCTATCAGCTAGAGATCAAGAAGTATCTGCAGTTTTGGTCAAAGAGGAGAATGGAATTTAAAGACCAATATATTATGTGAGCAAGGCCTTGTCGGACGTAGAAGGGAGGTACTTTAATGCTTAAAAGATAGCCTATGCTTTAGTGGTAGAGGCCAGAAAGCTTCGAGCTTACTTCTCTGCTCACCCTATTATCGTACTGACTAATGCCCCATTGAGGAAGATATTGCATAAGCCAGAAAGCTCAGGTCGACTGCTCAACTGGTCTATAGAGTTTACGGAATTTGACATCAAATACAGGCCTCGAAAAGGCTTACAAACTCAATCATTGGCTAACTACCTGGTCGAGCTTACGCTCACTAAGGAAAACAATGCAGAGATCACCCCGAAAAAGGGCTCAAAGGGGAAAGAACAATAGAGCCAACAGACAGTGAGTTTGCCCGATGATTGCTGGAAATTTTACTCGGATGGATCTGCTACCAAACATGTTAGTGGAGCTGGAATTGTGTTAACCGAGCCAGAGACTGGTAGAGATTTTGAGGAAGCTTTGAGGTTCAAATTTCAAGCCTCAAACAACCAGTCCGAGTATGAGTCCTTGATCACAGCAATTGAATATACTAGATGCTTTGGGGCGACCAAGATCATAGCTTACTGTGACTCCCAGTTGATCGTGCACCAAGTCAAGGGAGAGCATGAAGTGATCAATCCCATTCTGATCAAGTATTATGAGATGGTTAAAAAGTTGGTCCAAGACTTGGAGTTTTGGGAGATACAGAGGGTAAGCCAAGAAGAAAATTAGTTGGCCGACCTACTCCCCAAGTTAGCCACTTCATATGAGCAACATGGATAGCCAATCTCGTACTTAGAGCATCTAACATACGAAAGATTGCAGGTTCTATGCTCGATCTAGAGCTCTAAATGTTGGATTGATGAGATGAAGGCTTATATTAAAATGGGCGAGCTACCGATTGCGAACAAAAAGTTACAACGATAAGGAATAAATCCCCTAGGTTCACTATACATGGGGACGCATTGTTCAGAAGGTCATTTGTGAAACCATTGTTGAGGTGTGTTCATCCTATGGAGGTTCCTCAACAATTGCTCGAGGTACACAGTGGAATATGTGGTGGACACCCGGGGGCCAGAAATTTGGCGGACAAGATACTCACTTTGGGGTATTACTGGCCACATCTAAGGGAGGATCCTTATGAGTTAGTGCAGAAATGTTGTCAACGATATGCCGACCTGCCAAGGCTCCCAATAACTGAACAAACACCAGTGACCATTGCTTGGTCGTTCGACATGTGGGGGGTAGATTTGATCGAACCCTTCCCACCTACCTGAGGAAATTGTAAGTTAGTGATCGTATCTATTGATTATTTCACCAAGTGGATCAAAGCAAAACCCTTGGCTAAGATAACAGAGGAAAATGCCATCAACATCATCCAAGATTTCATTTGGTGTCACTTTGGGGTGCCACCAATGAGTCTTGTGAATTATATAAATCTTCCGCTGCGTATGTAACCCCAAACCCCAACAGTGGTATCAGAGCCTGCGTTTAATCATGATTAGGTTAAATTGGCATGATAGATATAATTGGATTATATGCTTTAACATGATATATGATATAGATTGATGATTTTATGTGTGTTGTTTAGTGAAACAATTATAAGCGATATAACATGATTATGATTAATAGTTGATTGATGTAATTAATCTTCTACATGGGTTATTGATCTTTTTAATTTGATTAATTAGATTAGTAAATTCTCAAATTAAAACAAATTATTTGTTTAGGATTTGATGTTCATATTTAATTTGATTAATATGGTTATTTGAATCCTTAAATTTTGATAATTGAATAATTATGTAATTAATAATTGTTATTTGTTACATGATTATTTGTATGATCCTAAAGTAGGATGTTATGTGAAATCCCATGTTCATGATTATGTACACATAAGTTTCATATACAACCATGCGATGTTTTTTGCTATATGGAAAAACCTTCTTAAATGTTTAAGTTTTATGCCACCCATTGATTAGAACACTTGTGAAATATTCGGGTATTTTGATGTAGTTTTGACTCAGTTGGGTGCATCAGTATATCTTAATATGAGTCAAGATGAGATAACAGTTGATGTAGTTTCGACTTAGTTGGGTGCATCGTTCTGTGTCTCATGCGTTTGAAAAAGTTGAACTTAATTGGTGCTTTCAAAAGAGTTTTGGTCCAAGGTATAGATGAGATTAAAACATGTGTTGACATATGATGCCTAGAATCTCATAAAAGTTCTAAGAGTCATATATGATATGATTGATAAGTGTTATCTACCTAAATAGCCTGATTTCGGGCATTGACTCAGTTAAACCAAAATTAAGTGAAATATGGATCTTAGCCCATTATAATTATATGATACATGCTTGTATTTGAAGGTGTATAATTTAGTGGGAGTATTTGTGAAATGCATTATTTGTCTCTTAGATGGTAAATGTTTTGATGCTTATATGTGCTCATATTATTTGCATGTTTTATTGTAGAATGGCATCTCACAATAATCAACCCTTGTCACTACGATCAGTCCTTGAGAAGGACAAGCTTGAAGAAAACGGTACAAACTATTCTGATTGGATCAGAAGCCTAAGAATTGTTCTAAGGCAAGAGAAGAAACTGTACGTTCTTGACGAACCCATTCCTGCTGAACCCGCTGCCAATGTTGTAAGGGCAGATAGGGAGCGACATAAGAAACATGTTGATGATTCTAATGATGTTGCTTGCCTTATGCTTGCCACCATGTGTAAGGCTCTTCAGAAGGACCATGAACACTTGGAAACAGCCTTTGACCTAGCATAGCTCTTAAAGGAAATGTTCCAAGTGCAAGCTAGGCAAGAGAGGTATGATGTGGTGAAGGCTCTTAATGCATGCTAGATGCAAGAGGGGCAGTCATTTGGTCCTCATGTCCTTATGATGAAATGATATATTGAGCACCTTGAAAGGCTTGGGTATCCTATGAGTTTGAAACTCGCAATAGATACGATATTGAATTCATTGCCTGAAGGTTATAGTCATTTCATTATGAACTATAACATGAGTGGCATGGATAAGAATATGTCATAATTGCATGTGATGCTTAAGACTGTAGAGAAAAATATCAAGAAGCCTAGTACCGCAAATGTGTTAATGGTTAACAAAGGAAAAGGGTTCAAAAAGGAAGGCAAAATAGGTAAAGCAAAAGTTTCCGATGTCGAAGAGGCTAGACCCAAAGGGTCTCAAAATGATGCAAGTTGCTACCATTGCCAAGAGGTAGGAACATATGATGTTACTTTACCAAGTGGACTAGTACTTGTTTTAACAATTGTTATTATGTTCCGGATTTGAGTAGAAATATTATTTATGTTTCTTGTTTGGATAATGAAGGATATAGGTTTCTTATTGAGAATAAGAAGTTTTCTATTTATTTAAATGATATGCTTTATTGTATTGCAAATTCATTTAATGGCCTTTATATCCTTGATATTGAGAAACAAAATGATATTGAAGATATCTATCATGTGAATAAGAAATCTAAACTGAATGATATGAACAACACGTTCATGTGCCATTGTCGGCTTAGTCATATAAATGATAAACGTATTTCTTTCTTTTTTTTTTTTTTTTGGAGGCTTGCCCATCTCGAGTCAAGCCCCTTTTTTGTGTAAGTCAATTTTTACTAACAAGTCCATCAATTCTCTGAAATTCCCTTTAAATACCCACCCCAGAGGCGCCTAATATTAACTAGGGAGGGATAATCATCCACTCTAACCACTGGGGGGAGTCGAACCCAGGACCTCCGTGTTGGTGTCCCAGTGCTCTGGCCATCAGGTCAAGTCCTGATGGTTTGAGAAACGTATTTCTAAACTCTATAAGGATGGACTTTTAGACTCACATGATTATGAATCATATGAGGTATGTGAATCTTGTTTATTGGGTAAAAGGACCAAACCACCCTACACTAAGAGTAGTGCAAGGGCTAGTAACTTATTGGACATAGTGGGAGGGCTAGTGACTTATTGGTCATTATACATGAGATGTATGTGGACCATTAAGTAGCATTGCTAGGGAGGATTTCGGTATTTCATTACGTTCACTGATGACATATCTAGATAAGACTATGTCTATCTGATGAAGTCCAAAAGTGAAGCGTTTGAGATAATTATAATATTTCAAAATGTCAACTTGGAAAAACTATTAAATTACTTCAATCCGATTGAGGTGGTGAATATTTAAACCAAGAGTTTGACAATCATCTCAAAAACTGTGGAACTGTTTCAGAGTTGACTCCACCCGGAACACCATAATGGAATGGTATATCTGAGAGGAGTAATAGAACCTTGTTGGACATGGTTCGTTCGATGATGAATCAAGTTGACCTTCCTGTTTCCTTTTGGGGATGTTGGGTATGCATATTTTTATCCCTCCTATTTTAGAATAGATTTGATTGATACCATAACCTCCTGTCTATTTTAAGGACTTTAGGCCCACATGTAATGAAGCTCAGACTTCAATTTTTTAGCTAAGTCCATTTTATAGAATATGTTAAAATTAGGCTTGAAGACTGGCACAAGACTCATTGGATATGAGGTTGCAGTTCCAAGCAGTTTCAAAACCGCACTTCAAAACCGCACATGCAACTGCATGTGGAATTCCTCTTTGAATTTGCTCCTTGAACAACTGCAGCACAACTGCTTGGTGAACCACACTTGTTCAATTCCAATATCTCAACTACACTTTGCAACCTTCTGATGAAACCGCAACTATCCAACCGCATGCACACCTGACCGCATCCAATGATTGAAGACTTGAAGTGAACCACATTTGACCGTTGGAATCCACGTCAGCAATATCAAATGTCAGCCACCATATCTTGTCACGTGACTACTTTTCAGACAAGATCTGCAAGGATCTTAAAAAGGTGACAGATGTCCTAACCACTTTGATTGCAGCTTAGGTCTGATCAGCTTTACCTGCAACAACAGTTCCTAAGGACAAAAGTGGTTACTGTGGACTAATGGTAAAGCATCAAGTACTGTCCTTGCAACACCTGTGTCCAACGGCTATATCTTGGATGCTTGGGTATAAATACCCCCAATCTTCACCATTTAAAGATTGCTTGAGAAATTGATTTGCTGTGAGTTCATAGAAGCTGAAGCTCTACCCAGAAATTCTAAGTCCTTTGAATCTTCATCTTCTACTTCAAGAAATATATATCCCAGCCCAGAAATCAAGCCTTAACACATCAAGAATCATTGTGCTCTCCATCTCAAAGATTTAAAGAGCCTTGATCTTGTTCTCACACACACACCTCACTTGTTTAATCACATAGATTATTCATTTGAGATACACTGGTTATAGTCTAGGATTTGTTCTTCATAGAAAAGATTTTAGATCTGAGTATTACTCATTGTACTTTGTAATCTCTCATATACTCAATATAAAATCTCTCTTAGAAATCCAAGACTAACCATCTTCGTAGTGGACATAGATCATTTAAACAATTGAACCACTCCATATATTGTGTTCTTACTTTTGTGCACTTATATTTTCTTGTGCTTATTAATTATCTACTTTTTCTCTGTTTGATATTAATTGTAGTTATCCATTATAGTGAATTTTGTTTGTGGTTAACATTGTCAAAACTTCACTTTATTTGTAAACCGCACTCACTGAAATCGCTCTATCAAAACCGCTTTACAAACCGCACCCCAAAACCGCTTTGTAACTCAAATATTCCGATGTGCATTTTACAACTCTACTTGCAGTTTCTAACACACTGCAAGAGGTTTTGTAAGCTTAGAGGTTTAATTTTTAAAGAGGGTGAAAATTTTGTAACAGATATTTACCCCCCCCCCCTCTAGCTGTTTTTCACCCTTGTTGCCACCTTTTGGACCAACAAGTGGTATCAGAGCAAAACACATTTATAAAACCACTGTTTTTCAAGCTTAACAGCTTGTGTACCAATTCAATATGGTAACTCAAAAACGATGACAACTGTTAACTATTCACACATTCCAGTTTTGGACGAAGACCACTTTGACATCTGGAAGTGCCGAATGCTTATCCATTTGGAGACTATTGATGAGATGCTGGTGGAATGCGTGATAAATGGCCCATTCGTTCCCATGAAGGCCAACACAGATCCAGTCACCAGTAGAGATACTCCAGAAGTCAAAAAGCCAAAAGACGAGTGGTCAGATGAAGAGAAAAGATTAGCTTCCTTGGACAGCAAGGCAAGGAGTATCATTTCTGGAACCCTTCCCGTTTCAACCCTTCAGAAGGTGATGTATCTCAAAACCGCAAAGCAAATGTGGGATGCCATAGAAAGCTACCTTGAAGGTGATGACGAATGCAAGGAGAACAAATTGTATGTTGTTGAATGATCCTACAACAACTTCAACAGAAAATCCAACGAAACCTTGCGTCAAACCTACAACCTCTATGTTGAGGTAGTTAATGCTTGTAAATCTCTTGGAAAAACCTTAACTGATAAGGAAATCAATATGACTTTCCTAGCTGCTCTAGGTTCTAGATGGGTAAATAAAGCAACCTCTCTAGAAAACTCCAAAGTGTTGGGTACTTGGTCGTTAAGTAACTTGTACACCAATCTTAGAGTCTATGAGCTTAAATTAAATCACATTGAAGAGATTGAAGGGAAAACCAAATCGCTTCCCATGTCCGTAGTGGAACATGAGGAGAAACCATCCACATCCAATCAAACCGCAGAGTCTTCCATATCAACCTCATCACTCATCGAGATGGATGATGATGATTTTGTTGGGTTTTACGGGTCCATGCGCAGCGGAATTAAGCATTAAAAACATAAAACCCAAGAAGCCCTAGGATCCGTTCTATACAATTAATTTAAATTCCTATGATATAGAATTATACCAACCTTGAACACTTTCCGTTCTTGAGCTATCGAACGATTTGATTATGTGATATCGAATCATAAACTTCGTTCTTCAACTTGCTTGAACTCTAGGTCTTGATCGATGAACGAGCGAAGACCCTCTTTCGGTATCCACACCTTTGAATGAATTGAAGAATGATTTCTTGATGATTGCTAGATCTAAACCTTGAAGAATATTGAGAGTATTTTGTTGTGAATTTTGCTTGAAAATTTCGGCTAGGCCATTAGGGTTGACAGGCCTCTCATATTTATACTACATTGGCATAAATACGTCTCCTAATCGTATTAGGAGAATAGGCTGTCAAAAAACGCGTCAGAGGCTTAATATGTCGCGCGGTATACTAAGCCCATGGCTAAGTATGTCGCGTGACATATGTAGCCAGATGCAGAAACTCTCAATCCTTCTTCCTCTGGTTTAACCAATTCATTCTAGCTGTGTGTGACCCAATAGGATTACATTATGTTGGCAATGAGTTCGATCATATCGAACCTCATAAGACATAAGCGGACTCTAGCAAGCCATTATGTCTACCCAAATAATATAACGTAAGAGTTCACGTTTCCAATGGTGTACTTCCATTTCTCCCTTTGTCTCACGATGTTATATTGAACACAAGTCATGGTCCTTGTCAACTTGTCTTTGTTCAATGCTTTCTCGATTCTTTGAGTATAATGATAATTCCAATCATATTGGGGTACGGCCATACACTTTCATCATTATCACTCATCGAGGGGCCCAAGCAAAACATCTCTCTTCCGAGGGACAAATTCCATCTTGACTTATCATCCTTCCCATCATGAATCCAATCATGCCAAAGATAGCCTTTATAGATAACGTGTTAAGATATTGTTTGACTAAAATCAAACATGACTTTCATCATATGTAAGGTCACGATAATCTCAGGTCTAGGGACTAAATGAAGTAACCTTATGAGATTTACTTATGACACTTGACCATGTCATAAATCTCATGCGGGTCATGTCCAGTCACTTGTTCTCTAACAAGTACTCATAATTTCAATGTGCATCTCTATGCATATAATCATCACATGATTATCCATTGACAATTGTACTAATCATTCTCTTAATAATTAGGGACGGAGATTATTATAAACAAATATACAAAACATATAATAATCAAATGATAAACATCTCATATAATAATAAATAATGTCAACACATAAGTCTATCAATCATAGGCCTAGGGCATAACACCAATAGTCTCCCACTTGCACTAGGCCCAATCTACCATGTATCGAATACCCATGGACCTAACATGACCATCATGCTTAGCTTGCGGGAGAGCCTTAGTTAATGGGTCCGCCACCTTGTCATCAGTGTCTACTCTGCATATCTTAACGTCTTCCCTTTCACATATCTCACGGATAATGTGGAAACGTCAAAGTATGTGTTTGGATCTCTGGTGTGATATTGGTTCCTTTGCTTGTGCAATGGCACCATTGTTATCACAGTAAAGTTCAATAGGATCTTTGATGCTTGGAACGACTTCCAAATCACTAATGAACTTTTTGATCCAAACTGCCTCCTTAGCTGCATCGGATGCCGCTATGTACGCAGCTTCGGTTGTAGAATCAGCGACGGTACTTTGCTTGGAACTTTTCCAACTCACAGTGCCTCCATTAAGCGTAAACAAAAATCCAGACTGCGATCTGAAATCATCTTTGTCGGTTTGGAAGCTAGCATCTGTGTAGCCTTTGACTACAAGATCTTCTTCCATTCCTCCAAAGACCAAGAATACATCCTTAGTTCTTCGTAAGTACTTAAGGATATTCTTGACTGCTATCCAATGTGGTTCGCCGGGATCCGATTGGTACCTACTCGTCAAGCTTAGAGCACACGAGACATCGGGTCTAGTACATAACATAGCATACATAATAGACCCAATTGCCGAAGCATATGGAATACCATTCATTCTCTTTCGCTCATCATTAGTCTTAGGACTTTGATTCTTGCTAAGAGATATACCATGCAACATTGGCAAGTTTCCTCTTTTAGAATTTTCCATTTGGAATCTTCTAAGGACTTTGTCAATGTAAGTACTTTGACTTAAACCAATCATCCTCTTGGATCTATCTCTATAGATCTTGATACCAAGGATATATGCGGCTTCGCCCATATCTTTCATTAAAAAACACTTTCCTAACCAAGACTTAACAGTCTGTAGTGCAGAAACGTCATTTCCAATGAGTAAGATATCGTCAACATACAATACTAAAAATAGTGCTACGCTCCCACTAATTTTATTGTATACACAAGGTTCATCTTCGTTTTTGATAAAGCCAAACTCCTTGATTGCTTCATCAAAACGTAGATTCCAACTCCTAGAAGCTTGCTTCAATCCATAAATGGATTTCTGCAACTTACACACCTTGTTAGAATTTTCTGGACTGACAAAACTTTTAGGTTGTATCATGTATACATCCTCAAGCAACTTCCCATTAAGGAAAGCTGTTTTGACATCCATTTTCCATATCTCATAGTCATAATATGCGGCTATGGCGATTAAAATTCTAATAGACTTAAGCATGGCTACAGGCAAAAAGGTTTCATCATAGTTGATGCCATGAATCTTCCTATATCCCTTAGCTACAAGCCTAGCCTTATAGGTGTGCACCTTCCCATCCATGTCGGTCTTCTTTTTGAAGACCCATTTACACCCTATGGTTTTTACACCTTCAGGTGGATCAATCAAGTTCCAAACTTGATTATCAGCCATGGATTGTAATTCGGACTTCATGGCCTCTTGCCATTTTTCCGAATCAGGAGCGGACATTGCTTCATGATAGCAAGTGGGTTCATCGTTTTCGATTAACTCCACTTCATCACTTTCCGTAACGAGAAATCCATATCTCTCGGTTTCGGATCGTGACCTACCACTTCGGCGAGGAACTTGTGCATCTTGAACCGGTTCCACAACGGTTTGTGAACTTGGTTCAGTTTCTACCATTGGTTCAATGTTGTTTTCGAGTTCTCGAATTTCTTCGAGATCTATTTTATTCCCACTGGTTCCTTTGCGAAGAAACTCCTTTTCTAAGAAAGTACCATTTCGAGCAACAAACACTTTGTTCTCGTTTCGGTTGTAGAAATAGTATCCTTTGGTTTCCTTAGGATAACTCACTGAATGAACGCTCGCCCGAAAAATGAAATGTTTGATTCTGCTTTTCCCTTTTCTTTTTTTTTTTATTTTTGCTTTTGAAGCAGAAAAGGGAATTTTCGGTTTGTTTTGGGAGTCGCCACGCCGTTTTTAGAGGAAAACATTGAAAAACCTAATTTTAAGAGATTTTGAGTCCGGGAGTCTGGTTACGTGTTGGGAAGAACTAGAGAGTTCACCCAATATGCCCCTTTCGGGACTTTCAATCAACATTTGGACAAATATGGACATTCAACAATGTGTGTGCGATGTGTGTCAACAAGTAAAGTGTGCAAGCCTTAGATTTCATTAATGGTATGGAACTGAATACAACTTGCGAGCCATGATAGGGGGCCGCACCCTTTTTACACGTGATATCTTTTATCACAAGGCAGAAGTCTTGAGACAGACTGCCCAGGGAGTTCCCTTGTCGTCCGACACAAGTCTTCTCTTAACGAGGATGTCGGGCGACATAAGGAGCCATGGAAAGATTGCCCCTTATAGAGGTAAAGCTACTCTGGAAATGGAAAGATATTTATTGGACTCATTAAAGACACTATTTGAAGGTCTAAAATCAGTCTTGGGATTGACGGGAGTTATCAAAGTCACGATAGACTTTGAATGATACGGATGTCATGTGACATGGAAAATCCGATGTTATCCATGTCGTATGACAATCCGCCTCCAATGAATCGCACCCAATCAGATTGTAGGCACTCAAATAGTGGCTTATGAGCCACAGAAATGCTTTGGAAAGCTCTGAGTCGCAAAGGGGATGAACTGGACAGATCTGAAGTCCAAGAATAGCTTTACAGCTTTCTGGGATCTCTATGTCGTATGACACAGGATCTCCAAGGAGTCCTATGTCGTCCGACATAGATAGGCCATTTCTGTGCCCTTCAGACTGTTTGTTTCCCTTTTGTTTCTCAAGGCAAACCAGGAATATTTAGCTACTGTAAGCAGTAATATGACAATAATATATGAGTATAATGGGAGGATCACATGGCTTTATTGGCCAAAATGTGATAAATCACATGATTTTGGCCACTTTGAAGTAGCCATCACCTCCTAACTCCATGGAAATACGTAAAGATTGAATCTTTATTGATCCTAAGATGACCAAATGTCCAGATCTGAGGTGGGGAGAAGTGAATATTGAAGATTCACTTCTCCACCACCTTTGTCATGCAAAATCCCAATTTCTACATGGTAAGAGAGCAAGTATGCATGCAATGTATATTTAAAGACTTTATTAAAAGGGGAGAGAGGTTTAGTGTCTACCTATTGTAGTCTATGAAGTAGAATCACCAATAGTATGGTGTCTACCCCTTCAATCACCAACAAAGGAGGCTTCTTTGGACCTTAGCTTTGAAGTGTGTGTGTGTGAGGGGGGAGGTGAGTGTGTGTGTGTGAGTGTATGAAAGAGAGAGAGAGAGAAAGAGGGAGACTCTATTTGGATACTGGTATTCTCTCTAATCTTCACTTCTTGGTCCTTTAAAATGATCAGCCATGCCTTGTATTTATAGGCAGGCTGATGGGGCTTCTTATGTCGCACGACAAGGGCAGTTAAACCGCCTTAGTCACCTCTATGTCGGATGACAGCGTACTCTTTTTGGCCATATTGGGCCGAATGCTTGGCAGGCCCAATGGACTGATGGGCTGCTTGGATATTTGGACTAAATATTGCCTTTTAGCAAGGATATAAGTCCAAAATTTAATCAAAGTGGATCCAAATCATGGGTTCGGATCGGGGTACTCACAGAGCCCCTCGGCGACGTCACTTCCACGGGAAGTGGGGTCGTCGACACAATGAGAATCCCGAGCCGGACACGAACGGCGGGGAAAGAGGTGACCAAGATGGTCAAGTGGCTGGACCTCTTATGAAGAGGATTCCTACGTATCCCGTGGGGGAATCAAGCCGAATCGTAGTTCATGGAAGATGGGGGGTGCCAATGAAAGGCTATGGGTTTTGTACCCGAAATTGACTGTTCCAAGGGGAGTCACCCCGAAGAATGTGACTTTTTTCTTTCGGAGTAACCCGCGAATTTGACTGTTTTTTCTTTGGAAAGTCACCCCGCGAACTTGACTGTTTTTTCTCTGGGAAGTCACCCCGCGAACTTGACTCTTTTTTCTTTGGGAAGTCACCCCGCGAACTTGACTGTTTTTTTTTTGGGAGTCACCCGCGATTTTGACTTTTTTCTTTGGGAGTCACCCGCGAATATGACTTTTTCCTTTGGGAGTCACCCGCGAATATGACTATTTTTTCTTTGGGAAGTCACCCCGCGATTTTGACTATTTTTGGTGGGGGGTCATCCCGAAGATGTGACTTTTTCTTTGGGAGTCACCCGCGAAATATGATTGTTTTACTTTGGGAGTCACCCGCGACTTTGACTGTTTTTCTTTGGAAAGTCACCCCGCGAACTTGACTGTTTTTGGTGGGGAGTCATCCCGATGATTTGACTTTTTTCTTTGGGAGTCACCCGCTAATTTGACTGTCTTTTGGAAATCTGTACGGTCTTTCCGAACCGGGTAGTTTAAGGCCATTCCGGGCCATTTTCTGTGTTTGGAAACTGTACGGTTTTCCGGACCGGGTAGTTTATGGCCATTCCGGGCCATTTTGACCAAGAGAGGTGGGCATTTGAACCCAAATGAAATGATGAATTTTAATGACAGGCAGTCAATGGGATTTGACCAAGTTGACCAGGGGCAAAAGAGGAAATTACCCCTTCTGGAGCATGGTTGTCGTCCGACAGGGGGAGTCTCCAAGGCAGTTTTAATTAAAACAGCGGGTCGTAAGACAGACCCTAAAAACCCCATTGTCGCCGAGAACAAATAGAGGGAAGGAGAGAAAATTTTGAAAATTCTTCCTCCAATTTGATTCGAATCAAAGATTTTGACAATGCCTCCGCGAGCCGAATCGAGAAGGAACGTGCAACAAGTATTATCCGAGAGACGGAAACTTGTGGATCGGAACAAGCGAAAGAGATTCCCCGAGGGACACGGGCTCTACCCGGGCCTTGACTTTCATACCTCCACTTTGGAGCAGAAGGGGTAAGTGATTTAAAAGATTAACCCTTTTTGAAATTTGATTTCTAGGGTTTGAGATAAAAATTGGGGGAAATCGCACCCAAATAGGAATTGCATGCTTGGCATGAAGTACATTATTTTGAAAGATTTTTCTTTTTTTGTTTTTCTTCTTTTTGAAAGAATTTGGTGATGCACATGAATGCACATGTATGAATGCAAATATTGTGATGAGTATGGTTTTTGATACCTGTGTTGTGCTTACCTGCAGACTTTACGGACCAAGGGGTCCCCTGAGGCTATTGCGACCATTTGGGGTCTTCTCCCGGGCTCTTCTGATTTGCCGGACAGTCCTAAGGGACTGGTCTTCGCTGCTGGTCTTGGACCATTCTTCACAGCTGTTGGAGCGTTTGGGGACACGCCGAGGAGCGTGGAGCTTGTGCGAGCCTTTAGGCAGTTCTGGTGGGACTCTACCCACACCTTCCATCTATCATGGGGCGAGTCGACCATCACTCCCTATGACTTAACTGCTATTACTGGTCTGCCGTTCACGGAGAGGCCGATCTTTTCTAAGGATCCTGGCGCGCTGAGCACGGACGCTATCAGAGCTTTGACTGGATTTACCCTTCGCCTGAAGGGCAATGGGGTTCCTTTGGCTGAGTTGCATTCTGCTTTGACTCATCAGTGCCGTCTTTTTGCTGAGGATGCTGCTACTGTTACAGCTGAGCAGTTGGCTAGGGCTTTTGTTTGGGCCGGGTGTTCTGACACCCTGTTTTGTAATGCTTCCACGACGGCATTGACCCTTTTGCTGGAGCCTCTTCGTGATTGGAGCCAAGTGTCCACTTTCTCTTGGGGAGAGGCTGGTTTGGCCCAAGTGTATAGGGGCCTTGATGAGGCGAGCAGAGGCAGTGTGACTTCTCTGGATTTTTATCAGACTGTGCTGGAGGTATGTCCTTTGCTTTTCGCGACTTGACCTCTGTATTTGACTTTTCTGTCATCATTTCTTTTACTGTTGCCGCACACTGAAAGCTTTCTGTCTTTTGATTTCAGGTGTGGGATTATGAGGTATTTGACTGTTATGCCTGGACTATGCCTGAGAGGATTGCAGCAGATCTGTTCCCTGCTATGCGCCGTTGGGCTTTTGGAGCGAGGGAGAGCCGGAAGGTGGATGGGGCGAAGCCCCGTAAGACGGCTTGCTACCATGACATTATGATTGCTCTGAGGGGTACCCCTGTTGGGTTGAGACATTTCCCCTGGCATGGTAGGTATGGTGAGGATTTGATTGGTGCTGCTACCCTGGTGACCAGGACGAGGAGGCTGCTGGTTGGCCTGGAGGGAGATGCCCTGTATTTAGGGGAGAGAGTTAGCAGGCAGCATGGTCATGGCGCTGTCGCCCGTGTCCCTCATGATCCTCCTGAGGGGATATGGCATATTCGGGCCTTGCCTGACTTGGAGCAGCTACGGACCGGCATTGATATTGCTGAGCTTTCTGATGCTGGGGACTATGCCCAGTTCGTCTTCACCCAGTTGGTGACTCCTCAGGTTATGGCTGCTAGGAGGGCAGCGGGGATGCAGGCATCAGCGCCTCCTCGATCTTTTGAGTATGAGGGGCGTGTCGCCGCTCCTCTTTTGATATGTCCGAGACTCACCCACATCTGCGGCCGCCCGAGGGACTACTTCGTGAGTAATTTCCCTTTTTCGATTTATTCCCTTTTAACCGCTTTACTGCTCGCATTGATTGCTTCTGACTGCCTTTTCTGTTTTCATTGAACAGGTTCCAGCCAAGACGTTCAGGACGGTGGCGAAGGTGCTCACCGGTGCTGTGAAGATGCTGCGCCAGTTTCAGAGGAGCGCGGAGCATTGGAAGGGGAGGTGCAATTCCCAACCCGGTGACATTGTGCCTCCGAAGAAGAGGCCCAGGCCAGCTTTGGCTCCTTCTGGTTCTCAGGCGGGTGGATCGAGTCGACAGCCCTAGCTTGATGATGATGATGGCGAGGATGATCCCTACCAGCCCCCTTATTCCACTATTCCTGAGTGGCAGGGGTATTATGCTGAGCCTCATCCTTGGGCGCATTATGAGGGCGATGATTCAGACGGCGAGATCCATGAGGTGCCGGAGGGTGGCGATGATGGCCAGGAGCAGAGCGACTCCGAGGAGGAGGTGGGCAGCGTCCAGGGTGACGACAGCTCTGCGGAGGGTGAGGATGACGATTCTGGCGACGACTCTGAGTCGGAGTGATCACGGCGGTCCCCTTTTGCCATGCTTTGACTCTTTTAGGAGAGAGAAGAAATGCATGTGCTATTTTTTTGTTCTTTTGGATTGTAAAAACAAGTTTTTTATTGCTTTTGTACTTTGACAATTACAATATTTGTTTACTTATGTATTTGTGAGCTTATATGCATGAGTTCGTCCCAAGAAGGGCACAAAATGGTGGATTGTGGTGTTATTGGGTGTTTTTGCGGTTTTTGGTACGCATTGGGTGACATTTATGTGTCTCTGGGTGTGTCGGATGTCCCGAATCCTCTCCCGTGGGCTTTATGAGCGAGGGGGAGTGTTTAGGTATGTTTTTGCGGTGTTTTGGACAGGTTTGGGTGGTTTTTTGAGCAAGCGTTGGGTCGCTTGAGGTTGCTGCAGTTGCTGCTGCTGGTGTTCCTGATGGAACTCTCCATGTCGTCCGACACAGGACCTCATGGCACCTTTATGTCGCACGACAAAGAGAGTCCTGGGGACAGTTTTCTTGATCGGCAACCCCCAGCACTTTATAAAGGGCAGACCCATAAACCACTCATTCCAGCAGTCACATCAGGTGTCAAACTTGCCTTCCCCCTCAAAATTAGCCCCAAGATTTGATCTTTGGCCCAAAATGGGACATTATGACGACAGATCTAAGACCAAAGAGCGTCAATTTCATTCCGATCTCATAAATCTGACCCGCCATCATTGCGACAACAACAGGAGGATCATTGACCAACGATATGGGTTGAGATGCATCTGGGCATTAAAGGAGTGGGAGGTTGACTGGAATCTTCTTCGAGCCGCATCCAGATACTGGGATTGCGAGAGGCATGTCTTCACCCTCTCATATAATGATCTTACACCCACCATTGAGGAGTTTCGGGCACTGACTAGGGAAGCTGAGCTTAGAGACGGGGTTTTTCCTCGAGACCCGTGACCTTTGACTGAGCAGCTGGCCGATTTCTTGGGATTTCACCCCGAGCAGGTGATTGATCTGATTCTTGACCTGTCTTTTGTTGACCTGGCCCAGATAGCCCGATTGGCTGTATCGCATCCGGAGCTGTTCGACCCGTCGACAGCCATGGACATTTTTATGCTAATCATGATTTCCCTGTACTGCTTCTGTGAGTACGACGGGGTGTGCTCTGGTTTACTGATGGGAGTTGTCAGACAGATGCGGGGTTCTCGAGGCACCACATTGGCTGATGTTCGACCCGGGCAGGGGGAGAGAGATGTAGTCCCCCTTTTGCTGGCGGAGACTTATCATGGGATGGACCGACTGTCTAGAGGGTCATTGCATATGGGACATGGCAGCCCCAGTCTCTTATCATTGTGGCTCTTTGAGCGATTGAGACTCATTTCCCCATTACCTGTTGGGCAGACTGCACACCTTGGGTCACACAGTAGAGGCGAGTGGCTCCTGAGGCTTCACAGGAAGGCTGGCAGAGGCGACTGGCCAGGTATACTACCACCGATATTCAGTACTGGGTTCCCGGATGGAGGCTCGAGACCATGAGTGGCAGGCAGGATGACTCTGCTATAGTGAGGCTGCCGGGATTACACTTTTCATCATTTAGCGTCCCCTTGCTTGTTCAGAGGCAGTATGGATACCCACAGCAGGTTGTTGATGGGTTCAGAGAGCAGATGGGGTCGTATCCCCTTGGGTGCGGAATGAGCTGCTGCTGTTGCTGAGATTTGGCTAAAGCTGCTAAAAGGTATCATATGGACCAAAATTCCCTCTTGGGCTGAGATCGGGTTTAAACCTCGGGTTTCGACTGAAGTTCATTTCTCAAACCCTGACGCTTGAAGCTGATGCCGATAGACTTTTAGAAACAAAGACTAAGGAAAAAATTTATGCAAAGCCCCATATTTTGTTAAAGCAAGGGGAGATCCTTTCATTGGCAAAAGCCCCGGTTGGAAGAGATGACTCGATAGAGTTCTGGATGATGTCCTAACGACAGTCCCAATCTGATTGGTACTACAAAAGTGATACTGAGGCTGATCTGGATGAGACTGAATCCATGTTGTGATGTAGCGAGGAACCCGACGCGGACCCCAAAGATGACCAAAGAAGCTCCAGTCTAAAGAAATGGCTTGGCGAAGCTCCAACCTTGAAGAGTTTCAAGGCAGCCCTGATGTGAATTGTAACCGGAGAGGGAATAAACCTATCCTTTGCTCTCTTATTTTCTTTAGTCACTCATTCAACCTTAAGAAGATGTCAAAGAAGAGAATTTATACATGCAGGGGCATATTTTTCAAAAAGTGGGAACGAATCCCGATTTTGTGTTATTTTCTGGTGGCCTTATTCGATATAGGCACGAAATCTCGCTTTGGGTTTGACTCTTTTGAGAGAGTATAAGCGTAGAAAGGTTTGTAAAAGTGTATGGAAGCCCCTGCTGACAGAAAATCAGTGTTTAGCACTATTTTTCCTAAGATGTAGAAAAGGAAGACTTGTCAAGACATCTGAAAACTTGTTTTATTTACAATGATCACAAGATTTCTTAAAAACCTTTATTGATGTTCGGGTTATTCAAACAATAATCTCGATATGAAAAAATATTCTGATCAATCATGAGGAGAAAATCAACCAATGTCGCGGATCAAGGTTGGTTAGAAAGGTTTGTGTATAGGGAGGTCTTTGGTGAGACCGGGTTTTTCTGGGATTTGAATATGCTTATGACCGGACCATTCCTGGTTGCCTACGTTCCCCTCCATGATGAGGAGCTCAGGTCGCCGTAGTTCGGGCTTGGCCGGATTGTTTCTGGCTTTGGGAAATGGGATTTGTGGTTTCTTTAGTGAAAAGGCTCTGATGAGAAGATTGGATGATGAGGCGTGGGCCTCGGAGTGATTCCTTGACCAAGTCATTTTTGGACGGTTGCTTCTGATTTTCATTTTTCATTGGGGGAGAAAGGATTTACATGTGCCTAAAGGCTTATGAGATGCTTCTGCCTTTGCTTCGACCGCCCCATTGACAAAATCTATTCTTCGAGCTTTGATTTTGCCTGTCCGTCAAGCTTTTGTTTGGCGGTGCTGGGTCCTTGGCCTCATTTTTTTTATGTGCAACCCTATTTTTTGCCTAGACTATCCCTTTTAAAAGGTTTTTAGCCTAGCTGGGTATTACTCTTTTTGCACTACATTTTTCTTTTCTCTTTTTTTTTTTTTTATGTACAACCCTGTTTTTTTGCCTAGACTGCCCCTTTTTTTTTGGGATTTTCAGCCTAGCTGGGCATTACTCTTTTTGCACTAAGTTTTTTTTTTTTAAACACCTGAGGGCCAAGGCGAGCTCTTAGGTTGTTGTCGACATGGGGTCAATCTTTTGAAGCTGAGTGGCCTTTTGTTGTCCCTTGACGATGTCGTCGTCATTGACTTGGTCAAGGTGATGGTGAGGACATGAATTGGGAGACGTATAGCTTGATGAAGGCTTTTTGTGGGGTAAGAAAAGTGTATGGGGAAGGCATTAGTTGACTTTCTCACCCTGATTAATCGGAATGTCAATTACTTCAAGAGATTATTTGTTGAGCAATACAAGTGATCATATAAAATAAAACCATTTCATTAAATATAATGTAGATGTGCAAATAATGTCTTAAGTCTAGTAAGAAAAGAAGAAGACTCTTTTATAGAAGATTGAAGACTAATTACAATATTCAAGAAGGACTTGATTGAAAGAGGAGAGTACTAGAACCTACGAAGGTTGACTGAGAGACTTTTTTTTTTTTTTTTTTTTTTTTTTTTTTTTTAAGGATAGGTAACCCCTAGCCTAGCTACTCTTCGCTGGTAAGATTGCCAGGACTCTTGAGCTTTCCATTTTCTGTAACTCCTGGATTCCATTACCGCAGACCGAGGCAGTGATCAGTTACGTGCCCATGATACTGGTGGAAGTGGAGGGACTTGAGGCCATGGAGCAGCTGGAGCAAGTACAAGGTGTCCAAAGAAACGGGCCAGAAAAGTCACGGGGGTGAGCTTTGTTGACTGAGCATATTGATGGAAGGAAGTGAACCTGGGAGGACTTTGAGGGATATTGGGACCTATTTGGGAGGATTCAGCGTTGCGCTGGATGTTTTGAGTGAAAGGGGTCGTACTGTCTGATTGTGTCTTCGGGCATTTCTCAAACTTGGAACTGGCATTGGACAAGTGTGCTCTAGGGCAGGTTGTCTTATCGGATCCCCTCACTTCGGGCACTTGAATTTTGCACGGCAAAATCATTTATTTGCCTGATTTGACATCTTGGGTCGAGAAAGTACTGGTACCCATCATGAGGTCAAGCTTCTCTTGCATTTGTTTCACTTGCTCCATCAATATTGCCATATGGGGGTCAACAGGAACATTTAAGTTACTGGAACTCACAACGAGGCTCTTATCATCAGAGGGAACCACAGCCGCAGACTGGTGATACTGACGGGTGAATTCCCTAAGCCCAGTAGATGGCAACTGAAAACTTGAGGCATCTTGTTTTTCTTTTAGCCACTCATGATTGCATTCAGGCAGGTATAGAGGCTTCAGAACATAGCCGCATGGCTCAAACTGATTATGTGAAGCTGGAGCATAAATTGGCAAATACTGCTGAACTTGAGGAACAGGTGTAATGAATCCCGATCCGTTCTGAGAAGCTGAGGGCGATGGAGGGTATTGGTTATGTGACGGAGGGATTGAGATCACTATTTCTGGAGTCTCATCTTCGACCATGACCAGAGGACCATTTGCCTCAACTGTTACCTGAACTCCATGATGGCGGAGAACACTGATGAGCAGGGCCAGCTGTTCTTTGTGAACCTCATGGGCATTTTCCAAAGCTTGGGCTAATTTTTCCTTCCTAATCATCGGATTTCCTGTACCCTCACTGTCATTCTGATTCTGAGCTGGATCAACACCCTCATTCGGACCAAAACCCGCTAACTCTTGCGAATCTGCCATCTCTGAGACTGCTAGAAATGAATCCCTGACCGGAGAGAAACTGGTTAACCGACCACCCGGAACTCTGACCCAATGCTTGCTCGCTATAAGGGGGAGAGAGCGGTTTTAGGTAGGGGAGAGGATAGGCTTAGGACGGACTCATGCATATGCTCTTTTGTTTTTTTTTTATATATTTTTATATAATTTTTGTTTTTTTTTAAAAAAAAATGATTTTTATTGATCCTAGGAATGGTTGGAAAAGGGGGAAACCTTCTTTTTCGCGTTCTACGCTATTCCTGTATCAGTGGGTTCCATCACTACGTCTATAGACCCCCTGTATTCCACCTGTATTACACCTCCGGGATGGACAATCCCGGCAGAGGTCCTATAGGGCACGTGGAACCCACCAACCGAAAGGGAGAACGAACCTATGGGCATACGAGCCAAAACAAGTCAAACTCGGGGTTTTCAAAACCAAGTCCAAGTTAACGTCTAAACTCGGGAGGAGAGAGGGTCAAACGTACGTTTGAACGTACGAGACCGCAATTTGGAGGTAAAACCCTCGAGGAATTGGGCATGACCACTCCTCTTTTCGAGTTGGAAATCTGGCATGGCCTCTCGTCACTTGGTGGTGAAATTTCGGCATAACTCTCGTTAGTATGCGTTAAGAATTCGACATGGTCCCGTGTTGACACATGTCGAGAACGCGTCATGACTTCTCACGAAGCCAAGCCGAGAAATCGATATGTACCTACGTCTTGACATGTAGAGATCTTAACGTGTACTTACGTTTGAATTATGTCGTGATTCCGACACGAAGAGGGAAAGTATGCCAAGATTTTTGGAGACGGTGTATGACTCGGACTTTGTGGGAAAATTTTGAAAACCGAGTTTAAAATGTTTTGAAAAGTATTGGCCAAAAACCAACCGGTCACGGTAGAAAGTGTGTCACGGACAAGTGTTGGCTGACTCACTGGCTAGGAGGACTTTAGGCGCTCAAACGTCAGCAAAACATGTCACTTTCCGCGATGTCATCCGTACACTCCCGGGTTCTAACTCTATGTGCAGGTAGAGTGCGAGTAGTGTGAAGGTATTTTCTAGGAAAATATTTTTTTTGCCTTTTTTTTTTGTAAAAGATTTTTTTTTATGCAATATGCAAAGGAAAAAACAAGAGAATGAGTCAAAGGATGACAAAAGGGGACTGCCCCAAATGTCAGAATTTACCAGTAGCTGTAGTCTAGCGCCATCCCGCCCTGTCTGATCATCGGGAAGAGCAAATTGCGAAAGGGGAAGCCCCGGCTTCCAATAGTGTCACATACCAAAGCATGGCAAGGTGCATTTGAGCACACAAAATGACACAAATGTACACACAAGGTGAATGTCGAAATTGTCCAAGTTGATTTGAAGAAAGTTAGACTCTCTTAAGAAAAACTTTTCATTTTTCCGAAAATGGAAGAATGATACTGGTACGTGGGATTGTTAGACCACCATTTATCCCAAGCCCCGAGTTAGGGAGCGATACAGGAAGGTTAGTGGTTTCCACCTATATACCGAGTATCATCTTCATTTTTTAGAACAAAAAGTTTTTCAATGTCCCCAGCGGAGTCGCCACTGAATGAACGCTCGCCCGAAAAATGAAATGTTTGATTCTTCTTTTCCCTTTTCTTTTTTTTTTATTTTTGCTTTTGAAGCTGAAAAGGGAATTTTCGGTTTGTTTTGGGAGTCGCCACGCCGTTTTTAGAGGAAAACATTGAAAAACCTAATTTTAAGAGATTTTGAGTCCGGGAGTCTGGTTACGTGTTGGGAAGAACTAGAGAGTTCACCCAACACGCCCCTTTCGGGACATTCAATCAACATTTGGACAAATATGGACATTCAACAATATGTGTGCGATGTGTGTCAACAAGTAAAGTGTGCAAGCCTTAGATTTCATTAATGGTATGGAACTGAATACAACTTGCGAGCCATGATAGGGGGCCGCACCCCTTTTACACGTGATATCTTTTATCACAAGGCAGAAGTCTTGAGACAATCTGCCCAGGGAGTTCCCTTGTCGTCCGACACAAGTCTTCTCTGAACGAGGATGTCGGGCGACATAAGGAGCCATGGACAGATTGTCCCTTACAGAGGTAAAGCTACTCTGGAAACGGAAAGATATTTATTGGACTCATTAAAGACACTATTTGAAGGTCTAAAATCAGTCTTGGGATTGACGGGAGTTATCAAAGTCACGATAGACTTTGAATGATACGGATGTCATGTGACATGGAACATCCAATATTATCCATGTCGTATGACAATCCGCCTCCAATGAATCGCACCCAATCAGATTGTAGGCACTCAAATAGTGGCTTATGAGCCACAGAAATGCTTTGGAAAGCTCTGAGTTGCAAAGGGGATGAACTGGACAGATCTGAAGTCCAAGAATAGCTTTACAGCTTTCTGGGATCTCTATGTCGTATGACACAGGATCTCCAAGGAGTCCTATGTCGTCCGACATAGATAGGCCATTTCTGTGCCCTTCAGACTGTTTGTTTCCCTTTTGTTTCTCAAGGCAAACCAGGCATATTTAGCTACTGTAAGCAGTAATATGACAATAATATATGAGTATAATGGGAGGATCACATGGCTTTAGTGGCCAAAATGTGATAAATCACATGATTTTGGCCACTTTGAAGTAGCCATCACCTCCTAACTCCATGCAAATACGTAAAGATTGAATCTTTATTGATCCTAAGATGACCAAATGTCCAGATCTGAGGTGGGGAGAAGTGAATATTGAAGATTCACTTCTCCACCACCTTTGTCATGCAAAATCCCAATTTCTACATGGTAAGAGAGCAAGTATGCATGCAATGTATATTTAAAGACTTTATTAAAAGGGGAGAGAGGTTTAGTGTCTACCTATTGTAGTCCACAAAGTAGAATCACCAATAGTATGGTGTATACCCCTTCAATCACCAACAAAGGAGGCTTCTTTGGACATTGGCTTTGAAGTGTGTGTGTGTGAGGGGGGAGGTGAGTGTGTGTGTGAGTGTATGAAAGAGAGAGAGAGAGAGAAAGAGGGAGACTCTATTTGGACAGAGTTTTCCCTATAATACTGGTATTCTCTCTAATCTTCACTTCTTGGTCCTTTAAAATGATCAGCCATGCCTTGTATTTATAGGCAGGCTGATGGGGCATCTTATGTCGCACGACAAGGGCAGTTAAATCGCCTTAGTCACCTCTATGTCAGACGACAGCGTACTCTTTTTGGCCATATTGGGCCGAATGCTTGGCAGGCCCAATGGACTGATGGGCTGCTGGGATATTTGGACTAAATATTGCCTTTTAGCAAGGATATAAGTCCAAAATTTAATCAAAGTGGATCCAAATCATGAGTTCGGATCGAGGTACTCACACCCACGAAAATACATTTATCAGATTTAGGTGCTAGCTTGTCAGAAGTTAACTTCTTGACATAGCATCGCAACCCCAAATCTTCATGAAAGACAAACTATGTTTTCTTCCATGGCACATCTCATATGGGGTCTTTTGAAGCGATTTGGTAGGAACTCTGTTTATAGTGAAAGCAGCAGTTTCTAGTGCATGTCCCCAAAAGGATAAAGGAAGCTCAACTTGACTCATCATAGAACGAACCATGTCCAACAAAGTTCTATTCCTCCTTTCAGACACACCATTCCATTGTGGTGTTCCGGGTGGAGAGAGTTTTGAAACGATTCCACAACTCTTAAGATGACTGTCAAATTCTTGGCTCAAATATTCACCACCTCGATCGGATCGAAGTACCTTAATAGTTTTGCCAAGTTGATTTTGCACCTCATTTTGAAATATTCGAAATATCTCAAACGATTCACTCTTATGTTTCATTAGATAAACATATCCAAATCTACTATAATCATCAGTGAATGTTATGAAGTATCGAAATCCTCCCCTAGCATCGCTACTCATAGGCCCACATACATCGGTATGTATGAGTCCTAATAAGTCGCCCGCCCTTTCACCGGTTTTGGTAAATGGGTCCTTGGTCATCTTGCCAAGTAAACAAGATTCGCATGTCTCATATGATTCATAATCATGTGAGTCCAAAAATCCATCTTTGTGGAGTTTAGAAATGCGTTTCTCGTTTATATGGCCAAGACGACAATGCCATAAGTAAGTGTGGTTTACATCATTAGGTTTAGATTTCTTGTTAATATTATAGATATCATTATCACAATTTTCAACATCAAGAATATAAAGGCCATTGAATGAAACAGCAGTACAATAATGCATATCACTCTTGTAAATAGAAAATTTCTTATCACATATAATAAAATTAAAACCTTCATTATCCAAAGCTGAAATCGAAATAATATTCCTACTTAAAGCTGGAACGTAATAACAATTGTTCAAAACAAGTATTAGTCCACTAGGTAAAGTAACTTCATAAGTTCCTACGGCTAATGCAGCAACTCTTGCTCCATTCCCCACACGCAGGTCCACTTTGCCTTCCTTAAGCATCCTTCTGTTCTTTAGACCCTGCACATTTAAACAAATGTGAGTTCCACATCCGGTATCCAATACCCAAGAACTAGAAGTAGATAGGAATATATCTATAACAAAGATACCTGAAGTCGAAGCAACTCCTTTGCCCTTCTTCAGTGCTTCCTTATATTTTGCGCAGTTTCTCCTCCAATGTCCAATCTCATTGCAATGGAAGCAGACTGCGTCCTCTTGGGACTTAGGATTAGCCTCTTTAGTCTTGGGAGCCTCTTTGGGTTTGGCAACTTTTGCCTTAGGATTAGCAACCTTTGCCTTTCCTTTAACCTTGAAACCCTTCCCCTTGTTAACCATTAGCACTTGGTCGGTTTTCTTCTCGACAATATTGGTTTCCGCAGTGTTCAACATTTGAACTAACTCGGAAAGGTTTTTATTCATTCCACCCATGTTATAGTACATTATGAAATGACTAAAACTTTTAGGTAATGAATTCAATATTATGTCGGTAGCCAACTCTTGGCTAATTGGAAAACCGAGCCTTTCAAGATGCTCAATGTGGCCCTTCAACTTGAGAGCATGGGGACCAACAACTTGTCCTTCACTCATCTTGCATGAGGTCAAGGCTCTGCTTGTGTTGTACCTTTCTTGCCTAGCTTGAACTTGGAACATTTACATCGCCGATTGTTTAAGTCGGCGTCCCCAAGTGCTCAAGATCCTTCTGAAGGTTCTTGCACATGGCGGAGAGCATAAGACAACCAACATCTGTAGAGTCACGCTTGTGCTTCAGATATTGTTTCCTTATTGCCCTAGCAGCATTGGCAGCAGGTTCAGGTGGAATAGGTTCCTCGAGAACGTACAGTTTTTCCTCTTGCCTTAGAACAATTCTTAGGCTACGGATCCAATCCATATAGTTTGTACCATTCTCTTCCAACTTCTCCTTCTCAAGGAGAGATCGCAGTGACAGGTGATTATTGTTTGATGCCATTTATTCTACAAAAAGATATACATAAAATATGAACACATATAAGTAAACATATTATATGAAAAGTATAATGCATTTATTTAAAATGCTCCCACTAAATTATACACCTTCAAATGCAAATAAGCATAATATACATTTAATGGGCTAAGATCCAACTTTAATTCAATTTCGAGTTTGCTATGGCAAACCGCTCAAAATTAAATTAATTAGGTAGAAAACATCAATCATATCACATATATGACTCTTAGATCTTTTTATGAGATTAATTCAAGACATCATATGTCTAGACATATTTTAATCTCATCTTATGCCTTGGGTCCAAAACCATTTTGATAACCCAATTAAGTTCATTCACTTTAAACTTATAGGAACCACCATTTCCTCATCTTGCTCGCATTCGAATAGAATCAAAGCACCTTGCTATGGCAAGCCTACCCAAAACTATCCGAATGGTCTCAAGTGTTTTAATCATGAATTGGCATAAAGAACTTAAAAGTTAAATGAAGGTTCTTTAAAGGTAGATTATAAGCATATCAGAAAGATAGTCATAATCGTGCACCAGGTAAGTTCCCGGGAAGATAGGTAAGCCACAAGGACTTCTTAAGTACCAACTCTCCCTTAGACAGAACTCTCCTAGACATGCACAATAAGAAATCAACTCTAATTTAGGAACATAATCACTTCCTTTTATAAACAATCAGTTTCCTTTTAAATTTCGCGTATTTATGACTTGTTTCCATAAACAATCATAAGATCCAAAATTTAAATTGTCTAAATCTAAACATATTAGGAAACTAAAATATCATGTTTCAACTAAACATCTAATTAAAAAATTCTTAGCATGTAAGAACAAATAAAACATGCATCGCAATAATTATTAAAATCACATTTTAATCAATTAAGCATGCATAAACAATGAATCAATCTAGCATGGTTTTATAAACTTAATTTTATAACATCCAGATTATCATATGAACTTAACAGATTGTAAACTCAATCACAGAATAGCAGAAAAATTGAACAAGCGATTACGCTTGATTTGGCTTATTATGTCGCGTGACAACATCAGCCAGAGGCTAGGTTTGTCGCGTGACATAACTAGCCAGATTACCAGATTTCCATATGAGGCTTGCTATGTCGCGCGACCTAAGCAGCCAGATTACATGATTTCTAGATTCAAATCAATTCAGATCACATGCAATTAAATCACATAAAATAACCCTTTTACAGATTTAATTCAACATAATTCGAAAACGATTTTCATATTGTTTCACATAAACAATCAAAATTCTATCGCATACATGAACATGCAATAAGCATATAAACAATTTATATCTTAAATCTAGCATGTTAATTCAAACTTAATCATACGAACGGGGCTCTGATACCACTGTTGGGTTTTACGAGTCCATGTGCAGCGGAATTAAGCATTAAAAACATAAAACCCAAGAAGCCCTAGGATCCGTTCTATACAATTAATTTAAATTCCTATGAGATAGAATTATACCAACCTTGAACGCTTTCCGTTCTTGAGCTATCGAACGATTTGATTATGTGATATCGAATCACAAACTTCGTTCTTCAACTTGCTTGAACTCTAGATCTTGATCGATGAACGAGCGAAGACCCTCTTTCGGTATCCACACCTTTGAATGAATTCAAGAACGATTTCTTGATGATTGCTAGATCTAAACCTTGAAGAATATTGAGAGTATTTTGTTGTGAATTTTGCTTGAAAATTTCGGCTAGGCCATTAGGGTTGACAGGCCTCTCATATTTATACTACATTGGCATAAATACGTCTCCTAATCGTATTAGGAGAACAGGCTGTCAAAAAACGCGTCAGAGGCTTAATATGTCGCGCGGTATACTAAGCCCATGGCTAAGTATGTCGCGTGACATATGTAGCCAGATGCAGAAACTCTCAATCATTCTTCCTCTGGTTTAACCAATACATTCTAGTTGTGTGTGACCCAATAGGATTACATTATGTTGGCAATGAGTTCGTTCATATCGAACCTCATAAGACATAAGCGGACTCTAGCAAGCCATTATGTCTACCCAAATAATATAACGTAAGAGTTCACGTTTCCAATGGTGTACTTCCATTTCTCCCTTTGTCTCACGATGTTATATTGAACACAAGTCATGGTCCTTGTCAACTTGTCTTTGTTCAATGCTTTCTCGATTCTTTGAGTATAATGATAATACCAATCATATTGGGGTACGGCCATACACTTTCATCATTATCACTCATCAAGGGGCCCAAGCAAAACATCTCTCTTCCGAGGGACAAATTCCATCTTGACTTATCATCATTCCCATCATGAATCCAATCATGCCAAAGATAGCCTTTATAGATAACGTGTTAAGATATCGTTTGACTAAAATCAAACATGACTTTCATCATATGTAAGGTCACGATAATCTCACGTCTATGGACTAAATGAAGTAACCTTATGAGATATACTTATGACACTTGACCATGTCATAAATATCATGCGGGTCATGTCCAGTCACTTGTTCTCTAACAAGTACTCATAATTTCAATGTGCATCTCTATGCATATAATCATCACATGATTATCCATTGACAATTGTACTAATCATTCTCTTAATAATTAGGGACGAAGATTATTATAAACAAATATACAAAACATATAATAATCAAATGATAAACATCTCATATAATAATAAATAATGTCAACACATAAGTCTATCAATCATAGGCCTAGGGCATAACACCAACAGATTTTGCCATATTTGTGAAAAGATTTCAAAAATTCAGAAAATCCTCAAAACCTTTCATAAAAACATTTTCGAAAGGCAAACCTCCTGCACCATTTTCTAAGGCTGCAGATACAAAGAAAAAGAGTGATCTAGTTTGCTACAACTGTAGAAAACCTGATCACTTTGCATTTGAGTGTCCACAGCCTAAAGACGAATACATGAAAAAGAAAACCCCCCATGCGAAATTTTCTCATCGCAAGGGAATGGTTAATCTCTGCTTAGTTGCAGATGCTTCCGATGAGTCAGATATTGAGTCAATCGAGTCGCTAGATATGGAGAATGAAGAGGTTTCTACAAAAATTCCAAGTTTTAAATTGGATGCTGATGTCAAACTTACTCCTAGCATTAAGATAGGAAATTGTTCGTATTCACGTCCTATTTTTGCTCCTAAAAATGCTCCACCTTCAAAAACAATTCCAAATAAGAAAATTTTGAAAAAGGTGGTGGAAGAGGTTTCTCCCATGGAACATGAAAGGATGTTCAAAGAAGCAGAAATGATGATCCATAAATTCTCAAATGTTAAGAAAGCATTAGGATTAGCTCATGATGAAATTTCTCAGTACAAGACGGAGAAAACTGTGATGAGGTCTGAAATTTCAAATCTTAAGGACCAAATCAAAAGTATGACTCCTCTTGCTGATCAAAACCGCATCCTTGAAACTAAGGTTGCTGCACTTCATCTTAGAAATGATGACCTGGTTACCCAAATCAACGATCTCCAAAAGATTATTGATGGGTGACTCAAGTCAAAATCCACCATGGATCAAATTATAGATGCCCAAGTACCCAGTGGAATTAAAGAGGGTCTGGGATTTGGATCTGGTGAAGAGGAGAAGTGTGCATCCTATTGTGAAAAGGATGAGGAAATTTTAAAACTAACTAAAGAAATTCCTAAGGGGAATAATGCAAATTCTAAGGGTAAAGGACATCATAATTTCAATTATGTCTACCCAAAGAAACAATATGGGAAAAATTCTCAGATGAAAGGAAAGGATTCTGAGAGTGAGGATTCAGAGAACATGGCTTATGGATTTGGCTGCATCCCTACTCCAATCGCTTCTGGTGGAATTGGTGATGCTGGCAACTGCAAGGCTGACCGCCCTTCTTCTTCGACCGCTCCTCCTGCCTTCAAAAGCAAGAAGAGCGTTCCTAGAAAACCTGCGGTCAAACCAAAGCCAGTTCCCTTTGTCAAGGCTAAAACCGCTCCTCCCAAACCGCATGCAACTTCTAAGAAAATTAAGGAGTTAGTAAAACCTCATGATGCTTGTAGCTTTTATATGCTCTGTGTGTGATGGTTTAGGTCACAAGGCTGCAGAATGCCTTTTGTGGTTCACATCCAATGTCAGGAAGAGTAAACCTCCTTCTGTCAAACAGGTGTGGGTCGTTAAAGGTTGCTAACTTCAGGACCCAAGGAATAAAGGGGGACCTCGTTCTTAATGTTTACATTTCAGGTCCTCTGCTTAATGACTGGTCACTCCAAGGATAATGAATGGTATCTTGACAATGGATGCTCAAGACATATGACTGGAGATAGATCATTACTAGAAGATGTCATTGAAGCAAGTGGTCCGTCTGTAACCTTTGGTGATAACAATAAAGGCAAGATCATTGGATATGGTGTAATAAGGAGAGGAAACCTAACCATTGAGAAGGTTTCTCTTGTTGAAGGACTCAAGCACAACCTCCTTTCAATTTCTCAATTCTGCGACAAAGGAATGCTTTGCAACTTCATGTCATCAAATTGCTTTATCAAAGATAGCATTTTCGGAGTCACCCTACTCACAGGGATTCATAAGAGTAATATTTACATTATTGATCTAGATTCTGCATGTAGTATTACTAATCTCTGTTTTGTAGCTAAAAATGTGAGCGAAAATAGTTGGCTATGGCACAAGAGGTTGAGCCACCTGAACTTCAAGTATCTTGCTAAGATTGGAAGGGAAAACCTCGTTCGTGGTTTACCCAAAGTGGCTGACCACCATCCTGAGAAATGCAGTGCATGTCAACTTGGTAAGCAATCCGCATCGATTTTCACCAGCAAGACCGCTCCATCAACTTCAAGATGCTTACAACTACTTCACATAGATTTGTTTGGACCCGTTACAACTGCCAGCATTGGAGGAAGTAGATATACTTTAGTGGTGGTGGATAATTATTCAAGATATACTTGGGTTGAGATGATGATTTCTAAGGACGATTTCTATGACATCTTAACCTCCCTCTTTAGACAGCTCCAAACTCAAAAAGAAGACGACATCGTTAGTGTTCAATCAGATAATGGAACAGAATTTAAGAACAACGGTGTTGCTCAGTATTGTGATGACCATGGGATTGATCACAATTTCTCGACTGCTGGTGTTCCACAACAAAATGGGATTGTGGAAAGGAAGAACAGGACGTTGAATGAGGCTAGAAAGACAATGATATCTGAAGCCAAGCTGCCTCAGTATTTCTGGGGTGAAGCAATCAGTACAGCATGCTTCACTCAGAACCGCTCCCTCATCAATAAAACCTATAACAAGACTCCATATGAGCTTTGGAGAGGAAGAACCCCCAACATTGCATTCTTCAAGATCTATGGCTGCAAATGCTTTATCCTCTACAACGGAAGAGAAAATAGAGGTAAATTCGTAGCAAAGGCCGATGAAGGTATTTTTGTTGGGTATGCTAAACATTCAAAAGCTTTTCGTGTTTTCAATAAAACTAGTTTAAAGATAGTTGAGTCTGTCCATGTTACATTCGATGAGCATTCTCTCCTTGAGCCACATTTGGCTCCAAATGTTGCAGATGATTTTGCTGAACATAATGAAACAGGTGAATCCTCTAGAACCGCACCTGAACCTAAACCGCAAAATCCAGCACCCTCAACTGAAATTCTCTCAAACCGCTCCTTTGAAACCGCACCTAAAGTTTCCACTCCAGATGCAATTCCAAGGGAAGAAGATGTTGAGAATTCCCCCATCCAGCTTATTGAACCTCTTCGTCAACTTACCTTCCATGACTTCGCTGAAGGATCTAACGATATTCCAATTGAAGATCTTCAGCAAACCTCAGTCCAACCAGACTTACCCCCGGAGGTTCATGAAGTCAGCAGTCACCCTCTCACTAATGTGATTGGCGATTTGTTTTCCGGTGTTCAAACAAGGAGATCAAACTATGATGAGCATACTTCCTTATTATCTCAAGTTGAACCCAAGAAGATTGATGAAGCACTCCAAGATTCCAGTTGGGTCATTGCTATGCAAGAAGAACTCAACCAGTTTGAAAGATGCAAGGTCTGGACATTGGTGCCTAGACCTCAGGATCAAGGAGTGATAGGAACTAAGTGGGTGTTTAGGAAAAAGATGGACGAGTATGGAAGCATCACAAGGAATAAAGCAAGGTTGGTTGCACAAGGATATAGGCAAGAAGAAGGAATTGATTATGATGAAACCTTTGCTCCACTTGCAAGATTGGAAGCTATCAAAATCTTCTTAGCCTACGCCTCTTTCAAGCGTTTCAAGTTATATCAAATGGACGTGAAGAGTGCTTTCCTCAACGGTGAACTGCAAGAGACCGTGTATGTTGCCCATTCGCCTGGATTTGAAGACTCCGAATTTCCAAATCCAAATCCAAAACTCCTTCTCCTCCCCGAACAGATGAACCAATTAAGGGGGAGACTCCCAAGAGAAGGAGGAAAATGCGTTCCAAGAAAAATTCCAAAAAGGGCAAACCTGTTCCACCCTCACCCTCTCCTTCTCCCTCTCCCTTACCATCTCCAAGGAACTCACCTTCCCCCAGAAAATCTCTTTCACCCTTATCCTCTCAATCCACATATCATTCACCCCAACATTCCCAATCCATAAATTCCCAACACTCAAACCTAACACCTCCTCATTCCAATGCATACCAACCATAGCAATCCAAACCTTCTGCAGGTCATGCTACCTCAAGATCTGTTAGGGAAGATCCAACCCCAACCAATTCCCCTAACCTAAACCGCTCCAAATCCCCAACTCCACAAAACTCACCCCTTAAACAAATATCACCTCCTCCTAACAATCCTCCTCAAACCCAAACTGCCCCTGAAACTACTCATTTCCAACCGCCTCCCACTTTCAAAACCGCCTCCACCTCAATTGCCCCTCCATCTGAATACTCCCAAACCCTCAACTTAATTCAAAGTCAACTCATTATCAACCAAGGTCATGTCATAAAGCTAACTGCTTCAAATGACCTCCTTCAAGCTTCTCATGCCTCCCTCCAAGCCAAGGTAGATTCTCAAACCCTTGAGATGGCCAAATTACAATCCTCTTTGCTTGATGCCATTAAGGGGGAGAGATCTACAGCAATTCCATCCTCCTCAACCGCTTTGCCTCTGCAGTCAAAACCGCTGCTGAGAACTGCTTTAATGCTTTCCAGAAATCCTTGGAAGATGGTATGATCAAGGTTTTGGGAGATAAAGCCTCTATTGCTGAGCTGGAGAAAATCCTGAATGAGCTTGGAGAAAAGATTTGCAAGGCATTAGAAAAGGATCTTGGAGAGCTAAGTTCCAAATTCCTTACCCTCTTTAACTCCAGATCACAGCAAAGCCAAACCGCTGTGACTCAAACCGCTCTGGATTCCCTTCGTGAAGAAGTGCTGGAACAAATTGACTTATTCAAGGTGGACTCTATGGTAAATCTAGAATCTGTAGCAGATGTTGTGAAGTCCAAGATGAATGAAATCTAAGATGAATTCAACGACCGCTAAACAACCTCATGGAAGGATTCAACTCCAAACTTGGCTCAACAATCCATGAGCTCAAATCCTCCTTGAAGGTATCTGTGGATATTGAACCCATGGTGCAAGCTATCCAGACACAAACTGCTGCAGTTCAGGAGGAAGTACATACAATTTTCAATTCCCTATATTCCTCCCTCCATGTTCAGCTGGATGAAATTAAAGAAAACTTGGTGGAAAATACTAAAGCGGTTGGTGCCACAAATTCTACTTCAGCCCATTCTGTCAATGCTTTGAAGAAGCTGGAATCTACCCTCACCAGGACCGCAGAAGAAGTTAGAATAAGGAGGAAGGCTTTTGCACCTGACCAATCTGCTTTCGGACCGCGTGGAGCTGAACACGAAGTCAACAAACTGCTTCAGCAATAAACCGCACCTTCCTTGTAATTTTTGAACTCCTTTTTGTAAGTTGGACCGCACTCTCCTTGTATTATCTCTGTCCAACTTATTTTTTTTTTGTTTTTGCAACCATGTAATTTCCTTTCATACCTTATAACTGTAACTGCTTGAAGTATTAATGAAAATTACATCATGGTTCCAAAACCTTATTCATATCAAACTGCTTGTTTGTAGAACAATGAAACCGCTTATGGTCTTAAACCTCATTCAAATATTTTTCAAATTAAAATCACTCTTTTGAAATGATGTTAAAACATTCAGTTTAAACTGCACTTTATACTCAAACTCATATTTTTCAAAGTGCACTGAATGCATTTCTATACTTTTCAAGTTGTAATTTCCAATCTTTCAATAGTATAGAAATCTATAGCTTAATCTAGTGTGTGTATTGACTTGGGACATGAATTACCATGTTAATTCTTATGGACATGTTTTTACCAAGTACAATGATTGCTTTTGTTGTAGTAGGTAATGGCATCAATTAAATAGGGGAAGATTGTTGGGTATGCATATTTTTATCCCTCCTATTTTAGAATAGATTTGATTGATACCATAACCTCATGTTTATTTTAAGGACTTTAGGCCCACATGTAATGAAGCTCAGACTTCAATTTTTTAGCTAAGTCCATTTTATAGAATAGGTTAAAATTAGGCCTGAAGACTGGCACAAGACTCATTAGATAAGAGATTGCAGTTCCAAGCAGTTTCAAAACCGCACTTCAAAACCGCACATGCAACCGCATGTGGAATTCCTCTTTGAATCTGCTCCTTGAACAACTGCAGCACAACCGCTTGGTGAACCGCACTTGTGCAATTCCAATATCTCAACAGTACTTTGCAACCTTCTGGTGAAACCGCATCTATCCAACCGCATGCACACCAGACCGCATCTAATGATTGAAGACTTGAAGTGAACCACATTTGACCGTTGGAATCCACGTCAGCAATATCAAATGTCAACCACCATATCTTGTCACGTGACTACTTTTCAGACAAGATCTGCAAGGATCTTGAAAAAGGTGACAGATGTCCTAACCACCTTGATTGCAGCTGAGGTCTGATCAGCTCTACCTTCAACAACAGTTCCTAAGGACAAAAGTGGTTACTGTGGACCAATGGGAAAGCATCAAGTACTGTCCTTGCAAAATCTGTGTCTAACGGCTATATCTTAGATGCTTGGGTATAAATACCCCCAATCTTCACCATTTGAAGATTGCTTGAGAAATTGATTTGCTGTGAGTTCATAGAAGCTGAAGCTCTACCCAGAAATTCTAAGTCCTTTGAATCTTCATCTTCTCCTTCAAGAAATATATATCCCAGCCCAGTAATCAATCCTTAACACATCAAGAATCATTGTGCTCTCCAAATCAAAGATTTAAAGAGCCTTAATCTTGTTCTCACACACACACCTCACTTGTTTAATCACATAGATTATTCATTTGAGATACACTAGTTATAGTATAGGATTTATTCTTCATAGAAAAGATTTTAGATCTGAGTATTACTCATTGTACTTTGTAATCTCTCATATACTCAATATAAAATCTCTCTTAGAAATCCAAGACTAACCATCTTGGTAGTGGACGTAGATCGTTTAAACTATTGAACCACTCCAAATATTGTGTTCTTACTTTTCTGCACTTATATTTTCTTGTGCTTATTAATTATCTACTTTTTCTCTGTTTGATCTTAATTGTAGTTATCCATTATAGTGAATTGTGTTTGGAGTTAACATTGTCAAAACCTCACTTTGTTTGTAAACCGCACTCACTGAAATCGCTCTATCAAAACCGCTTTACAAACCGCACCCCAAAACCGCTTTGTAACTCAAATATTCCGCTGTGTATTTTACAACTCTACTTGCAGTTACTAACACACTGCAAGATGTTTTGTAAGCTTAGAGGTTTAATTTTTAAAGAGGGCAAACATTTTGTATCAGCTATTCACCCCCCCCCCTCTAGCAGTTTTTCACCCTTGTTGCCACCTTTGGGATCAACAGGGGACATACATTAGAGACTGTTGCAGTCACACTGAACAGAGTCCCTATTAAATCAGCTCCTAAGACCCCACATGAGATGTGGCATGGAAGAAAACCAAATTTGTCTTTCATGAAGATTTGGGGTTGCGAAGCTTATGTGAAGAGACTTGTCTCCGATAAGTTAGCACCAAAATTTGACAAAGTTATTTTCATTGGTTATCCTAAGAAAACTAAAGGATATTATTTTTACAACCGCAATGAGAACAAAGTGTTTGTTGCTCAATATGGTGCTTTTCTTGAGAAACAGTTTCTCAATAAAGGATCTAGTGGGAGCAAATTTAATCTTGAAGAAGTTCAAGAGCCCGAAGATAACATGGAATCGAGAGTAGAGACGGAACCAAGTTCACAAAGAGTTGTGGAACCGGTTCAAGATGCATAAGTCCATCGTAGATCGGATTACGATTCGAACCCGAGAGACATGGATTTTTCGTATCAGAAAGTAATGAAGTGGAAGTCATTGAGAATGACGAACCTACTTCCTATCAAGAGGCGATGTAAATTCCTGATTCGGATAAATGGCTAGGAGCCATGGAAACCGAATTACAATCCATGCACGATAATCAAGTTTGGAACATGATTGATCCACCTGAAGATGTAAAAACCATAGGGTGCAAGTGGGTCTTCAAGAAGAAGACCGAAATGGATAGGAAGGTACATACTTAGAAGGCTAGTCTTGTAGCAAAGGGATATAGGGAAATTCATGGTGTTGACTATGATGAAACCTTTTCGCTAGTTGCAATGCTTAAGTCTGTTAGAATTTTAATTGCCATAGCCGCATATTACGAATATGAGATATGGCAAATGGATGTCAAAACGGCTTTCCTAAATGGGAAGCTACTTCAGAAAGTGTATATGACACAGCCTGAAGGGTTTGTCGATCCAATAAATTCTAACAAAGTATGCAAGTTGCAAAGATCCATATATGGGTTGAAGCAAGCTTCTAGGAGTTGGAATCTTCATTTTGAAGAATTGATCAAAGAGTTTGGCTTCATCAAGAATGAAGATGAACCATGTGTATACATGAAGTTCAGTGGGAGCGTAGTACTATTTATAATGTTGTATATCGATGATATCTTACTCATTGGAAACTATATTCTTGCACTTCAGACTATCAAGTCTTGGTTAGGGAAGTGTTTCTCAATGAAAAATATAGGTGAAGCCGCCTACATCCTTGGCATCAAGATCTATAGAGATAGACCTAAAAGGATTATTGGTTTATGTCAAAGTACTTACATTGACAAAGTTCTTAGAAGATTCAAGATGAAAAATTCTAAGAGAGGAAACTTGCCAATGGGTCATGGTATTACTCTTAGCAAGACTCATTTTCCTAAGACAACTGGTGAGTGAAAGAGAATGAATGAGATTCCATACGCTTCGGCTATTGGATCTATCATGTATGCCATGATCTGTACTAGACCTGAAGTCTCGTATGCTCTAAGCATGATGAGTCAATACCAATCTGATCCTATTGAAAACCATTGGATGGCAGTTAAGATGATCCTTAAGTACTTAAGAAGGACTAAGGATGCGTTCTTGGTCTTTGGAGGGATGGAAGATGATCTTGTTGTAAAGGGTTGCAAAGATGCAAGCTTCCAAACAGACAAATATGATTTTAGATCGCAAACGGAGTTTGTGTTTATTTTTAACGAAGGTGCGATTTGTTGGAAGAGTTCCAAGCAAAGTACCAAAGTTGATTCTACAACTGAGGCCGAATATATAGCGGCATTCGATACAGCTAAGGAGGCAGTTTGGATCAAGAAGTTCATTAGTGATTTGAAAGTCGTTCCAAGTATCACTAATCCGGTAGAACTTTATTGTGACAACAATGGTGCCATTGCGCAAGCAAATGAACCAAGGTCACATCAGCGATCCAAACACATACTTAGACGTTTCCACATCATTCACAAATTTATAGAAAGAGGAGACGTTAAGATATGCAAAGTATCAACCGATGATAACATAGGGGATCCGCGTACAAAGCCCCTTGCACAAGCAAAGCATGATGTTCATGTTAGGTCCATGGGTATACGATAGATATGAGATTGGGCCTAGTGCAAGTGGGAGATGGTTGGTGTTATGCCCTAGGTGTATAGTTATTTTGACTCATAACTAATACCATTATGTAATCGTCTATACCATTTATAATAAAGAATGTTTATCTTGAGTATTATATGTTTTGCATGTTTGTTATAATATTCTGTATCCCTAGTTATTGTGAATAACTAGTATAAGTTGCACGCGGGGTCTTAGCCTGATGGTTAGAGTTCATGGCTTCCAACCTAGAGGTCATGGGTTCGATTCCCCCACCAGTGGTTAGAGGGAATGACATTGCCCTCCCTAGCATAGCTAGGCGCCTCTGTGAAGTGCATTAAGGGGGGGAGCAGTGAAATGTGTTGATCCCCTTACATAAAGAAAAAAAAACTAGTATAAGTTGGTAATGGATAATCATGGAGATGATTAAATGCATGGGGATGCACATTATACTTATGGGTACTTATTAGAGAACAAGGTACTGGACCGACCCATCTATGAGATTTATGACATGGTCTATGGTCATATATGTCATGATTAAATCTCATGATAGTCGGGTCATTGGAATCCTTAGTACCTGAGATTATCATCGTCTTCCAAACTATAAACGTTGTTCTTGATGTAGTCTAGCACTATCTTTAATAGGATCGTAATAAGGGCTATGTTGGCATAATTGGATTCTTGTAGGGAAGAATGATAAGTCAAAATGGAATTTGTCCCTTGTTAAGAGAGATGTCTACTTGGGCCCCTCGATGAATTATGTCAATGAAATGTGTGGCCACACTCAAGAGATTTGATAGAGATCAAATGCACTTGGATTATCAACATATTCGAAGTCGAGAAAGCATTGAACAATATAAGTTGACGTGGACCATGACTTATGTTCAATATGACATCGTGCGACAAAGGGATTGTGATATTGATCTATCAAGGAATCAAGCTTTGAGGTTATATTTAATTGGATGAACATAATGGATTGCTAGAGACCACGTATGTCTTGTGGGGTTGATGTTTCAACTCACTACCAACATAAAATATAATTCCTAAAGGGTCACACACAAAAAATGGATTGAAATTGGCTCAAAATGGGACTGGTCTTCTGGGCGACCGCCGGTGAGCAGAGTGGGCAACCGCCCACAAAACACTGTTCACTTGGGCGACCGCTGAGGAAGGTATGGGCTACCACACAAGATTGTTTTTCGAAAACAACAAAAAGGCTATACAACTGGGCTGCCGCCGGGCCTTGGTGAGCGACCGCCCAGCCCCTGTTTTGGCTTTGGATTAGGGCTTTTCTCCCCAACAGTTAGAGATATTTATAAAGTATAAATATCCCCTTTTCCCTCAGCCAAGACACACGAATTTTAGGGCTTGAGAAACACAAATCTCTTGATTTTGATTACGAATCAAAGATCAAAACACCCTAGATTTAATTCCATATTAGTCATAGATTGTTGAAAAGTGTTTCAACAATCGGGGACCATCTAACAATCCAACAATATTCGATCTTGGTTCGTTCGCATGTGGACTACCGATAGAGAGTGATTGCTTTATCACCTAAAGATTGAAGGCCTAGCGTTGTTGATTCATCACAAGTAAGAACAAGGAAGAAGATCAAAGTTTCATCTATGACTCAAAAGGTGAATTACGAATCGTATACGAAAGACAAACTTGCAACCAAGGTTAGTAAATCTATTTCATAGTTTTAATCTCTTAGTGTTAGACGGATTCCTGGCTAGGGTTTTGTGAATTATATAAGTCTTCCACTGCGTATGTAACCCAAAACCCAACATATTCACAAACTTTGTTATACTTGAATTATGATTCAATTCAGGTCCGACTCTTAGTCAATCTCGAAATATTAAACAGACTCGACTGAAGTCCTAATTCAACCTCGTTCTTATACAGGTTCGGCTGAAGACTTAGGTCAATCTCATTCTCAAACAGGCTTGAACAAAGTCCTAAGTCAACCTCATTCTTAAACAGGTTTGACTGGAGACTTAGGTCAGTCTCGTTCCTTAAACAAGCTCGACTGAAGTCCTAAATCAAACTCGTTCTTATACAGGTTTGACTGAAGACTTCGGTCAGTCTCGTTCTCAAACAGGCTCAAAAAAACAAAGTCAACCTTGTTTTTAAACAGGTTCAACTAAAGGCATAGGTCAGTCTCGTTCCTTAAACAGACTCGACTAAATTCCTAAGTCAACCTCATTCTTAAACAGGTTCGGCTGAAGACCTAGGTCAGCCTCGTTCCTTAAACAGGTTCTACTGAGGACTCAGGTCAGCCTCGTTCTCAAACAGGTTCGACCAAAACAATAGTTAGCTTCGTTATTGCAAGTTGGTCTGACTAAGACTTTGGTCGATCTCTTACTTAATCTAATTCAAAAAAAAAAAAAGACAAAAACTTGGATCAAAGAAAAATGATTAAAAGGTCAACTAGCATTAAATAGTAAGTCCCCAAAAAGCGTGTCAAGTCTTATCAAAATATAAAATATTTTAAGTTAATATGCCTCCCAAATCGGGCCAAGGCATTAACGACGAAAAGCAATAAATATAAAATTGTTTGGGAATTGTTAATTACAAAACCAAATTAAAAACAAAGGATCAACTTTCTTGATCATCATCTGCATGCTCTTGCTCTTTCTCCTGCTCCTATTGCTGCTGCTCTAGATGCTCGACGTCTTGAAAAACTTGGTCTTGGGTGACCTCATCCTCTTCATCAATCTTGTCAGCATCTTCCAACTCCTGGAGAATGGCATTGAAATTTCTTTGCTCGACTGGAGGGGCTACCCAAGTCTCTAACCCATCTTCAGCATCTTGTTGGGCGATAACGGCCAGGTCGTTGGCGTTAAAGGGAACAAGAGAATGACAAGCCTGAGTTGCCTCATCATCATTTCAGCATGGGCCCATTAGGCCAATTTCTCAATGGGCAGCTCGACAGTGGGATCTACCAAGGCTCGTCGAGCCATATGTTGGCATCCAACATCATAGAAGTCCCTAGCTCGGGACACTATAATGTGGTAGCACTCATCGCTATTTTTTTAACAACTCGATGATGGCCTTATCCCTTGCCTGTGCCTCTTCCTCCCACCTAAGCCGAGCTGCCTGGTGGTCATTATTCATCTGCTCCAATCTTCTAGTACGATCTTGAATCATACCAGACAGCTGCTCGACCTGCCCCTCAGCCTTGGCTTTCTCCTGATGAGCCAGCGCCACCTCCTCTTCCAGAGCCACCTTGGTGGGATCTAGAGCATTAACCTGGTCCTGCAAATGAGCGAGCTGCTCCTTTGCCACCTTCAAAGTAGCCAGAGCTTCATCCCGCTCCTTCCGTGCAACGAAATGGGCCGCCTGAAGAGCCTGGCACTGGGAGTCTGACTCTACTAGCTTCTCCATAAGCTCAGCAGCCTCCCTAGCCTTACGGGAGTATTTGGTAGAGGCTATCTGCTACTTCTTGATAGAAGCTCTCCAACTTCATTTTGCCTGCTCAGTAAGAGCAAGAGACCGCACAAAAAAGAGGACAATTAACATAATAGAGATCAAAACTATGACGACCAAACAGAAAGACATGGAAAGTACAAGGATTACCTCAGATGCGAGCAAGCCAGATCGGTCACTATACTCTTATGCAATGAGCCTCTCCTCAGTAAATTGGGCCAACAAGTCCCTATCTGCAGCCCTTCTCGCGATGATTTTCCCCAATCCTATCTCGGGATATTGGCAGCTTAAGCTATTGATGCTTATGAGAGGAAGGATGTCACTCAACCTCTCCACTATGGCCTGCACTTCTTTGGTGCTTCGGGTGGACGGATCTTAGGGAGGAGGGTAGATTGAAGTGGAGCCCACTGCTCTAGAGGTGCCAGCTTGCTCAAGTCCTAGGTCGCCACGGGACCTCTTCCTAAGCCGGCTAAGAGGTCAGTCGACCTCAATCTCCTCTAGCTCTTCGGCGTCAAGATCCAAGTCCACAATAATATGGGGGTCTGCCCCAGCTGATTCATGCCTAGGCTTTGAGCCCGATGCATTCTCAATCGATTGGTCGACCTCACTCTCTTCTCCATGTACCTCCACCTGAGGTTGATGCTCAATGGGCTCCACTGGCCCAATTCCATCCACAAGGATCATCCCCACACCTGCTTTGGGGAGCAAAGTGTTTCTATCCTTCCCCTCCTTCCCTCGGCTAGCTCGAGCATTGGCCATTCTGTGGGCTTTCTTGTTCCTTCTCCTATCTCCGAGGTCGAATATGTCGTTCATGTTGGCTTCTTGTTCGGCTGTTAGAACTGCACGATAAAAAAGAAAACAGTTAGCAAAGCATATTATGAGCAAAATGGCATAGAAATTAAAGAAATATCAAAGCAAGGTGGACACTTAATCGCCATAGTGGAATAGGCCCCTACAATGGCCTGGTTTCTTCTTGCAGAAATGGCAATGTGACTCGAATCTCTCTCTCTCTCTCTCTCGTGAATCTCACAATTTGGGTATCTAAGGCTCTTTATGATTGGCACTAAAGGGGCTGCCTCCACATCTCCTCCTAGCATCATGCCAGCTTGAATAAAGAAGTCCTTATCCGACCCCAATGTCGCCCAACTTATAGTGCTCCTCCGAGCCACTAATGTCAACCTACGAGTAAGCTCCCCGCAGAAATTACCCGATCCGGCGGACGCACGAGCGCATCGGACTTGCTCCTCTCTTGGAGAGGTAAACAAGTGTTTTAAATTTTGGACGGATGAAATTATTTTGAAAGAGAGTCGACACGTCATTTTGTTAGCCCAAAACATTGACAAAAGGCTTTTGATGTGAGATTTTGAGTTTGGAGGTCACGTTACGCCTCAGGAAGAGATTTTTGTGCTCACCCGAAATGCCTCATGTCCATGAGACTTTCTAAACCTTTTTTGAAAGTTGTGTGTGTGTGTGTGTTCAAAATCTAGTGGCCTCGTAGTTTAAAATAAAAGGAAAACTGTTCAGTTTTCTAGAAGAAAATTGTCTATTTTGGAAAAAGGGGGTTTTAAACAAATCTTAAACTAAAGAAAACTAGGAACTGAACAAATGTTACAGGCTGCAAGCTGTTCCATACAGATCAATGCTTCTTTACAAGGAGGTCCATACGGATTGGTGTATATAGTAAACTGTTTTTTGTATCTCATTTAATTATTGATGTTACTTTGATTAGAATTGGGAAAGAAATGTGGCAGCTTCTGGATTATCCAGAAAAGTGGCCATAAAACCAAAAAAGAGGGAAATGTCCGATCTTAGGGTGTCATCTCCAAGTCTTAGGGTTGTACAACAATGGAGATTTCAAGCTTTTCTTGAGAAACAACAACGGAGATTGTTTGCCTCAAGTAAAGAAATGAGAAATCTTTTCAAGGTTTAATCTTGAATTTTGTCAACATCTTAAGAAGAAAGCGAAAGAAATGAAGTTGCATCAACATTATAACCATAATCCCTATAACCACATCTTTAACATGAGTGATGAGTTCATCCTTGGTGATTAGGGTTAATTGTATCATTGTAACTCAAAAGGAAAAAGGGATCAAAAGATGATCTTATAAAGTAAATACATTTGAAAGTAAGTAATGGAAAGACAATACAAGGAATATAAACAAACCACTAACACCATTAGACCTCCATTTTTAAGCACATTGTGCATGGATAATCTTATAGGACCATTTATATGATTTGGGTCTACAATGTATAAAAAAAACTAAAGACTACATTATGAATGATATATTTAACAATAATGATTAATAATACATTAGAAGACTTGGAAATGAAAGATTAAAGCATTATTTTGGGTTTGAAAGGAGATTTCACCAATATTTTTTCTTTTCAATCTTCATAGGGTTCATTTTTGTGGCTGTAGTGTGGAATTTGTTTAGGGTGTTTAAGAAGGAGAGAATTATGCTCTCACTTAGGCAGAATGTCCCCTAATGCTCTCTCTCCTCAGATATTCTTGTATTGTGTAGTTTTTGTGCTGCTTTTGGTGTTGTTGGATGTCTTTCTAATGTTGTTGTCTGTCCCAAAGGAAGCAGCAAGAGGCCTGTATGGAAAATGACAAAGAGGTCCGCACGTCAGTCTCTCCTTTTTGCGAGGAGGTCCATTCGGACCAAAGTGCAGTGTCAAACTTTTTGACTTTTTAGTCATTTTTTCGAGGTTCTTTTGCATTTTTCAATGTACAAAAGGTCCTTCCTTGCTTTGTTTGGTCAATTTGACCATTGGAAAGTCACGAGACTTTGTGATTATAGATAAGTGACCCTCGGTGTCCTTCCCAGCTGCTCGGATGGAGAGCAGTCCGGATTGGTGTACTTACAGAAGCCCCTCGGCAATGTCACTTACGAAGGAAGTGGGGTCGTCGATAAAAATAAGAATCCCGATCTGGATCGCTCGTCGAGAGTGATAGATATACGACCGAGTCGGTTAGATGAATGGACCCTTTGATAGGATTCCTACGTATCTCGAGTGGGAATCAAGCCTAATCGTAGTTCGAGTATGAGGGCAATTTGGAGGGGCCTCAACCTATGGGCAATGATTTGGTGGTATTCATCCTGAGTGAGACTGTTTAGAGGGGTCTCGACCTGAATTGAGAAAGATTTATTTTTTTTAAATAATCTAACGAAATTAAATGGCCTCTTGGGCGTTCATGATTTCGTGGTTAGAAATACTTTGGCACTCAGTTGGCAAGAGATTCGGACTTACGGTTACTGCCAGGTATAAGAATTCGGGTTAACGATTATGATCGAAAAGAGGTTCGGGCATACGATTACTGCCTAGAAAAGTTATTCGGGCTTACGATGACTGCCGAAAAAAGATATTCGGGCTAATGATTACGGCCGAGAAAAGGTTTTGGGCTTACGTTGATGGCCGAAAAAAGGGGAACTGCCGAAGAAAGGTATTCGGGCTTACGATAACGGCGGAAGAAAGGGGTTCGAGCTTATGATAATTGTCAAAAAAAGATATTCGGGCTTACGATGACGGTCGAAAAAAAGTATTCGGGCTTACGATGACGGCCGAGAAAAGGTTTTCGGGCTTACGATGATGGCCAAAAAAAGGTATTCGGGCTTATGATTACGACCAAAAAGGTTTCGGGCTTACGATGACGGTTGAGAAAAGGTTTTGAGCTTACGATGAGGGCCAAAAAAAGGTATTCGGGTTTACGATGACGGCCGAAAAGAGGTTTGGGCTTACGATTACTATCGAGAAATGTTATTCGGGCTTACGATGACGGCCGAGAAAAGGTTTCGAGCTTGTTTTAACGGCCGAAAAAAGATATTTTGACTTACGATAACGGCCAAGAAAAGGTTTTGGGCTTACGATGATGACCAAAAAAAGATATTCGGGCTTACGATGACAGCCGAGAAAAGGTTTCGGGCTTACGATGACGGCCGAGAAAAGGTTTTGGGCTTACAATGACGGCCGAAAAATGGTTGGGGACTAAAGTGCATGAATTCGTAGGAGATGGTTTTTTGGACAGCTAAGGGTAAAGATTATATGGGCAATGAGGTCAATTGCCTGGAGCTTGCAAGGAGGTCTGTGCGGCTGTACCACAATTTTGCAAGGTGGTCGCACGGATCTGAGAGGAATTCTGGTGTTTTTAAACAGATTCAGGTTTAGGGAAGCCGCCATTAAGCAAAAATTTTAAGCTTCAGCCGAGTGAGAGAGAGAGAAGGAGAAATCTTCTTTGTTTTAGCCAAATTTCAACAAAATTCTCTTCCCTTTAGCTAAACTTTCATCATGACTTAGGAAATTAGGCGAGTTCGTCACCAAAAGAGTCATGAAGTTCTTGAGAGAAGGTTGGATTTACAAAGAAATTTTTCAATTTACAAGCCTTCTACAATCAATCCGGATGAGTTGCATCCGGATTTGCATAAACATTACTCGAATGGGAAGGCAAAAATGGAGGTAAGAACCCAAATTTTGTCTTTGTCTTTTTTTTTTTGGCTTTGAAGGTTGAGATGTTAGAATTGGGGCTTGGTTTTGCCATTTTGGTGATTTTATTTTTGTCATGATAGTGTTGTGAAATTGATGATGGATTATTGAAATTGAATGTATATTTATTATGGGTATGTAATTCTTATTGAAAAATATGGAGTTTAGCTTTGATTTGTGAAAATAAAGTGTGTCTCCTTTAAAGGGTGTATTGCATGCTTGAATGGCTTGTACCATAGGGTGTTTTGATGGTATATTTTTATATGAAATGTGAAGCATAAATATATGGAACTTCGTTTTGTGAGTGTCGGGCCTTTTTTGAGATAAAATTTGTCGTGTTGGAACGGTCCTTTTGAAATAAAACGTGTTGTGTTGTAACGGGCTTTTGAAATAAAATGTGCCTTGTGGGAACAGACTTTTGAAAGATGTGTCGTGTGTGAACAGGATTTTGAAATAAAATGTGTCGTGTGGGAATGGGCTTTTGAAAGATGTGTCATGTGTGAACAGACTTTTGAAATAAAATGTGTTGTGTGGGAAGGGGCTTTTGAAAGATGTGTCGTGTGTGAACGGGCTTTTAAAATAAAATGTGTCATGTGGGAACAGGCTTTTGAAATAAAACGTGAATAATATGTGTCCTTCTTCGTTTATTATTGCTAAGTCTTGCATCAGATTTTATTGACATACCTTTGCTGTATTTACCTGCAGGATGAGGCGCTTTTGTCGGGAAAGGCCAAGAAGATGAAGATGCGGGGGTCTATTGGGATCGTGGTAGATGTTTGGAGGAGCATGCTGGAAAACTCATGGGAGGGGAGACCTAGTCCTCGGAGATTAGTTATTGACTCGGGGATGAACGTGTTTGTGGAGAATTTAGATGGAGTAGCCTCGACTAAAAAGAACAAGGGCATTTTTCTAGCTTTTTCTGAGTTTTGGTGGGAACCACGCATTCATTCCATCTTAGTTGGGGGGGAGGTGACGGTAACTCCCCCAGATTATGCGGCCATCACCGGCCTTTCCTATAAGGGGGAGTCGGTGAAGTGGAGGGATCGTATGTCTGACGAGCATTTAATCGAGCTGCAGGGATTTGAGCCTACTCCTCGTATGGGTTTGGGTATGTTGCATTCTGACGTCGAGGCAAAGATCTCGGTCAACATTTGGAGGTATCAGCGGGATCTCGGGGGGTGACCGCAGAGCAGCTGGCTCGTACATTTTTGTGGTTTGCTCTTTCTTTGACCCTGTTCTCGAACCATGCTACTTTGGTTCTTTTTCCTCTTCTTAAGTCCTTGGTAGATTTAGAGAGGGTTTGCGATATCACCTGCGGAGAGGCAGGCTTGGCTGAGCTTTACTTTTCCATGGATAAGTTTAGCAGGGGCGCGACCAACTCCTTGGGATGCTTTAAGTTTTCTTTGGAGGTATGATTTATTGCTTTGTAGCTTTGTGTCGTTATCATTCCTTTCCTTTCCTGATTCGCTATCTGTTTTTCTGTGGCAGGTGTGGTTCTATGAGATTTTTCAGTGCCATGAGTGGGACCGCCATGATGAGGTTCTACTATGGTACCCTGCCATGCTTTGCTGGACGCGGCCTTGAAGGAAGAGGAGGGGTAGCAGAGGGAAGATCACGCTCAACTATGATGACGTGAAGAGGCACCTGGAGAAGGATAACTTGGAGGGCTTCCAGCTATATCCTTGGTCTCGATATGACGCGGATAATCTGGGTGATGCACCCCGGGTGGCGAGGCAGAGGAAACTTCTGCAGGGCCTTACTTGCGACGTGATGTATTTGGGGGAGAGAGTTTTTTGCCAGCATGGTGATGGTGCTGCTCCTCGTGCTCCGAGGGATCCTTCAGTTCATATGTTGAGCCCTTCCTATATAAGCTACCTCGATATTGAGAGATATCGGGCTGGGGTGGATGCCGGGAATTACGTCTTGGATGGTGAGGAGTACGGGGCTTTGTGAGGAGGAAGCTGAGGATGCCACATGTGCAACCAGGGAGATGAGGGGTGACTCGTCACGACCTCGGGATGTCCCTGTCCTGAGAGCAGATTGTTCCTATGTTCACGGGTGTAGACACCCCATTCTGAACCCATTGGATCACATTTATACCACTCTAAGTCTCGCTTTGAGTCAAGAAGTAGAAATCCACCATTTCGTCATGTTTCGTTATGTTTTGACTAACCATCGTTAGTTTGGGACTAAACTGCATACGAGATAACGAGGAAAGGACGGAATTGTCCACAGGAACAATATCTCGCCGCGAGATGCCGCGTCTCACGCGAGATATCGTCCCTCTACAGCATGCAGATGACAGTTTCCTCGTTGATTTCAACCTCTTTTCGGGATAAAACTTCATCCATCCGGCCAACCAATAGAGTTTGGAGTCTGGAACCATCCTGAAGTGTTTGATCTCATCTTCAACACTTCCCCAACCCCTATAAATACTTGGTGACTTTCAAGGACCAAAGGACCACGAATTTTCACAACACACACATATTTTGTTAGTTTCTTTCCCTGAAAGAATCCTACAAAATCACCCTAAAAATCACCTCAAAGTTTGTTTGTCAACATTGTTGATAAACAAACATCAAGATCCAAGTCAAGGACTGAGGCGAAGCTCTGTCATTATCAAGATTCGATTCTAAACTTGAGTCGAAACTCTGCCCAAATCACCTCACGCAAGGTAACTCCCTAATTCCCTTTCTAATTGATTATTAGAGTGGCATAAATCTATTGAATTAAGGATCGGCCTAGAGCCTCTCCAAATCATGGGGATGGTCTCGAAGCAATCAATCCTACATTCCGTTTAACCTCGTTAAATGGATCTTTACTTGTTATATTTGAAATTGTTTTTTCTCTTCTCTGAAAACCTCTCTTTTCTTTAGCAAGACCAATCTCCGGATTGGGTGGAATGGATGCTCCTTGACCTACCCATTCCATAACCTAAGCCCCGAACCCAATCTCTTTCAAAAAAATGGTTTTTCTATGTTTTCCAAACAAATAATATAGGTGGCGACTCGAAATCAATCACAACGCTCACAGTGGCGACTCCGCTGGGGATTTAAAATTAAAAGGCTTAAACTTGCGTCAAAATTAAAAGAGAGGTTTTCAAATAAAATTATTGTAAATTCGATTTTCTGCCCTCAGATGAGGCATATCTCGCACGAGATATCCTATCTCGCGCGAGATATCGCCTCGGCAATCTGGTTATTTCCTTTTGATTTTCAAAAAAAATCCCTATTTTATCTATCACCTAGATTGACTATCACACACGCGCACTCATGATATATTTGTCATTGCACTGCATACCCTCTATAAACCTGGGACCCACACTAAGGACGGATGACGGTAACCACCTAGTCGCCGGTCTCTCCGAATTGGACAATCCCACTCCGCGTATTCAATCCACTTAGATTGTCATATCGCGGGGAGCCTAGCCTTCCATCCCTGCATCGCCACATTCTCATATAGATTGTCTTTTTAGGATCACTCCGTGACCGATCGGTTTTGACTCGCTGATCTTTTCTTGTTTTTGACCAAAACAAAGCCATGTAAAATTGACAATAAAGAAGGACTCGGAAAAGTCCCTTTGGAAAAAGTCCCTTCGGAAAATGACCCTTTCGGATGTCCCTTTGAAAAAAATATATATACACATAATCCTTCGAAAAAACGATCTTACATGGCTTTGTTTTACAAAAATCGGATTGATTGCTCAGTCGTTAGGTTCTGATAAAGGCCTTAGAAACCCCTCAAAACGGATTTCCCGTTCCGACCAAAATTTAGGTCTAATAAAAATTGACTTTCCGTGTGATTATCTCGCGCGGGACTACATATCTCGCGCGGGATAATGTATCTGTTTGCTGAAACTGAGCCTGAGCCATTTAAGCCTGCTTCCGACTCGTTGGGGCTAGATTTGATCCTGATATCGTCTCTGCATCTCTTCTGTCAGTTTTCCGAAGCTACTCAACTTCAAGACTCCCAACACAATGTCTACGGAAAAGTACTTCGTCACTAAGAAAGATCTCGAAGAGGAAGATTTGCGAAAGATGACCAAGTCTCTTGTCGCTGAAATGGAGCATGTTGAAGGTTGGAGGGAAGCCTTTGATTTACCTTCCACCCGCATTGCTAGGGATTTCCGGAAGATGGAAAGTGACTCCGACAGTGGACGGTCATCCGTACAAGAGGAGCTAAGTGACATCAAAACTCAACTTGCCAAAGCCCTGCAGCAAATTAACGACAATGACTCGTGGCATCACATGGAAGAGTCCATCCAAGCTGAAAAGACAAAGATACTGATTGAAGAGCTCGAGGAAGTCAAGAGCGAACTCGAGACCATGACCCAAAAGTGTATCAACCTTGAAGCCCACATTGAAGATGACATTGATGAGAGGGTCAAGTATTTCCTCAACACTCTCTACCGTGACCTCAAAGAGAAAATGGAAGAAGAATATCAGTCTCGCCACCTCGTCTTCGTGCAACACTACGAGAACCATATTCGAGACCTCCACAATCAAATGGCTAAGCGAAGGGTAGGATCTTCTCCGACATCGAAAATATCTCTCTCGGTTATCTCTTAAGAAGTCTTCGCAAGGATGGAAAGATGAGCCCAATGGAGGGTTACATACCCAAGAGAGAAGGGCGAGCTCCACACCTCTACTGTTTCTATCACCAGTGCTATGGCCACCATACCGATGATTGTTTCAACTTGAAGAATGCAATCCAAGATTTAATTGACAACGGCTTCGTCAAAATTGCTCCTAGCGGAGGTGCCATAAGTTGGAAGAGTTAGAGGAATGAAATCTTTTTTTTTCTTTCTTTCTTTCAGTCATTTACCTTTATTTGCAGAAGAAACGATTGGTAGTCTAGTTTTGTTTAGTCCGGTACTACTTGCCTAAAATCCTCATTTGTGGGCAAGAGTATCAAGTTTGCTTTTCAATAATAGTTAGTCAGTATTTCCCTTTTCAATTTTGATTAATTCTTTGAGATCGAGAAAGAAAGCACTGTGAATGTCATAGAAACGTGCAACGAAAACGATTACTCCAAGGCACTTTGGTTTTCTGGAAGCCTTCCTGTCTGGAGAATGATGCTAGCAAAAGTATACTTCCCTGGCTTGGGGCTCGGAAAGCACTTACAAGGGATAACGGAACTACCACCAGTTCCCCCACCTCACACAAAGCATGGCCTAGGATACATCATTTCCATCCACGATGGGGATGACGAAGACGAGTGGGACTTCACTCAAATCAAGTGGGAAGGAACCGCATACAAAGGCCACAAAGACCCAAAGGCCAAGAATTACAACCTCGAGCCATATCGAAAGACACTTAATGGCTATTTCGTCCGGGAAGGGGAAAGTACTCCCTACTTTATCTTTTCAGAACCATGGACTGATGATAAAGGAAAGCGCCAACCGGGCTTTGAAATCTTCAGCAACTGCGATGCATCTCCAGATGAAACAGAACCTGTCCCGCTAATCCCTAAAGATTTGTGGGGCACAAAGGCAGAAATGACAAGCGAATGGGACTTTGTGTTGGGAGAAGACATGCTGCGACGCTCGGAGACTCCGCGCGGTTAGAAGACAGGCAGATCCATGCAATCTCAAAGGGGGACGCTCCAACTATTGATTACACCAGACTAATACAGAAATGTGATGAGCCAATGCTAAACTGGCACGTCACCGGAGGACCAGTTGTTGATGAAGACTTCATGATCGAAGAGCTTGGTTGCACTCCCCATCCCCGCAGGAAGATAGGCCCTGTAACTTTCACATTAGAAGCAGGCTCCACCTCCGATGAACTCACTCAAAAGGAAATCGAGGCGGTGGCCGAACATGTATTCCCTTACTTCCTTAATGAAAACTTTGATTTTTACGAGTACCCTGAGATTGCTAACATCGTGAATGATGAATTAACTAATAATAATCAATATAACGAACACGTTAATAATGAATCATACAATGAGATAGATCAAGAAAATGAACAAATCTTAAAAGAATTAGCTAAGCAAGTAGGTCGTTGTGGAAAGAATGGCCCTGTTGACGACTAGGAAATGCAAACGGTTAATCTTGGGACAACAGAAGACCCCAGAGAAACAAAGATCGGCAGCTTCTTTAAGGGGGAAGATAGAGAAACCTTGACGCAGCTCCTCAGAGAATATGTCGACATCTTCGCTTGGTCCTACAAAGATATGCCTGGGTTGAATCAGTCAGTTGTAGAACACAAGATACCGCTGCTACCCAACGCCAAGCCAGTCAAACAACAACTGCGCAGAATTAAGCCGGAATGGTCAATGCAAGTGAAAGAGGAAATCATGAAACTCTTGAATGTAGGGTTTATCAAAGTGATCGAGTATCCGGAATGGCTAGCAAACACGGTACAGGTAGCCAAGTCGAACGGGAAAATACGAGTCTGTGTTGATTTCAGAGACTTGAATAAGGCATCCCCTAAAGATGACTTCCCGCTACCAAACATAGACATGTTGGTCGACGCCACAGCCGCATACGAGGTGCGCTCATTCGTCGATGGCTTCGCAGGGTATAACCAAATTCTCATGGCAGAGGAGGATCAACACAAAACAGCATTCACCACACCTTGGGGAACGTTCTGTTACACGGTCATGTCGTTTGGTCTCAAGAATGCTGGGGCTACTTACCAAAGGGCAGTCACGACACTATTCCATGACATGATCCACAAAGAAATAGAGGTATACGTGGATGACATGATTGTTCACTCAAAGGGGACAGATGGTCAGCATTTCAGAGATCTCAGAAAATTCTTCAATCGACTGAGACAGCACAAGATGAGACTCAACCCCGCCAAATGCTCATTCGGAGTGGTCAAAGGGAAGGTCTTAGGGTACATGGTCACAGAGCGTGGCATAGAAGCAGACCCCGCCAAGATAAAATCCATCATAGACATGCCTCCACCCAGAACACAGAAAGAAGTAAAGGGATTCATGGGCAGACTCCAGTATATTAGTCGATTCATCAATCAACTGACTACAATGTGCGATCCCATCTTCAAGATACTCAAGAAAAACGCACCTCAAGAATGGACCGAAGAATGTCAAGAAGAATTCGAGGAAGTTAAGCATTACTTAACCTCCCCACCTATCCTGGTTCCACCGCACAAAGAAAAGCCCCTGAAGCTGTACCTCACGGTTACTGACAATGCACTAGGGGCTATGCTCGCTCAAGAACAGCCTGCCTCACACACAGAGAATGCCATCTATTTCATCAGCCGCAGATTCCAAGGCAGCGAAATCAACTACTCTCCACTCGACAAATCCAGCACTGCTCTCGTTTGGGTTTCACAAAGGCTAAATCACTATATGGAAGCCTTCCCAGTTTGTCTAATTGCAAGAATGGATCCATTGAAATATATCCTAGACAAATCAAATTTGTCTTCGAGATTGGCCAAATGGTACTTCATGCTCGCGGGGTATGATATCACTTACGTCACTCAGAAATCCATCAAGGGGAGTGTATTCGCAGATCAGTTGGCCGAATTTCCTTGCGATGAAGTGAAGGGGGAAGACCCGCGATTCCCTGATGAGGACATCATGAGTATAGAAGAAGAAAATAAGTAGCAATTATTTTTCGATGGCGCAGCCAACAAGAGAGGGTTCGGCATCGGAATGTTGTTAGTAGACCCTAACGACATCTATACTCCACTGGCAGTACGTCTTGACTTTGACGCCACCAACAACACCGCAGAATACGAGGCTTGCATAGCGGGGCTTGAGGCAGCCCTAGAACGCAACGTAACTGAACTCGAGGTATTTGGGGACTCCAGTTGATCATCAATCAGACATTGAAGAAGTGGAGGGTCCAAGATCCAACCCTTCAAAGATACAGTGCCCACCTCCAAGAGTTGGCGCAACAATTTCAAGATGTCTCATTCCACTATCTCCCTAGAGACAAAAATCGGTTTGCTGACGCATTGGCCACACTCGCTTCTTTGGTCGAGATCCCTAAAGGAAAAGCAGTCAAACCCTTCAAAATAACGCGGCGTTCAACTCCCACCTACTGCGTCGTTATAGATCTCCATGACTGCAAAGACAAATGGTTATCCGAATGTACCATTATTGAGAACTCCGAAGAGAAACCGTGGTACCATGACATTTGGCATTTCATCCTAGATGGAACCATCCCACCCGAGATGCACTCAAGACTCAGATCGCCCTTAAGAGGTTGGCCGCTAATTACGTCATCACTGCTGGTCGTCTATTCAAGAAACATTCCCAAGGAAACCTCCTTTGTGCCACCGAGGAAGAGGCCCGAGAAATAATGGACCATGTCAATCAAGGCATATGTGGAACCCACATGAGCGGAAACATGCTTGCCAAAAAGATCATCAGACAAGGGTACTTTTGGCTAACCATGGAAGCCGACTGTACCAAAATGGTCAAGAAGTGCCACAAGTGTCAGATACATGCCAACCTTCAGCACGCACCGCCTTCCCTGCTGTACCCTATGACTTCTCCTTGGTCGTTTTCGATATGGGGTATAGACGTGATTGGAAAGGTCACACCCGTAGGAGCTAAAGGACACTGCTTCGTCCTAGTAGCCATCGACTATTGCACTAAATGGGTTGAGGTCGCCTCCTACAAAGTTCTGAACGCCAGAAAGGTTAGAGAATTCATCAAGCACAACATCATATGCCGATATGGGGTTCCACAAGAGATGATATCCGATAATGGGTCACACTTCGAGAAGGAAGCCAATCGCCTCCTAACCGAGTACAAAATCACAAGGCACAAGTCATCTCCTTATAGGCCTCAAACGAATGGAGCAGTTGAAGCCGCAAACAAGACCATCGAAACCATCATCAGAAAAATGGAAGTCACTGGAAAAGACTGGCCTGACAAGTTACCTTTCGCACTATGGGGATACCGCACTTCAGTCCGAACAGCTACTGGAGAGACTCCCTATGCCCTCACATTCGGAATGGAAGCAGTCTTGCCGATAGAATTGGAAATACCATCACTACGGGTTCTCCTAGAAAACCAAGTGAACGAAGTCGACTGGCTAGAAAGCAGATACGAGGAGTTAGCCCTACTAGATGAAAGAAGACTAAAGGCATCCGAACACACCCAAGCTTACCAAAGGAGAATGGCAAGAGCTTTCAACAAAAAGGTCAAGACAAGGAACATCAGAGTGGGTGACCTGGTTCTCCGTGAGCACCGTCCTGGACCTTTCAACCCATTAGGCAAGTGGGGACCAAGATGGATAGGACCCTACATTGTGAAGAAGATATTCTCTGGGGGAGCCCTTCAGCTGGTGGACTTAGACGGAGATCAACTACCGAAGCCGGTCAACATGGACAAGCTCAAGAAATACTTCGCGTGACTTGGCCTCCTAAAAAGAAATCGCTCGCTAGGTTGAAATCCCCGAAAAGGACGGCCTAGGCAAAAATTAGAGCTTGCACAAGAAAAGAAGCCCGCTAGAGTGAAAACTCGAAGGGGCAGTCTAGGCAAAAGAAAGGGTGTGCATAAAAAAAAAAAAAAAAAAAAAAAAGAAGAAGAAGAAGGGGCCTTGTCTCGCGCGAGATTACCCCTCGACATGAAGCAGTAATTTTGTCCTTTTTTCTCTCAAAAATGAACTACGTTAGACCTGAGCCTCTTATTTAATTGTTGTAAAAGAGGAACGTAGGCAGCCTTCGGGTTCGGTCTAATCAAATAAATAAATCTACTTTTGTCCTTTTATTAATCGAATGCATTTTATTAACGGCAAAAGGGAAATCCTAACCATAACGACTAATTTGCTAAGCTAATAACCATGAAAAAAAATACTAATAAAATAAAAAACTATTGATCTATTAAAGCAATCTCTTGGTACTCCTTAAGATCTAGCCTTTCATTGACTTGGTAGGCCGACGGACATGATCACCACCGTCTTCGCGATCCTTCTTGCGCTTTGAGCCCCTCAAAGCAGAACACCCCTCGAGATGATCAAAGACGGACTCTGAAACCCTCTTGAAGACACTGGGCCTATCTAAAGCTTGCGTCTTTCCAGGCATCCCTTTGCCTCGCCTCTCATACCAATCCCCATCAAGAAAATCCTGGGTCAGATCGGAGCGCACATTAGCGGGATCAGACTGAGCCTCGCTCCTTCGCAAAATACTACCAGCTACAAAAGAATCCCCTAGCAGTGAAAGCCGCAGATCATCAATCTTCTCCGCACTAGGGTGGCCGGTATGAAGAAACCAATCCAAATACTTGTCAGACAATAAGATGCTTGCATTAAAAGTCCGAAGGTTCGACCAGTGGTCTCAACTATTTCCTTCGCCCCATGCTTGAGCTAGCGCCTGCGTAAACTCCACACCAATATAAGACACATCGCGAGAGGCACCTTTGAAAAGATAAGTGTCCTGCTGCTGACCAAACTGACGGAGCACCCGCTTGGGAAAATAAAAGGAGGAATCTCGCAAACCCGGAAGAACAACCCAGTCAAAACCCTTGGTATTGGCAACATACTTGTTCAACCTCCAATAAGGCGGACACCAAAGAATATCGCTAGCTTCGCCTTCGCAATCAATTCAGCCCACTCATCCACCGAGAGATCCTTGATCAGTAATTTTTGCGTATGATAGGTGAAAGGGGAATATTCCAACGGGGGACCTACCAACTTGAGATGCTCCCTAAGCCAAATGGTCAACAAAAGAGGACTCCCTTGAGTCATGGCACCAGTCTTATGCAGCTCGTCAAGACCATGCAGGGTTTCACCCAAGATTAGCGGAATAATGTTCCTAGAACGTTTCCTAGCCTCGCAACAATTTCCACCAATTGGGAGTCAACCAAGCCATCCCCGCATGTAAAATGTAACATCTCCGAAAAGAGAAAGGGCCAGAAAGTTCCGTTTGTAGACATGAAAGGCGTCATCATCTGAATCCCCGCTGAAGCGTTCTGGAAAAGAAGAGCAATCAACCCATTTGCGGTGAACCAACTCATAGCAAGTATCAAGGGGGATCCCTAGCAATTCATTCAAAGCCTCCGAATGATTCCTATGGTACTTAGGAACAGCAATCTCGCCAGTCAAAGGCATATCCAAGATAATGGCAAATTCCTCCACAGTAGGCACCATCTCATTCAAAGAAAAATTGAAAAGATGAACAGAGGGATCCCAAAATCGAGCAGCACCCTGCAAGAGAGTCCAATCCGGTTGGAGGTTCTTCAAAGTGAAAAGGATTCTGAATTCGAATTCTGCTATGAATCTATTGCGAGATCGATTACAAAACGACCTCACAAAATCTCTTGATGCCTGCTTGAAAGATTCAATCACTTCAGATGACAGGGAAAAATCATCGACAATCACGGACGTTGGTGCAATCTCCTTGGGAGACATGGATCGTAGGGTTGGAAAAGAAGACAAGAGTTTCACCCTAACCGAATATCTCTAGAGTTTGAAAGGCTAGAATGAGTTATCTGGCCGGACAACAGGGTGATTTTATAGGGAAAACTGACAAAATCCTGTTCAAAGAAGGAAGAGGACTCTGCCTGGGTATCGTGTCTCGTGCGAGACACCTTGTCCCGCGCGAGATATCGTTACGGCAAAACAGCAATAGTTCTGCTCAAACAACAATCTAGCCCCGACTTGACGAAGCAAGTCTCGAAAAAACCTGCGCATACAGTTCATAATATGTAGTGCAACACCAAGATCAAGCTCAAAATTGTAGCCTTGATGGCCATTCCATTCCATTTCCAAAACATGGAAAGTCGAGAAAGTTAATTAACTAACTAATTATACCTAGGTTTAGGGGTTAAGAAAAACCATGTTTTTATGCTACCTACTTGTTTCTAACAGGTACCAAAGAAAAAGAAAAATTGACTGGGCCCACACGGCCAATATGTACAGATCATCAGAAATTAGATAAAGAGAAAAGGGGGGGATCACGCCATCAAGTCGCCCGAGCCGCCGGCACCTCCGCCATCACCTCCACGGGGGCTACTATCCCTCCTCGACCTCTTGGCTCCGCAAGTAGGGGTCACAGCCGAGGCCACTGTCGAGGCCGCCAAAGAAGCCTTATGGAACAGCCTCTCGGACAGGTCCGACACTAGGGCCATCAGTCCCGCCATCTTGGTCGCTCCTCGGTTATAATCGGCCGCATGCAGTGACTCGACAACAAAAGAAACGCTCAGATGAAGTCGGACATATACACTTATATGGACGAATACGAGAGATAATACAAACAGAAACATACCGAGGAGACATCCGATGGGAGGCGATAACTCTCGGGAATGTGGTCCAGAGTCATGATGTGGCCCATCATCGGCATACTCCCCATCATGTACGTGTAGCTCAAAGGACCGAAATCCGGGGTAAAAGGCAGAGAACCAGCAGACTGGGAGGAAGTGCTAGGGGCTGATGAACATGAGGCAGAAGCAGAGGCGGAGCCACGAGCATGCGATCGCCTATCACCCACCAGGAGGGGACCCATCAAGCGAGGCAGGAACTCCGCATAAGAGGCCCCGGGGATAACACAAGCCGTCGCCACATCACCCACCATAAGACTAGCATAATCATCCTCTGGAATGGAGTAGGTGGGGTACATTGCCCTCGGCGGATCCGCCGGCACCATATATGGTAGTCTACCCCGGCCATGCTGTGGGAAGACCCGCTCACCAAGATACATGGTATCCCCCTCCAAAGATGCCAGCATCCTCTGCATCCCAGTAGCATCCCAAGCGCGATGCACCTCCCGCTCCAACAGGGTCCATGGATAAAGGCCTAGCCTCTCATACTCGAAAGTGTCCAGCATGGCCCGCGCCTCTACCACCGTCAGGGTCCACTCCTGATCCTCATCCTCATCAACGCTCCGATTGGGGTGGCTCCACCTCCTGATATCCGGGAACAAATGGGTCCGGCTCTCCAACTCAAACTTGTACAGCCCAAGGACAGTATAGCCCCATATCTGCACAAGAAAACAGAGTGGATTCAGTAGGGAATACAGATAGAGCATACAAACAGAGAACAGAAACAAAATCAAGAGCATACCTCCCAGGCATAAGAATACCCTGACAGGGAATCCTTGGTATGCCTACACGCCTCGTCCATGGCGTGATAGCAGAAGGCCAGCCCCGCTGAGCCCCAATCATATCCACTCACCTCATCCAGATTCACCAACAAACCTAACAAAGAAAGACGAGTCGTAGAAGAGTGGTTCGCAAAGATAGTCTCAGAAAGGATATACCAGAGGGCACCCCTCACCAATCGATTAGTAACTGCATTCGGCTTAAGAGCATAATCCTCAATCTGATGTCGGAGGGGTGTCAGCTCAGCAGTAAATCCCTTAACCATGTTAGGGACGAAACCGATCAACTGTCTCCACACAGCAGGGCTCACAGGCTTATAACCCGAGGTCTTCGGCAGGGGATCGCCAATGAACTCTAGCCCCGTGATAGCAAGGAAGTCCGTCGGAGTCATAGTTGCTTCCCCGAAGTGCAAATGCACGGTGTGGGTAGTATCCCACCACCTCTCCCTGATCGCCTGAAGAACTTGGGGAATCTGCCTCATCACCTGAAGGTTATCAACAAAGGTCAAAAGCCCCATTTGGGCCACCCTATCTCGAACACCATCAAGATCCTTGATCTTGTCCCACACGACTCTAGCCAGTTTTGGGCTCCCACGGCAATTCTTCATTGGCCTATATGACTGCAAAACAGAGGAAAAACAAAAAAAGGCAATGTTAGAAATCATTCCATGTCAGAAAATCAATGAAATAGAAGAAAATTTTCATTGAGGCATTTCATCGAACACTTGGCGTGCGTACAAGGAAAGCTTGCCCAAGGATGCTATTTATGATCCGAATCAACCTCTCCTACAATCCATGATGTGTAGGAGGCTCATACGCACACAATGCAACAACAATCATCCAACGAAATGCACAAAATCAACACATGCAAGAAGGAACCTAGTTCTAAACATATACAAGAACAACAAAAAATAGCCATTGATGGAATTTGAATTCTAGACAAAGTGGGTTCAAGCTCAATGCAATATAAGAAACGAGAGGTGGGAAAGAAACTCTTACCAAACCTTCCCGAACAGCGGTGGAAATATGCGTGTGCCTATCGAAGGTAAGGTCATCGCGGGGATAGTCCTTCCCTAGTAAATAACTCCCCAAAATAGGATTCTTTTGTTCTTGAGCCATTGATTATGGAGGGAGAGAGGATTGAGAATTGATTGGGAAGAGAATCACCAAGCAATCCACGAAAAAACTACAGAGAAAATGACCTTGGCTTGAGCTAGGGAGGGGAAATTTGAAAAGGATGTTTTCAAATTGAAAGAGGAGCTGCTGTTATATTAGCCCCGACAGTACATATCTCGCACGACATACCTTATCTCGCGCGAGATATTCCTTCTGGAATTTGACAAAATTGTCCTCGATAATAAGCGTCTACGCAACGTCAAAATTCAAAATTTTGACACATTTACCCTTGGAAATGATAAACTAGCAAGGAAACGTGAAAAAATCGGTACCGCAAGTCACGGAACAAGCCGAATGTGACATACGCACGATCGCCCGGTATGGCACCAGTCGCCCAAAAACTGAGTGGTCCAAAGATCAACTCAATCCACATGATTCGGAGCCCAGAAAGGTGAATCATCAAAATTAAAAGCTCGGTTCAACGCCCAGACAGGTGGATCGTCATCATAAAATCCCGGTCCAACGCCCAGACAGGTGGATCGTCAAAAGAAAAGCTCGGTCCAATGCCCAAACAGGTGGATCGTCATCATAAAAGCCCGATCCAACGCCCAGACAGGTGGATCGTCAAAAGAAAAGCTCGGTCCAATGCCCAGACAGGTGGATCGTCGAACCAAAAGCCCGATTCAATGCCCAAACAGTTGAATCGTCATCCTCAACAACAAAAGGCTCGATTCGGAGCCCAGAAAGGCGAATCGTCACAAAATCGACAGGACTCAAAGGACCGGAAAGGTAAGCCTTTGTTTTCTAACATATTTCTCGCAGGTTCGGAGCCCAGATAGGCGAATCTTCAGGCAAGACAGGTATATTCAAAATTGGGTCTTGATTTGATTCCTTTGGGTCTTGATTTGATTCCTCAGTATGAATTTATCTTTCAAAACAAAATCTACTCGATTTTCAAATAATTTTCGAAATACCTAAATCAGCCTTTTTGTGTTTTGAAGTCGAACTACGTCATGGTCTGATTCTCCGATAGAGATACGTAGGAAGCCGTGCAGCCCGACCATCCCGATGTTCAGAATGATGTCTTTTCTATCGACGACATGACTTCTTCCATAAGTCTTATCGCCGAGGGGCTCTGTAGACACCCCATTCTGAACCCATCGGATCACATTTATACCACTCTAAGTCTCGCTTTGAGTCAAGAAGTAGAAATCGACCATTTCGTCATGTTTTGTTAAGTTTTGACTAACCATCGTTAGTTTGGGACTAAACTGCATACGAGATAACGAGGAAAGAACGGAATTGTCCACAGGAACAATATCTCGCCGCGAGATGGCATTTCTCGCGCGAGATATCATCCCTCTGCAGCATGCAGAAGACAGTTTCCTCGTTGATTTCAACCTCTTTTCGGGATAAAACTTCATCCATCCGGCCAACCAATTTAGTTTGGAGTCTAAAACCATCCTGAAGTGTTTGATCTCATCTTCAACACTTCCCCAACCCCTATAAATATTTGGTGACTTCCAAGGACCAAAGGACCACGAATTTTCACAACACACACATATTTTGTTAGTTTCTTTCCCTGAAAGAATCCTACAAAATCACCCTAAAAATCACCTCAAAGTTTGTTTGTCAACATTGTTGATAAAAAAACATCAAGATCCAAGTCAAGGACTGAGGCGAAGCTCTGTCATTATCAAGATTCGATTCTAAACTTGAGTCGAAACTCTGCCCAAATCACCTCACGCAAGGTAACTCCCTAATTCCCTTTCTAATTGATTATTAGAGTGGCATAAATCTATTGAATTAAGGATCGGCCTAGAGCCTCTCCAAATCATGGGGACGGTCTCGAAGCAATCAATCCTACATTCCGTTTAACCTCGTTAAATGGATCTTTACTTGTTATATTTGAAATTGTTTTTTCTCTTCTCTGAAAACCTCTCTTTTCTTTAGCAAGACCAATCTCCGGATTGGGTGGAATGGATGCTCCTTGACCTACCCATTCCATAACCTAAGCCCCGAACCCAATCTCTTTCAAAAAAATGGTTTTTCTATGTTTTCCAAACAAATAATATAGGTGGCGACTCGAAATCAATCACAACGCTCACAACGGGGATTCTTCCAGGAGGCAAGTTTTTGTGCCCATCCAAGAGCAGGTTCCTCCCGATTATCGGGTTGATCCGGATGCTTCTATGAGTGTTATTTTGTCATTTAGCATCTAAATCCTGTTTTATGCTTTGTCTTTCTTTTTGTGACTATTGTTTTCTTTGTCATGCAGATCTCGGGGCGGACTGTGGACTTGATCACCCGACAATATCTGGGGATGAAGGCTTTCGCAAAAAAGCTTATGCGGGGGATGACCTGTGGGCCATCGAGAGGTGCAGTGGTTCATGAGTCAATGCCTTCGAGGAGATCGGTAGATACTCCTTTTCCCGGCGCAGACACGGATCCACAACCTGCTTCTCAGCCTGAAGTACTGACCCAGGGTAGGTATAGTTATGATGGGCGCTTTTTCGAGGAGAGCAAGAGGTGCGAGGCCATTTTCACATTTCGTTCCCCAGTCCAGTGCACAGGCCGAGGGCTCTTCTTCTTTTCCCTTCTCCGGTCTTACTCCTGCATATTTCTTGGAGTATTCTGTTGAGGAGGGTGCCGAGTGTAGCGATGCGTGAATTTTCATCTTTTTAACATCTTTTTGATTCGCCACCTATATTATTTTTTTGGAAACATAGAAAAACCATTTGAAATGGATTTTGGGTTCGGGGCTTAGGTTTTGGAATGGGAAGGTCAAGGAGCACCCATTCCACCCAATCCGGAGATCGGTCTTGCTAAAGAAAAGAGAGGTTTTCAAAGAAGGAAAAGGTTTCAAAAAAAAATAAAGATCCATTTAACGGGGTTAAACGGAATATAGGATCGATTGCTTCGAGACCATCCCCATGATTTGGGGAGGCTCTAGGATGATCCTAGATTCGATGTATTTATACCACTCTAACAATCAATTAGAAGGGAAAGAAAGATTACCTTGCGTGAGGTAATTTGGGCAGAGTTTCGACTCAAGTTTAGAGTCGAACCTTGACATGGACACAGCTTCACCTCAATCCTTTGATTCAAGCTACGATGTTTATTTATCAACAAGGTTGACAAACAAACTTTTTGGTGATTTTAGAGGTAATTTACAGGAATCTTTCAAGGAGAGAAACAAGTAAATGGGGGGTTTTTACTTGGGGTTTTCCGGATCATAAATACTGAAAGTCTTCAGGTACTTATAGGTGTTGGAGAGGTGTTGAAGATGATATCAAACATCTTGGGAAGTTTCCAGAATCCAATCTTCATTGGCTGGCCGGATGAATAAACTTTTATCCCGAAATGAGGTTGAAATCGACGAGGAAACTGCTATCTGCAGTCTACAGAACTCCCTTATCTCGCGCAAGACACTCTATTTCGCGCGAGATAAGCCAGTCTGTGGACAATTCTGCCCTTCCCTCGTTATTTCGTATGCAGTTTAGTCTCAAACTAACGGTCGTTAGTCAAAACATAACGAAACATGACGAAATGGTGGATTTCTACTTCTTGACTCAAGGCGAGACCTAGAGTGGTATAAATGTGCTCCGATGGGTTCAGAATGGGGTGTCTACACCGAGTTCACAGATGATGATGAGGTAGCCGGCGGAGGTACTGAGATGCGGGAGTCTTCATAGGGCAGTGCCGCTGACGACTCATAGTAGGATTTTTTTATTTTATTTTTTTATGTTAATGAGGAGAGCAACAAAATATTTGTATTTTTATGCACTATTTATTCACATGTAATGAACTTTTTTTTGCATTTTACTTGTAATAACTTAGGACTTTTCTATTTTTTTTTTATGTTTTGTGCATGTCGCATTAGCCTGAAATGCTTTATTTGTGATATATGGGGACTGGAATAGCTTTAGTAGGTTTTTTGAGTTGTTCAGTGCAAAATCCTGCTTAGGGACCGATTCACTCTGCGTAGATTGACTGAACAAAAATTTTTTTTTGTCGGGGAACAAGGTGGTCCGTACGGATCTACCTTGCATGCAAGGAGGTCCGTATGAATAATTGACTTTTCAGTCAAGGAATAAATTTTGAAACAAACCTGAGGCAAAATGCAATATCAAACCTATTTGTTCCCTTAGAGAGTTATCCCTAGATTGGGAGTTGTTACGGGAAGGACTTTTAGGAAAGGATCTCACGAGAAGAGAACGAGATGCAAAGTCTCGAGAGAGAATCTCTAAAAGAGATAACGGAAAGATCTCACTAGCAGATAATGAGATGCGAAATCTCTTAAGGGAATCTCACAAAGAGATAATGGAAAGATCTCACTAGGAGATAACGAGATGCAAAATCTCAGGAGGGAATCTCACGAATAGAAAACGAAAAGATCTCACTAGGAGATAACAAGATGCGAAATCTCAGAAGGGAATCTCACAAAAATATAATGGAAAGATCTTAATAGGAGATAACGAGATGCGAAATCTCAGAAGGGAATCTCATGAAGAGATAACGGAAAGATATCAATAGGAGATAACGAGATGCGAAATCTTAGAAGGGAATCTCACGAAGAGATAACGGAACGCGAAATCTCAGGAGGGAATCTCACGAATAGATAACGGAAAGATCTCACTAGGAGATAACGAGATGCGAAATCTCCAGAGGGAATCTCACGAATAGATAATGGAAAGATTTTAGTAGGAGATAACGAGATGCGAAATCTCAGAAGGGAATCTCACGAAGAGATAATGGAAAGATATCACTAGGAGATAACGGATGCAAAATCTCAGAAGGGAATCTCATGAAGAGATAAAGGAATGCGAAATCTCAGGAGGGAATCTCATGAAGAGATGATAGAAAGATCTCACAAAGAGATACTTAAAGCCATCAAGAGCGATTTTTCTGAAATACCGATCTCCTTTGAAGGGCCAAACCAAATAATAAAGTTCGGTAATTGATTGCAACTTAAATTTAAAAGTATTTGATTAAGCTTTGAGTTTGTTTGCATTTTGTCCGATCCTGTTGGTTTACCATGTCTTTTGAAAGAGTTGAGATTGATAAGTACTGGCTCGAAATGATTGTGATTTGACAAAGCCCCAGTCCGAAGAAATAATTTGATGAAGCTCTGGGCTCCTTTTCTAAACAAAGCCCCGGTGTGAAGAAGCGTCTTGGCGAAGCCCTAGCTTGAAGAAAATGACTTGGAAACCCCTATTTAAAAAAGTTTTTTTTTTATTTTGAGTCCAAAATGATCGGTACAGCCCCTAGTCCGTTTGTTCATTCGAGGAAATCATGAAGTATATCCAACGAGGCCCCGATCCAAGTTGAACCTTATGTGGCCAGACGAAGTAACTGTCCTTTTTTTTTAATCAGTCATTCAAAATGTAAAGGAAATGACTTGTAATGTATACTCGCAAGGGCGCATATTTTTTATTATTTTTTGAAAGTTGGGAATGAGTCCCCTTTTGTGTGAATGCCTTATTTGATGTAGGCACAAAAAATATGATTTTGGGTTCGACTCTTTTGAGAGAGTATAAGCGCAGAAAGGCTTGTTAAATTTGTATGGAAACCCTTGCTGACAGAAAATCAGTGTTTAGCTCTATTTTTCCTATTTTGTAGAAAAAGAAAACCTGTCGAGACATTTGAAAACTTCTTCTATTCACAATGATCACAAGATTGCTTAAAACCCTTTACTGATGTTCGGGTTATTCAACAATTAACCTCGATATGATGAAATGTTTTGATTAATCATGAGGAGAAAGTCAAGCGATATCAAGGATCAAGCTTGGTCAGGTGTGAAAGAAGATTTGTGTATAGGAGAGGCCATTGGTGAGATCGGGTTTAAGGATGTGCTTATGAGTAGACCATTTTTAGCTACCTAGGTTCCTTAAGGTAAGGAGCTCATGTTGCCGTAGTTCAAGGCCGAATTGTGCTTGGCTTTAGGGCAAAAATATGAATATTTGCTGTTCCCTTGGTGAAAAAAAAATTAGAAGGAAGGTTGGGTGATGAGGCACGGGCCTTGAGATGATTTCTTGACAAGTCACATTTGACGGCTACTTCATTGATCCCATTGCTTCTCGATCGTTGCTTTCAAAGGAAGAGAAAGAATTTGAATATAGCTCAAGGACTTATGATATGCTCTTGCCTTTGCCTAAACTACTCCATTGGTTTTGACAACTTCTATTTCTTGGAGCCTTAAATTCGTCCATTTTGTTAAGCTTCTGACTAGCGATGTTGGGTCCCTGGATTCATTTTTTGCCTCTACTTGAACTCATTTGATACGCATGAGGGGGAAGGAAAGCCGCTAGCTTATAGTCGACATGAGGACAATCATCTGATCCTGAGTAACCTTTTGTTATTCCATGATGTCGTCGCCGTTGCAGACTTGGTCAAGGTGATGGTAGGAATATGATTTGGAAAGTGTATGGCTTGGTGGAGGCCTTTGTGTGGGGTATGGTAAGGTGTATGGTGAGCTATCGGTCAACTTTCTCACACCAATTAATCAGAACATTAATCATTTGGGGAATTATTTGTTGAGCAATGTAAGTGATCATACAGAACAAAACCATTTCATTAAATGTAATGTGGGGGTGCAAAATAATGTCTCAAGTCTAGCAAGAAAACAAAGAAGACTCATGTATAGAAAATTAAAGATTTAACTACAATGTTCAATGAGGACTTGATTGATTGTGGAAAGTACTAGAACCTACGTAGTTTGACTGTATGACTCTTTTTTGTAGCCCCTAGCCTAGCAGACCGTCGTGAAGAATTCGTCTTTCTTGGGGGAGAACTATACCCGAGGGTGCTTCATGTTGTATCAAGCGATGACACTTGGACCATCATCAAAGTATTCAAACTTGTCAATTTGTCCACTCATAAAAGAGCCCCAATATATTAGAGTGGGAGCATCTAAAGGTGGATCTGACGTGAACTTTTGGACCAAAGCTAAATCAATGTTACTTGTTGAATCAAACCCATCCCAAATAGTTAAAGCCATCTGTTGTAGCTGATCTGAAAGTTGTTACTCATTATCCAAATGACACACTTCTTATCATTCGAGCATGGCTTGAATTTCCCGGCGATGACGCTCCTCTTGGTACACGAGCTTCTTTGTCAAGTAATCGAGGGTCACCAGAGACATGGCGTTTGATTGGCGATTGACAAATTGCAAAAGAAATTAAAAGCCTTTTCATGAAGTTTAAGTCGCGATCAATTTACAATGATCATTTCTTTATTTGACCGAAATCAAAATAAAGGTTTAGGATGGAGATGGAACACAGCGACTAAGGATCCGAACAAGGGTGTTCCGTTGGTCGAAGAGGTATGACCTCTTTGAGGTTGAGGAAATGACGTGGCCAATTTTGGCCCAAAACAGAAGATGGCCTCTTAGAGGGAAATTGGACTGTGAAAAGTCGGGATCGAAGATCGGACCATGAAAGGTAGGGATTGGGGATTAGACCGTGAAAGGTCGAGAAGGGAGATCAGGCCGTGAAATATCTAGATCTAAGAATGGACCGTGAAAGGTCGGGATTAAAGATTGGACCGTGAAAGGTCGAGATTGGAAATTGGACCGTGGAAGGTCAAGATCAAAAATTGGACCGTGAAAGGTCGAGATTTGAGTTTAGACCGTGAAAGGACGGGATCGAAAATTGAATCGTGAAAGGTCGAGATTTAAGATTGGACCGTGAAAGGTAAAGATTAAAGATTGGACCGTGAAAGGTCGAGATTTAAGATTGGACCGTGAAAGGTAAAGATTAAAGATTGGACCGTGAAAGGTCGAGATTGGAAATTGGACCATGGAAGGTCGGGATTGGAAATTGGACCGTGGAAGGTCGGGATTAAAAATTGGACCGTAAAAGGTCGAGATTTGAGTTTAGACCGTGAAAGGTCGGGATCGGAAATTGGACCGTGAAAGGTCGAGATTTGAGATTGGACCATGAAAGGTCGAGATTTGAGATTGGACCGTGAAAGGTCGAGATTAAAGATTGGACCGTGAAAAAGGTCGAGATTAAAGATTGGACCGTGGAAGGTCAGGATTAAAGATTGGACCGTGAAAGGTCAATATTTGAGATTGGACCGTGAAAGGTCGAGATTAAAGATTGGACCTTGGAAGGTCGAGATTGGAGATTGGACTGTGAAAGGTCGAGATTAAAGATTAGACCGTGGAAGGTCGGGATCAGAGATTGGACCGTGAAAGGTCGAGATTTGAGATTGGACCGTTAAAGGTTGAGATTAAAGATTGGACCGTGAAAGGTGGATATTGAAAATTGGACCGTGGAAGGTCGGGATTGGAAATTGGACAGTGAAAGGTCGAGATTAGCTATTGGACCATGGAAGGTCGAGATTGGAGATTTGACCGTGAAAGGTCGAGATTAAAGATTGGACCGTGGAAGGTCGGGACTGGAAATTGGACCGTGGAAGGTCGAGATTAGCAATTGGACCATGAAGGGTCGGGATCGAAAATTGGACCGTGAAAGGTCGAGAATTGAGATTGGACCGTGAAAGGTAAAGATTAAAGATTGGACCGTGAAAGGTCGAGATTAGAAATTGGACCGTGGAAGGTCGGGATTAAAAATTGGATCGTGAAAGGTAGAGATTTGAGTTCAGACCATGACAGGTCGGGATCGAAATTTGGACCGTGAAAGGTCGAGATTTGAGATTTGATCGTGAAAGATCGAAATTGGAGATTTTACCATGAAAGGTAGGGATTAAAGATTAGACCGTGAAGGGTCGATATTTGAGATTGGACCGTGAAAGGTCGAGATTAAAGATTGGACCGTGGAAGGACGAGATTGGAGATTGGACAGTGAAAGGTCGAGATTAAAGATTGGACCGTGGAAGGTCAGGATCGGAGATTGGACCGTGAAAGGTCGAGATTTGAGATTGGACTGTGAAAGGTCGAGATTAAAGATTGGACCGTGAAAGGTCAAGATTAAAGATTGGACCATGGAAGGTCGGGATTGGAAATTGGACCGTGGAAGGTTGGGATTATAGATTCCAGAAATGGGACCACGCAATTATTATTTTATTAAGTGTTCAAGTTTACATAAAACATGTCTTCTCATAATCCTAAATGGTTGGAAAAGGGGAAACGTACTTAAGGGCCATGCCTGTCATATAAGTTTCAATGCTCCTACCATGCTAACTCCGATCGAAGACAATATCTTTAAGTCAAGATCTGGTCAAAGTTGTCATGACTTTTCTTTGTCTTGCTTTCGCATGGGATCTTTGACTTTCATATTTGAGTAGGTCGTATTTTTCATGAGTGGGGCATTAAAGGCTCGATGACATTATGTCACATTGAGCGTTGACGTATATCCAATATAGGGCAATGTATAAGTCAACACTAGAAATATAGATCGGTCAACAGACGACCCTGTCGAGCTTGCTTTCGCAAGGGACCTTGACTTTTAGGTTTTGACTCAGAAGATGATCAATATGGAATATACATTTAGGCTTTATGATATGGGATGGGCCAAAAACCAATCAAGTCTTGGACAAAGTGTGATGCAAATAGTGCATGGTTGACACTGGCGCGGATGGGTTGTTTGGATGATCCCATACGCGCAAGAGAGGCATAGGAACACCTTCGAGCTGTAACTGAGACCATCCCAGGTTCAGGGTTGTAGTGTGCAAGTGTTCATATAAGGGTGCGAGTAGTGTGCGTTAACTAAATTTCCTTTTGAGTCAAAACATAAATTTGCATAATGTTTCTTAAAGACATGAATATGTGCACAAACATTTTATGAGTAAAAGAAGATGCTCTAAGCATTTTATAAACAAAGTAAAAAAGAGCATTTTATTGACAAATATATGTGCAACGAAAAGAGACATTCTAAAGAGTAAAATGTATGCGAATCTCATTTTCTTTACTAAGCAAGAAAGCAAAGAAAAGTAACACACATGTTGGGTTTTATGGGTCCATGCGCAGCGGAATTAAGCATCAAATTAACACAAAACCCAAGCCCTAAGATCCGTTCTATACGATTAAATTGAATTCCTATGAGATAGAATTTACCAACCTTAATTGCTTTCCGGTCTTGAGCTATCGAACAATTTATTGGTGTGATTTTGAATCACAATCTTCAATCTTCAAGAACCTTTCAATCTTCAGATTGGAACTCTAGGCCTTGATCATCAAACGAGCGAAGACCCTCTATTGCTATATCCACACGTAAGAATGAACCAAGAACCGTTCTTGAGAATTGCTAGATTCTTAAACCTATGGAAGAATATTGAGAGAACTTTTGTTGAGAATTTCTATTGAAAATTCGGCTCTTTTTCGGCTGTTTACAGACTCATATTTATACTACTTTAGTATTTAGAGTTCGTGCCCTAATTAAATTAGGAAACAGGTGCAAACCGCCTCTGTGGCTAGTTATGTCGCGTGACAAAGGTTGCCATATGGCTAAGTATGTCGCGTGACAAACGTTGACATATGGCTAAGTATGTCGCATGACAAACGTTGCCATATGCAGAAACTCTCAATCATTCTTCCTTTGGTTTAACCAATTCATTCTAGTTGTGTGTGACCCAATAGGATTATATTATGTTGGCAATGAGTTCGATCATATCGACTCTCATAAGACATAAGCGGACTCTAGCAAGCCATTATGTCTACCCAAATAATATAACGTAAGAGTTCACGTTTCCAATGGTACACTTCCATTTCTCCCTTTGTCTCACGATGTTATATTGAACACAAGTCATGGTCCACGTCAACTTGTATCTGTTCAATGCTTTCTCGATTCTTGAGTATAATGATATTCCAATCGCATTGGGGTGTGGCCACACACTTTCATCATTATCACTCATTGAGGGGCCCAAGCAAAACATCTCTCTTTCGAGGGACAAATTCCATCTTGACTTATCATCCTTCCCATCATGAATCTGATCATGCCAAAGATAGCCTTTATAAATATCGTGTTAAGATATCGTTTGACTAAAATCAAACATGAATAATCTCAGGTCTAGGGACTAAATGAAGTGACCATATGAGATTTAATTATGACATTTGACCATGACATAAATCTCATACGGGTCAAGTCCAGTCACTTGTTCTCTAACAAGTACCCATAATTTCAATGTGCATCTCTATACATATAATCATCATATGATTATCCATTGACAATTATACTAATTATTCTCTTAATAATTAGGGACGGAGATTATTACAATAAATATGCAAACTATATAATAATCAAATAATAAACTTAAACGATAAAGATGATACATAACGGTTTTCAGTTAAACATAACTAAAGCCTAGGGCATTACACCAACAGTCTCCCACTTGCACTAGGCTCCATTAATGTATCGAATACTCATAGATATAACATGACCATCATGCTTCTGCCTGTTCGAGGGTCTTTGTTAGTGAATCCCTTATGTCATCATCGGTTGATACTTTGTATATCTTAACGTCTTCTCATTCTTTATGAATTCCTCGAAGAACGTCTAAGTGAGTGTTTGGATCGCTGTTGTGACCTTGGTTCCATTGTTTGCACAAGTGGCACCACTATTGTCATAACAAAAGTTTCAACGATTAGTGATACTTGGAACATTTCCAAAACACTAATAAACTTTTGATCCAAACTGCCTCTTTTGGCCACATCATATGTTGCTAAAATTCGGGCTTAGTAGTAGAATTGGCTACAATTTCTGCTTGGAACTCTTCTAATCAAAATTGCACCTCTAATAAGCATAAACACAAATCCTAATTGCGATTTTAAAATAACTTTGTCTATTTGGAAGCTAGTATCTATGTAACCTTTACAACAAGATTAACTTCCAATCTTTCAAATACCAAGAACATATCCTTAGTTCTTCTTAAGTACTTAAGGATCATCTTGACTGCCATCCAATGGTTTACATCAGGATCAGATTGGTATCGACTCATCATGCTTAGAGCATATGAGACGCCGGGTCTAGTACAAATCATGGCATACATGATAGATCCAAATACCGAAGCATATGAAACTTCATTCATTTCCTTTTTGCTCATTAGTTGTCATAAGACAATGAATATTGCTAAGAGAAATACCATGACCCATTGACAAGCTACTCTTCTTAGACTCTTCTAAGAATCTTGTCAATGTGGATACTTTGACTCAAACCAAATTATCCTTTTAGATCTATCTCTATAGATCTTTGATGCCAAGGATGTAAGCGGCTTCACCCATATCTTTCATTGAGAAACCTTTCCTTGACCAAGACTTAACAGTCTTAAGTGTCGGAACTTGTTTTTCCAATGAGCAAGATATCATTGTAATAAAACAATAGAAATAATACTACGCTCCCACTGAATTTCATGCATACACAAGATTCATCTTTGTTCTTTGATGAAGTCAAACTCTTTGACCAATTCATCAAAACAAAGATTCCAATTCTATGAAGCTTGCTTTAACCCATCTCATGGATCTTTGCAACATGCATACTTTATTAGAGTTTCTTGGATCGACAAACTATTCGGGTTGTGTACTATACACATCCTTAATAATCTTTCCATTTAAAGAAAGTCGTTTGACATCCATTTGTCATATCACATAGTCATAATACGTGATCATGGCAATTGAAATTCTAATAGACTTTGACATTGTAACTGGCAAAAAAAAAAGGGTTCCTTCATAGTCAATACTATGAATTTGCCTAAATCCCTTTGTTACAATCCTTAGTCAATAAAGTATACACCTTCCCATCCATGTCGGTCTTGAAGACCTACTTGCACCCTTTAGTTTTTACACTTTTAGGTAGCTCAATCAAGTTCCAAACTTGATTGTCAAACATGGATTCTAATTCGGATTCCATGGTTCCTAACCATTTATCCAAATTAGGAGTGGACATCACCTCAAGATAGGAAGTAGGATCGTCATTCTCACTGACTTCCACCTTATTACTTTTCGATACGAGAAATCAATATTTCTCGAGTTCGGATCGTAACCTATCCGATCTACGATGGACTTGTGCATCTTGAACTGGTTCCACAACTCCTTGTGAACTTGGTTCCGTCTCTACTCTTGGATCCATGTCATTTTCAGGTTCTTGAACTTTCTTCAAGATTAATTTTACTCCCACTAGATTCTTTATTGAGAAACTATTTCTCAAGAAACAAATCGTGTAGAGCAACAAACGTTTTGTTCTCTTTGCGGTTGTAAGATTAATTTCCGAAAATAACTTTGTCAAATTTGGTGCTAATTTATAAGAGACAAGTCTCTTTACATAAGATTTGCAATCCCAAATCTTCATGAAAGACAAACTAAGTTTTCTTCCATGCCACATCTCATGTGGGGCCTTAGGAACCGATTTAGTAAGGACTCAATTCAGTTTAACCGCATTATTTCTAATGCATATCCTCAAAAGAATTAGGAAAGTCAACTTGACACATCATCGAATGAACCATGTCCTACAAGGTTCAATTCCTCCTTTCAGACACACCATACAATGTGGTGTTCCAGGTGGAGTCAACTCTGAAACGATTTCATAGTTTTGAGATGATTGTCAAACTCTTGGCTCAAATATTCACCACCTCAATCTAATCGAAGTACTTAATAGTTTTGCCAAGTTTGTTTTGCACTTCATCTTGAAATGTTTGAAACATCTCAAACGATTCACCTTTGGACTTCATCAGATAGACATAATCATATCTAGATAAGTCTTTAGTGAAATATGATGAAATACCGAAATCCTCCCCTAGCAATGCTGCTTAATAGTCTACATACATCTCATGTATAATGACCAATAAGTCACTAGCCCTCCCACTACTTTAGTGTAGGGTGGTTTGGTCGATAATCCCAATAAATAAGATCCATATTCCTCAAATGATTCATGGTCATATGAGTCTAAAAGTCCGTGTTAATGGAGTTTAGATATATGTTTCTTATTTATTTGACCAAGCCGGCAATGCCATATGAACGCGTTGTTCATATTGTTTGGTTCAGAATTCCCATTTATATTTTAGATATCTTCAATATTATTTTGTTTCTTAATATCAAGGATATGAAGAACATTCAATGACATATGCAATACAATAAGGCATATCATTAAATAAATATAAAACTTCTTATTGAAAATAAGAAAATTATATCCTTCATCATCCATTTAAGAAACGGAAATAATACTCCTGCTCAAATCTGGAACGTAGTCATACTTGTTCAAAACAAGTACTACTTCACAAGATAAAGTGACTTCATAAGTCCCTATGGCTAATGTAGCAACCCTTGCTCCATTCTTATGCATAGGTTTAACTTACCGACTATGAGTAGCTTTCTATTCTTTGTTCCTTGCACATTTAAACAAATGTGGGATCCAATCCGGTATCATATACCCAAGAACAAGAAATCGAAAGGAAAATATCTATCATATAGATACTTAAAGTAGTAGCAATCATATTGCCCTTCTTCACCTTTTAGGCCTTCCTAGTAAGCCTTGCAACTTTGCTTCCAATGACCATCTTATTGCAATGATAGCAAAATGCATCCTTTTGAGACATTTTTGGGTTTAGCCTTTTTGGCTTTTACAACTTTTGCCTTAGGTTTAGCAACCTTTGCTTTACCTTCTTTTCCCTTCCTTTGTGAACCCTTTTATTGTGTCAACCATTAACACAATTTGCGGATTGCTCCTTCTTTCATCATATGAATTAAGAGCCTTCACCACAACATATATCTTTTTCCTAACTTGCACTTGGAACATTTCCCTTTTTGTGTTATGCTAGAACAAAAGAATAGTTATCATGTGCTCAAGGTTCTTCATAAGAGCCTTTAAACATGGTGGCAAATACATGGCAAGCAATATTGTCAGAATCATCAATATGTTTCTAATGTTGCTTCCTTATTTGCCCTTTGCAACATTTGCAATGGGTTCAGTAGGAACGGATTCGTCAAGAACGTACACATTATGTATTGTTCCTTTCGAACTTTGTCCTTCATAAGGACGAATCGCAATTATCATTATGTAATGCTACTTCTACAACAAAATATACAAATTATATGAACACATATCAATATCAACACATTTATCATTTAAGAGCAAATAATGTATTTTGCAAATACTCCCACTAAATCATACACCTTCCAATGCAAATAAGCATAATATGCATTTAATGGGCTAAGATCCAACTTTAATTTAACTCAAGTACGCTATGGCGCACCGCTCAAGATTAAACTAATTAGGTAGAAATCATCAATCATATCGTATATGACTCTTAGGGCTAAGATCCAACTTTAATTTAATCTCAAGTACGCCATGGCGCACCGCTCAAGATTAAACTAATTAGGTAGAAAACATCAATCATATCGTATATGACTCTTAGATCTTTTATGAGATTTATTTAAGACATCATATGTCTAAGCATATTTTAATCTCATCTTATGCCTTGGGTCCAAAACCATTTTGATAACCCAATTAAGTTCATCCACTTTAAACGGATAGGAACCACCATTTCCTCATCTTGCTCGCAAACGGAATAGAATCAAAGCACCTTGCTATGGCAAGCCCACCCAAAACTATCTGAGTGGTCTCAAGTGTTTTAATCATGGATTGGCATAAAGAACTTAAAATTTAAATGAAGGTTATTTAAAGTAGATTATAAGCATATCAACAAAATAATCATAACTGTACACCAAGTAAGTTCCCAAGAAAATAGGTGAGCCACAAGGACTGCTTAAGTACCAAATTTTCCTTCGACAGAACTCTCCTAGTCATGCACAATTATAATATCAGTTTGAATGCAACAAAATCAATACTTCGTATACTGATTTGTTTCTCTTAAACAATCAGACTCATAAACTGATTTGTTTCTCATAAACAATCAGATTCCTTCAATTTTGCGTAAACTAACTTGTTTCTCATAAACAATCAGAAAACCAAAATTTAATGTTTCAACTAAACATTTAGGAAATTATGAATCAATGTTTCAACTAAACATCTAATAAAATTCTTAACATATAAGAACATATAATTCATGCATCGCAAAAATTAATAAAATCATATTTAAATTAATTAAGCATGCATAAATAATGAATTAATCTAGCATAGCCCTATAAATTTTATTTCCAAAAATTTATAGCATCCAGATTAAGACATAAAACATCTCAGATTATCAATCAAACTGATTCTGCCCAGATTGGCAAAGTATGTCGCGTGACAAACTCAGCCAGTTGGCTAAGTATGTCGCGTGACAAACTCAGCCAGTTGGCAAAGTATGTCGCGTGACATACCTTGCCCAACTACCAGATTTTCACTCGTGGCTAACTATGTCGCACGACATAGGTTGCCAGTTCGCAGATTTTTCAGATTCAGTCAATTCTAACCACAAGGCAATTAAATCATATAAAACAACCCTTTTACAGATTTAATTCATCATAATCTGAAAATGATTTTCACATTGTTTCATATAAACAATCAAAATTCTATCGCATACAAAAACATGCAATAATCATATAAATAATTTATATCTTAATTCTAGCATGTTAATTCAAAATTAATCATACGAACGGGGCTCTGATACCACTGTTGGGTTTTATGGGTCCATGCGCAGCGAAATTAAGCATCAAATTAACACAAAACCCAAGCCCTAAGATCCGTTCTATACGATTAAATTGAATTCCTATGAGATAGAATTTACCAACCTTAATTGCTTTCCGATCTTGAGCTATCGAACAATTTATTGGTGTGATTTTGAATCACAATCTTCAATCTTCAAGAACCTTTCAATCTTCAGATTGGAACTCTAGGCCTTGATCATCAAAGGAACGAAGACCCTCTATTGTTGTATCCACACGTAAGAATGAACCAAGAACCGTTCTTGAGAATTGCTAGATTCTTAAACCTATGGAAGAATATTGAGAGAACTTTTGTTGTGAATTTCTTTTGAAAATTCGGCTCTTTTTCGGCTGTTTACAGACTCATATTTATACTACTTTAGTATTTAGAGTTCGTGCCCTAATCAAATTAGGAAACAGGTGCAAACCGCCTCTGTGGCTAGTTATGTCGCGTGACAAAGGTTGCCATATGGCTAAGTATGTCGCGTGATAAACGTTGACATATGGCAAAGTATGTCACGTGACAAACGTTGCCATATGCAGGAACTCTCAATCATTCTTCCTTTGGTTTAACCAATTCATTCTAGTTGTGTGTGACCCAATAGGATTATATTATGTTGGCAATGAGTTCAATCATATCGACTCTCATAAGACATAAGCGGACTCTAGCAAGCCATTATGTCTACCCAAATAATATAACATAAGAGTTCACGTTTCCAATGGTACACTTCCATTTCTCCCTTTGTCTCACGATGTTATATTGAACACAAGTCATGGTCCACATCAACTTGTATCTGTTCAATGCTTTCTCGATTCTTGAGTATAATGATATTCCAATTGCATTGGGGTGTGGCCACACACTTTCATCATTATCACTCATCGAGGGGCCCAAGCAAAACATCTCTCTTTCGAGGGACAAATTCCATCTTGACTTATCATCCTTCCCATCATGAATCCGATCATGCCAAAGATAGCCTTTATAAATATCGTGTTAAGATATCGTTTGACTAAAATCAAACATGACTTTCATCATATGTAAGGTCATGATAATCTTAGGTCTAGGGACTAAATGAAGAGACCATATGAGATTTAATTATGACATTTGACCGTGACATAAATCTCATACGGGTCAAGTCCAGTCACTTGTTATCTAACAAGTAACCATAATTTCAATGTGCATCTCTATGCATATAATCATCATATGATTATCCATTGACAATTATACTAATTATTCTCTTAATAATTAGGGACGGAGATTATTACAATAAATATGCAAACTATATAATAATCAAATAATAAACTTAAATGATAAAGATGACACATAACAGTTTCCAAAAAAGGGGTAAACAAAAGTTTGACACGCGCAAAGTTTTAAAGACTTTTAAAAGAAGTTTTAAAACAAGCATTTCTCCAGCGGAGTTGCCAACTGAAATAACCAGATCCGGCGGACGCACGGACGCGTCGGACTCGTTCCTCTCTTGGAGAGCTGAAAAAATGTTTTAAAGTTTGGACGAATGAATTCCTTTTAAAAGAGAGTCGACACGCCATTTTTTTAGTCCCAAAACATTGACAAAAGGCTTTTGATGTGAGATTTTGAGTTTGGATGTCACGTTACGCTTCAGGAAGAGATTTTTTTGCTCACCCTAAATGCCTTATGTCCATGAGACTTTCTAAACCTTTTTTGAAAGTTGTATGTGTGTGTGTGTTCAAAATCTAGTAGCCTCGTAATTTAAAATAAAAGGAAATTTGTCTGTTTTGGAAAATGGGGTTTAAAACAAATTTTAAACTAAAGAAAATAGGGAACTGAACAAATGTTACAGGCTGCAAGTTGTTCCGTACGGATCAATGCCTCTTTACATGGAGGTCCGTATGGATTGGTGTATGAAGTAAATTGTTTTTTGTATCTCATTTAACTATTGATGTTACTTTGATTAGAATTGAGAAAGAAATGTGGCAGCTTCTGGATTATCCAGAAAAGTGGCCATAAAACCAAAAAAGAGGGAAATGTCCAATCTTAGGGTGTCATCTTCAAGTCTTAGGGTTGTACAACAATGGAGATTTCAAGCTTTTCTTAAGAAACAACAATGGAAATTGTTTGCCTCAAGTAAAGTAATGAGAAATTTTTTCAAGGTTTAATCTTGAATTTTGTCAACATTTTAAGAAGAAAGCGAAAGAAATGAAGTTACATCAACATTGTAACCATAATCCCTAGAACCACATCTTTAACATGAGTGATGAGTTCATCCTTTGTGATTAGGATTAATTGTATCATTGTAACTCAAAAGGAAAAAGGGATCAAAAGATGATCTTAAAAAGTAAATACATTTGAAAGTAAGTAATGGAAAAACAATACATGGTATATAAACAAACCACTTTCATAATTAGACCTCCATTTTTAAGCGCATTGTGCATGGAAAATCTTATAGGATCATTTATATGATTTGGATCTACAATGTACAAAACATTTAAAGACTACATTATGAATGATATATTTAACAACAATGATTAATAATACATTAGAAGACTTGGAAATAAAAGATTAAAGCATTATTTTGGGTTTGGAAAGAGATTTCACCAATATTGGTTCTTTTCTATCTTCATAGTGTTCATTTTTGTGTCATAAGTATGGGATTTGTTTAGGGTGTTTATGAAGGAGAGAATTCTACTCTCACTTAGGTAGAATGTCCCCTAATGCTCACTCTCCTCTGATTTTCTTGTATTTTGCAGTTTTTGTGCTACTTTTGGTGTTGTTGGATGTATTTATAATGTTGTTGTCTGTCCTAAATGAAGCAGCAAGAGGCCAGTATTTATAGCCTCTGGAAAATGGCAAAGAGGTCCGCACGGCAGACTCTCCTTCTTGCAAGGAGGTCCGTGCGGACCAAAGTGCAGTGTCAAAACTTTTTGACTTTTTTGTCAATCCTGCGAGGTCCTTTTGGTTTTTTCAATGTGCAAAAGGTCCTTCCTTACTTTGTTTGGTCAATTTGACCCTTGGAAAGTCACGGGAATTTGTGATTATGGATAAGTGACCCTCGCTGTCCTTCCCGGCTGCTTGGATAGAGAGCGGTCCGAATTGGGGTACTTATACCCGCTCCACTCTAGGACCCAGTAATCCTCTTCTGGCATAGGCGGCGTGTCTGCCTCGGGCAAAGGGAATTCCCATCCCTTCCTACTATCCACCAGAATCATGTGGCTATTCCACCCAGATACTTTTTCGGGCAGATTGATAAACAGTTTGGGGGCTTTGGCTTTGGCCGGAGTACTTATTTCAAATGTCTTCTCATTAATCACCGCCTTGAAGAACCTCCTAAAAACATGCATACAAGTTTCATACCCAATGAACCTGCAAACTATGGCAAATCATACTAAAATCCTCACCGTATTAGCCCCAAGCTGCATTGGAATAGCGGCCAAACACTCCAAGAACTCACAGATGACGGGGTCTAGAGGTAGGCGTAGGCCGGCCTCAAACTGGCAGTAGTAGAAGGCCACATTTTTGCTCAATCCCTAGTGCATCCGAGATTGGGCCTTTCTCTGCCTTTCAGTATAATGGGTTAGGTGGAGGTCGTCTCTTGGGACCTCAAAGAAGTCGTGAAGGCTCTTGATAAGGAATTCTGCATTTTTCCTCGGGATGGCTAGCATGGGGGCTACATACCCCCTCTCATTGCGATCTGGAACGACCGTCGAGCAAAACTTGTCCACTATGTTTCCTGAGCAGGAGCTCGACGGGATGAAAGCAGTTGCTTGTTGAGTTGCCATATATACATAATACACAGAAACAGGGGAATCAGACATAGTTGAAGTATGTTATGAGCTATCCAAGGATGACCTATATTCCCCTGGTAAGGCTAATCTCTCTCTAGGGAAAGGAGGCTTATTGTACTTAATGTAGAAGATTATGAGATGGTCAATCAACTTGTTGAAGAGACGAAAACAAATAATCCGTGGATCATCGGCTTCCAAATCCCCCATACTCTCACCAGCTGGAAACCCTACCTCGCCATAAAACAAGCTCCACCTATCTAGAATGGTAATACACTCCTCTCTGGACAATTCCCTCCATGGACCCTATAACCTATTGTAAATCCTAAGGTTTATGCAATTATACCAATACCTAACACCTAGCTCGAGGCCAAAGGTTCTAGCCATGGAGGAATAAAAGGAAAAGCTTAAAAATAAACCTAAAGGAGAGAAATGGAATGATACCTTGTTAAATTGAGGAGAAACGGAGCGCAACGATGGAACGAAAAGACGGATTGCACCAGAAAATCGAATTCCTTGATGTTTGTTCTTGCGAAGTATTTGAATGTTTGGAGTTGGTAAAGATGGAAAAGGAAAGAAATCCTTCCTTTTATACGCCTCATTTTCCTTACCTGAATTGGAAATGGTGGGGGAAATAATCGTTCCATTGTCAGAATAATTGTTACACAACGGTTCCCAAAGCAATTGTCCAATCGCCAAAATTGCCCCATTATGAAGAGAATTACGGCGCATTAAACAGCGCATCCAACCACCAGAAGTCAATCGTTAAGGGCGACCCACATCTACCCAGTCGACCTTCCACCGGCGGGCAACGAAAGTCAACACAAAATTTCTCATAACTTCCTGGTCGATAAAGTCAACTCAGAAAGTTAGGGGCCAATGAACGGAATAAAAATGATGGGCCAGGCCATACACATAAGGCCCAACCTTTCAACCATCCCAGAGACACAGCTATTGAATGGGCAACCCAAATGCTACAACTCCTACGGCCCAACAGTGTAAGATCAGTCGTGCTATCTTATTATCCGACCATCCTTGTTCCCGACCTATCTTTGTCTGATATATGATTATCTACTTATGCATCCTTTGCCTGGTTAATGCACCAAGTCAGGTTGACCTCGAATAATCAGGTGACCTCGACCAAAGAGATACGTGCGTCTATCCACGACTCAATCTGTCACCGTCTTTTACAATCACATAGACCGTTATGCCTGTTTTGGTAGAAAAAACAATAATGTCGAATCTTGACTTATGAAAGTGTATGGATTTAATAATAAGGAGGGGACTTTGGAATTTGATTAAATGGAACAAACGGATGCTAAAATGAAGAAACACAATCAAGGACACAACAATATAACGAGGAAAGCCCTTGAGTCAAATGATCTCGCCGGCATAAAACCTCGGGAGGTTTTAGGTAACCTACCTAAAACCCAAAAATGTATTATTGATAGTTGAGTGATTACAAATCGGATAGCATAAGAGAGAGTTTACAGAAGCTAGTGAACGTGTGTGTGGAAGTGTAGGTTACTCTCTTTTATACCCCTTAAATAGTAAAAAGAAAAGTAAAAATATCCCTAGAAACAAGGAGAAAATATCGCCAAAGATGGAGATCACGGCCGTTTGATGAAGCTCGGAGATTGCCATTGGTCGGGTTGTTTAACCAAATCAAGGACTTCGCTAAGACCAAGTCTTCCACAACTCAACGTAACAAACTAACAAAAATCTCTATAATCTCGGCACATCTTCTTATCCTCTCAACGTCCTTTGACTTGGTCTTTTTAGCGTTGAGGGAAAAGTCCCATGTGCTGGTAAATATCTCCGGATTTAACTCCTTTGATTTACTGTAAAATATGATATAAATAATATTAGATAAACACAATAAATATTATGCAATACTTACAGTGGAATATCATCTTGACATGCGGGAACAACTGAGGATGTCACCATGCAGGGATATTCAATGATGTCAACATGTGGAAAATCTGGCCACAACAATTGCCCCCAAACTTATCACTTCGCGGAATACGAAGAGGTAAGTTTCCAAACTTCGAGTAACTGGCGGACATGATTTGACAACATTCGGTGGTGAAGAAAATCAAGAAGAAGTCAAGCCGTCGTCATCTCTCAAATGTCAACAGGTAAGAATAGTTTACCCCGTCTTTCTATTCCTGATAATCTTCCTTTTCCTCAATGCTTAAACTTTCTCTTCAGATTCAAAGGCAGTTGCTTCAGGCTTAGACTTTGATCTGGAAGATTTGGATGCTCTTGTTGGTGCTTTTCCTGCTAAGTCTGATGTTAGGTACCCATTGTCCCAAAGAAACAAGTCCAGATGGGTGAAAGTGCGGCATTGATTCAAGGGTAAAGAAGAGGAAGGCTACAGAGAGTGAGGCTATCGAAGTTGTGGATGTGGATATTTTTGAAGGTTCGAAGGTAGGAGGGGTGAAGAAGAAGCTTCTAGGATTAGTAACCAATGTAAGATGTTACTAAGCTGTCCTAACTGTTCCATAGCTCTATTATTTGCTAATTTGGAACTTATGGTGTTTTCTTAACAGGCAATGGGATGTTTGGAGTCTCAAGTGAAAGATATGGCTAAGATCAATGAGCAATTTAAGAAGAGCGCTAAGAGTGATATGGATCAGGCCAAGAAGGAAGATGCTTTTTGGGAGAAGAAGTTTTAACGAGCAGAAAGAGGAACAGAAGAAGACGGTGAAGGGGTTGTTAGAAATCTGACTTCTATTGAGGGTGGCTATCAAAATGAAATAAATGAAGTAAGGAATCCTGGAAGTTGGTTGCTGCCAAAGCCATGTTGAAGATCAAAATCAAGATGATAAAGATGGAAAATCTAAGGTTTGGAAGGTTGAGACCGAGTATGAAAAATTGAAGAATCTGTTGGGTGAAAAAGTGGATGAAGGAGAGGTGTCATCTAACCCTAAGGATGTGACGGTTGAAGTATAAGGATAGAAGAAGGATGAGGAAAACAGAACTCCCTCGGCACACCTGCAACAGATGCTAAGTGAAGAAAAATTCAAGTTAGTTTTTCAAGTTGTTTTGTTTGATGATGATTTCGGGGGCTGAGTCCCAAAGAATTTTTTTTTTTTTTTTTATTTTGGTATGTTCCTGGTCCATAAGGACCGAAGACAATTTATCTCAAGTGTTGGGTTGGTTCAACACTCTGCTTTTAGTTTTATGTTGTTTGGATGTTGGAGCGGGCCAACTGAGTTTGGAAACGTTTTATGGTAGTCTTAATAGTATTTAGTATCTTAGTGTTTAGAAAAAACTTTTGTTAGAAACTTCTGTGCATGTCATGCTTTGATCCCTGATGCTAAAGTATTATCATAGGATGTTGACATAATAAAATGTCATATTTTTGTTTTCGAATGAAGACATGAGAATGTCATAACCGGATGTACTTAAGATGACAGGAATATGCCATAACCAATTGAATCATTCTTAAGATCAATCATTTGACTGAGTGGAAATGGGTAAGCTATACAAGTTTCCTCATATAGGCCCATCCCACACCTCAACCAATGAGATATCGTGCGCTCCAGGCGAAGGTGTAGAAACCTAACTTTCGGAGAAAGAGGTAATTAACTCTTTAAACCTTAGAAGGGATTATGTACCTTAACTTTAGAAGAGGTGGCCAGCCTCTAGCGGAGGAGATTTCGTTGTCACTTTAGCTTGAGCACTTTGATATGTCCCCACTTTTGTATTTCAACATCTCGCAATACAGAGACATGTTAGAGATGGACGTCAACTATGTTGACGTCCCTTCACAGGTTGTGTTAGCGACATCTTATTTTGAAGTAAATAAATAAAAAAATGACAAATAGGGAAATGAAAGGATACTCAAATTTAATAAATGAAAAGACCAGTAGAGGATTGTCCATACCTGGGATGTTGTATGTTTTAGGAAGGCATTGCCTAGATGTAATACCTTTTAAGATGAATGGCATTCCAACTTCATGGGATCATTTGGCCATCCAAGGTTGATAAGCGATATGCTCCTTTCCCGGCCTGTGCATCGATCAGGTAGGGACCTTCCCACTTTGGGGCAAGCTTGCCTGCGTTGAGCTCTTTTGTATTTTTGAAATGCCTTTCGTAAGACTAAATCTCCTACTTGGAATCTTCTAAGTCTTACATTTTTGTTGTAAGACCTGGCTACTCTTTGCTGATATGCTGCCATCCGGATTTTGGCCATATCTCTTAGTTCGTCTATAGTATCTAAATCATGTGTCAAGATGTCCTTATTATGTTCAGATGTCAACAAACCATATCTTGCTGTAGGTAACAAAACTTCTGCTAGAATGTCTGACTCTGACCCAAACACTAGAGAGTAGGGTGTCTGACCAGTAGCATTTTTTGGATGTCGTCCTGTCAGCCCATAAGACCATTGGTAGCTCTTCAGCCCATCTTCCCTTCTTTTGGTATAGCCTTCTCTTTAAGTTGCTCAGGATAATCTTGTTGCTTGATTCTGCTTGTCCGTTTGCTTGAGGGTGAACATGTGAAGATGTCACCATCTTAACTCCCCACCTTGTCAAGAAGTCCTGCGTTTTCCGACTGATAAACTAGGAGCCATTGTCTGAAGGTATTCCAAACTTGCTGAATATGTTCCTTTTGATGAAAGAAATAACTTCCTTGTCGCGAACCTGTACATATGCTTCAGCTTCTACCCATTTGGAGAAGTAATCTATCATGGCTTAGTAGAAAAACTTTTCCTCCCGAAGCTCTTGGCAATTTCCCTACGATATCCATTCCCCAAACCATGAATGGCCATGGCGACAGGATAGGATGCAGCAATTCAGCTGGTTGATGTAGGATGTCGCCGTGCCGCCGATGGGAGTCACATTTCTTTGCATAATCTGCCGCGTCTTTTCGCATTGTGGGCCAAAAGTAGCCCATATTTAGAGCCTTGGTATATGGGCTTACGCCCGGTATGATTTCCATATTGCCCTTCATGCAGGCTCCATCAAAACCTGTTGTGCTCGGTCCGCTTCTAGACATCTCAAGTAGTGACCTGGCAGCGAGATTTCCTAAACAAAAGTTATCAATAAGTAAATACTTAGATGACCTTACCCGATGCTCGAGTGTTTGTCTCTTCTGGCTTTGAGATTGTATCATCTTGGAGATACTTGATTATAGGGGCCGTCCATGAGGTTGCTTCTTTGGGCAGGAAGGATGTCGACATCTAAGGCAAACAACTCAAGACGTTCAATTCTTTGGGATGTCAACATGCACAATTGGAATACTTCTACGTGAAATGCTTTTGAAGGCTGAGCCTAAGTTTGCCGGAGCATACGCTTGTGAGTTTTCTTCTCGCGGCTTTTGCTCCAAAGTAAATGTTTTGAATTTGGCCGCCATGATTTTCACTATTTCCAAATATGTCGTCATCTTCACATATTTTGCTATGTAGGACCCGTTGTAATGGTTGACAATCAGCAAAGAATCCAAAAACACCACGATGTGCTTGATATCCAGGTCTGGGCCACTTGTAAGCACCGCAATTAATGCCTCGTACTCTGCCTCATTATTGGTAGCTTTAAAGCTGGTGATGGATTGTGGTATTATGTCCCCTTGTGGCGACTTTAGTATGACTCCAAGACCTGTTCCTCTCATGTTCAAAGCGCCATCTGTATAGAGTGTCCATATTCTTGAGATGTCATCATCCTGTAATTGCTGAAACTCTACTTCTTGTTCCATGGTTGGACTAAAGTCGACCACAAAATCAGCTAGAGCACGAGATTTTATTCTTGTTCTTGGCTCATATTTGATGTCGTAAGTGCTTAACTGCACGGACCACTTAGCCATCCTACCTGACATCTCTGGTTTTCTCATGACATTCTTAATAGGATAGTTAGTACGCACAATTATAGTATGTGTTTCAAAATAGTGTCTTAATTTAATGGATGCGGTTATTAAAGGTAGAATTAACTTTTGTAAATGAGAATACCTGGTCTCCGCATCTAAGAGTGTCTTACTTATATTATAGATGGGTTGTTGAAGACCATCTCGCTCTGTTACCAAGACTGCGCTTACAGCGCTTTCTGATACTGCTAGGTAGATGTAGAGGTGTTCGCCTTCCCGAGGTTTGGCCAATAACGGAGGTGTCGACAAGTAAGTTTTGAGGTCTTGAAAATCTTGTTCATGGTGGTCCTCCCACTAGAACTTCTTGTTCTTTCTTAATATGTTATAGAAGGGCTTGCATCGATCGGATGATTTGGAGATGAACCGGGTGAGTACATCAACCTTCCCTGTCAATCTTTGGATGTCCTTGACGGATTGAGGTGATGACAAGTTGATAATGGCGCGAACTTGCTCCGGGGTGGCTTCAATGCCTCTCTTAGTCACCATGTAACCTAAGAACTTTCCTGCCTTCATTCCGAAATTGCATTTTGCTGGATTGAGTTTCATATTGAAACAATCCAAGATGTCGAAGGCCTGAGATAGGTGGTTTATGTGGTCTTCAGCTTTCTTGGATTTCACCACCATGTCATCAATGTATACCTCCACCGTGTCCCCAATCTGGTCCTTGAACATCTTGTTCACGAGCCTTTGATATGTTGCACCTACATTTTTTAGTCCAAAAGGCATAGCAATATAACAATAGATACCTGTGGGTGTTATGAAGGCGGTGTCCTCTTGATCAGATATTTCTAGGCCATTATGGGGAGGTTCCAGCAAGTTGTCTCGATTACTCTCATCAAAGGTGATTGGTAGGAAGTGGACATCCTGGATGGTCTTTCTGACTTCTCCTTTCTGGACCCCAGAAACTCCTTAAGATGTCCCTTCGAGAGCAAGTAGCTGATCTCCTTTCTTAGTGCTATGCAGTCTTCTATGATATGCCCGAAGTGTTCATGGTAAGCGCACCATTTTGACTTGTCACGCTATCCTGTGGATTTATCAGTCTTCTTTGGCCATCTTGCTTTTTCTCCAAGGTTACCCATTGCACAAAGTACACCTGAAATGTCAACAGAAAAGCAATAGTCAGAAATATTAGGAACATTATCGCTATCTTCATCCTCACCCTCAATTGAATTAATTTTGCTGTTATCAGTTCTCGGATAAGGATTGGAACGGTTGTTCCTGTGGTGGGATGATTCGGTCTTCCTGTCTGGATTGTCATACGTCGACAACTTGGATGAGGACTTTGATCTTCGCAGCTCATCTTACTCCAATCTTATGAATCTTAGGGCCCTGCTTCTGACTTCTTCCAACCGTTTGCAAGGAGTCATCACCAGATCTTGATAGTGCTGTGAATCTTTCTTCAGCCCCATTTTGAATGCTTCTGCGGCTGTCGACATGTCGAGATTGGGAATTTCTAGCACTTCTTTGTTAAACCGGTGGACATATTCCTTCAAGGTCTCATTAGGCTGCTGGGTCACATTGTAGAGGTCGCTTGTCAGCTTCTCGAATTGTCGACAAGGTTGATCCAAATCCTCTGCACAAGCAAGCTTCCCTGAATTGAAGTGGGATATGCACTATGTCCATCTTCTCGTGATAGTGGGCAACATGCTCCTCTGGATCCGTGCTGCCATCATACAACTTCATGGATGGAACGCTGAAACGCTTCGGGATGTCGACATTTGAAATTGTTGGGACAAACCGGGACTGATTGTAGCAATTCTGAGATACTGGTTGGATTAGAGGGGTTATGCCTGGTACATTCATTATCAGCTCTCTAAGGTCCTACATCTGCTTGGCTAACGGATTACCTGCAAAAGGGTCAGCCGCGGGAATATGATTGAAAGCATTATTATTAAAAATATTATTAAGCAAACCAGTGTTGTCTACGGCTGAGGTAACAACGGTGTTGTCAGTGAATGGCATGAAAGAGGTGAATCCTGTTGGGGTGGTATCAGCAAAGTGTCATCAGATTAAGGTGTCGACATCAAGGAAGGTGTCGACATCCTGGGAGGTTTCGACATCCTGGGAGGTGTCGACATCATTGAAGGTGTCGTCTGATGAGTCTGAGATGGGCTGCCCATTGGAATGAATTCATTCTGAAACGGAGATCCTCCACCGGTTTCAAAGCTGATATTCCTCGCGCGCATTGGCGAGATGTTGCTGAGCTGGGATGCAATGAGCTTCTGATCTTGCTGCATCTTTATCATATCATTGGCCAAAAACTTTGAGTTACTATCCTGGTTATCCAGCCTCTGATTCAACATGGTCAAGGCACTTTGGATGTCAGCATCCACATTAGAAGATCCTGCCTTTTGGGAAGATGGCGAAGGCTGCATCATCTGAGGCTTCGACTGAGGAGGTGGCGGCAACGAGGTTGCCTTGCCCCCAGACGACGGAGTAACGACGATTGTCTTGCCGGCGGTGGAAACCTTCGGGTTAGTTGATATGATGAATCGTTTTAGGAAATGATCCAAATAATCAATAGACCAAATGGCCCCTCGGTGGGCGCCAAATTGTTTTGGTAGAAAAAACAATAATGTCGAATCTTGACTTATGAAAGTGTATGGATTTAATAATAAGGAGGGGACTTTGGAATTTGATTAAATGGAACAAACGGATGCTAAAATGAAGAAACACAATCAAGGACACAACAATATAACGAGGAAAGCCCTTGAGTCAAATGATCTCGCCGGCATAAAACCTCGGGAGGTTTTAGGTAACCTACCTAAAACCCAAAAATGTATTATTGATAGTTGAGTGATTACAAATCGGATAGCATAAGAGAGAGTTTACAGAAGCTAGTGAACGTGTGTGTGGAAGTGTAGGTTACTCTCTTTTATACCCCTTAAATAGTAAAAAGAAAAGTAAAAATATCCCTAGAAACAAGGAGAAAATATCGCCAAAGATGGAGATCACGGCCGTTTGATGAAGCTCGGAGATTGCCATTGACTGGGTTGTTTAACCAAATCAAGGACTTCGCTAAGACCAAGTCTTCCACAACTCAACGTAACAAACTAACAAAAATCTCTATAATCTCGGCACATCTTCTTATCCTCTCAACGTCCTTTGACTTGGTCTTTTTAGCGTTGAGGAAAAAGTCCCATGTGCTGGTAAATATCTCCGGATTTAACTCCTTTGATTTACTGTAAAATATGATATAAATAATATTAGATAAACACAATAAATATTATGCAATACTTACAGTGGAATATCATCTTGACATGCGGGAACAACTGAGGATGTCACCATGCAGGGATATTCAATGATGTCAACATGTGGAAAATCTGGCCACAACAATGCCTATATTATCTCCACGATTTAAGGGATTCAGTACGATATTACTTCACCACTATATATATCATATTACATCCAACATAAAAAGGTAATGTATTCTTGACTATTTTGAGATTATGTCATTTATATACAGTTTATACCCTTATATAACTCGACATCTAATAATCACGCCGGGGGGTATTAGCCGAATACCACCCCGATTAGTCGTTTGTTCATGGTTTCAGGTCCTATTGCTGGATATCAACCTATCTCTGAAATAAGGATGATATGTGTTTTGGTAAAAAAACAGTCAAATGTAAAATAATTCGAAATAAAGTTGAGGAAGGTGAAATGGAATATAATCGATGTAACAATGAAACTAAGATGGCTCGATCATGTAACGAGGAAAGCCCTTGAGATAACTATCTCGCCGGCACAAAACCTCGGGAGGTGATTATGAGCACCTACCTTCCCAAACGGTAGTATTGATCTTGATGAGTTACAAAGATTGAAGCTATGGTGAATTACAATGTGTTTGTGAACTGTGTGTGAATGTTGCGTGCCTAGTGTTCCAGCCATGAGCCTTTAAATAAAGAAAAATAACTGAAGATAACAAAAAACCCTAACAAACTTTCCTAGAATCTCGGCCTTGTTATCTCAATCTTGACTTGGTCTCTCAACCGTTGAAATGAGTCCATGGAATATGTTTTTCCCACGTTCTTTATACCTGTAATTAAATATATAATAGAAATAATTAAATAATGAACTAATTATCTAAGTAAATTTTACCTTGTCCACGGGTTTGAAGATGATGACATGCTGGAAACCTTTCAAGATGTAGCAATCCTGAATTTACCCACAACAATTGTCCCCAAAAACTGTCTTTAAATGAATTTAAATGGACGGTTTTTCTACTTCTTTCTAGAAGCTTGGGCGGTTAATTAATTTCGAGGGAGACGTGGCAGTTGAGGAGTTTAATCCCACTTAATTAGCGTAACTACCAAGGATCTAGGGTTTTTAACTGAACTCTTTTCACTTTCTTCTTCACTTTTCCAACGCTTTCTTCATCTTCTTCACGGCGGTGATTTCTTCTCAAGGTAAAATCTTTCCCTCTCTCTTTTCCTCCTTTTTGCTTTTTTGAAAAATGGTTTAAGTCAAGAAAGGGCAAGGCTGTAAGAAACCCTCTGAGTTTGAACGAGGATGGGGGTTTTTCTTGCGAAGGCTTGTTGGCGAAATCCGACGAAGAAGTCTGTATTTTTAACAACAAGCTCATCGAATCTGTCAAGGATCGACAATGCTTCCCGGATTCCACCATCTTTAGGTCTTTTGATGTATTTCTTAGGGCTAATTTTGTATCTCCGTAGTGGGTCTATTTTTATGAATATCCCTTTGCCCTAGGTTTCTCGTATCATTTCCCTGCATTAATAACTGATTTTTTTAGAAAAACAAACTTTGCTTTCGTCCAACTGATGCCCATGGTTTGGAGGATTTTCTCTTGTGTCCTGCGGGTGAACCGTGAATTTGGGTTAGACATAGGTTTGAGAGAGTTAGCCTTCGTATACGAGCTCCAAACCTTTGGCTCTATGAGATATCTTCTTAAAACTAGGTCTGGCTTCTTAAAACTAGGTCTGGTATGAAACCTCTGTTTTTGAAAGTAACAGTGAACGATAGGGGTTGGAAATCAAAATACTTTTTTATTGAGAAGGATTCCTTGGAGGAAGGAGATTTTTTGGCAACTGGATGGAACAGGAAAGGTATCCCTCTTTCAAACTTCAATTTTTCTTTATTTTCCGCACTTACTTGTTGTAATTTCTTTGTTTGTTTTTGCAGCTATTGACTGGGCGAAGCTCTTCCCACCATCTGTCAAGACCATTGGTAAAGTGAGGAGATTATTAGAGTTTTCAGAGGATGAGCGATCCTTCAAGCCACTTGAAGCAATAGCCATTTCTGAAGAACAGGAGATACCACCATCTACTGAGATGTCCACTGGTAAGATCTTAAAATTTTGCCTTTTTGTATCTGTATTTTGCTTTCCTTTGATAACATATTTTTGACAGTTTCGAAGTCCACAGTTGCTTTTTCCCTAAAGGACCTTCAGGATTTTGTTGGGCAAACCCAAGCTAGCCAATAGTTATCAGTGCCTAAGAAAGAGATGGAGGCACCATCTGTAGGAGCAAGGGTGAAGAAGAGGAAGGGTAGTTCTAAGGATGTGATAAACATTGATGAAACAGGTTTGGCTGATGTAGAAGAGGCACTTGCTAGAGCAGCAGTGGTAAGTTTTTTGAAAAAATAGAGTTTCGAAGGAATTTTTATTTGAATAACGTATCTCAGATTTTGATCAAATTTGTCTTTTTGCAGGGTGTTGATGCGATTAAAATAAGAATGAGTAGTCTTGAGGAAAGGAACAGGAAGTTGGTGCTGGAGGCAATACAGACGAAGAAACAGAAGGAGGTTTCGGCTAAGAGAATAGAGGATCTACAGAATGAGGTTGAGAGCTTGATGAAGGGCATGTCTTCCATCCAAGACACCCAGTTGCAGGAGATTGAAGATGTAAGGAAGAACATGATGGCCTCCGCTGCCCAAAGCATGATAGAAATAAAAGTTCAAATGATGGAAGAGTTTCATGCTGGGAAGCATACAGAGTGGGATATTGAGAAACAACGTTCACTCTTGAAGGTCTTGGATGCTAAGGGAGAGGAAGCAGGAGAAGGATCTTCAGCTGCTAAGGATGATGATATCCTAAAGGAAGGAGCAGCGACAACATCTGTGGCAGTAGCCACCCCGTGAAGGAAAAAAGAAAAAAGGTTCTTTTGGTTTGAAAAAACTTTTGGTTTGAAAATGGGCTGCGTCCCAAAAACAATGTTTAAATATTTTGGTTTGTAATCGGTCCATAAGGGCCAAGATAATTTGCTTTTCAAGTGTTGGGTTGGTCCAACACTTTCATGCTTTCGTAGGGTAAAAACTTTTGCTTGGGTTTTGATGAAAACTTTTGCTCAAGCATCTTTTTTGAAAAATGAAATTAGGAGGTTGGCATGCTAACCTTTTCGTAGATAGTGACAACTTGCGAGTGGATGAATAAATCCTTTGCAATTACTTAGATTGACATGTGAATGTCAATAACCGTTTGTTCTTAGGTGGCATGAATATGCCACAACCATATTGATAAATTCTTAGGGTCAAAACTCATTGATCGAGTGGAGATGGGTAATTCGTACATATTAAATGTACGGGCCCACCACACACCTCAATCAAGGTTGACATCGTGCACTCCAGGCGAGGTGTTTAAACCTTAATGAGACGAAAGAAAGTAATTTCTTTAAACCTTTGAAGGGATTAAGTACCTTAAACGGAGGTGAGATGGCCAGTCTCAAAACGGTTGTTTTTCACGAGGATTGGAATGAATTGAAGACTTCTTGCAAAATAACAAGATAATGAGAGATTTTGACATCTTTTCTGATGTCATATTTTATTTGATAAAAGAAAGTAAAAAAGTGCTAGAACTTCATAAAAATATTTCTTTAAATAGAAAGTAAGAAAGCGGTCATACCTGATTTAAGATATTAACTTCTTGGAAGGATGTTAACATCTTAAGGAGTTTTATTCAAATGCTTCTTGTTTCCTTGCAAAACAGAAACATGTTAGGGGTGGGCATTAGCTTAGCTAACGCCCCTCTGATGCTTAAGTCAGTAATCATTCAAAAAATAAACAAAACGGAAACAAGTACTTTTATTGAAAATAGAATGGTAAAAGATCGTACCTTGGTTTTATTTGTATTGTAACGTAATTATGGACACTTAGATAAAGTAGGATTTGAGGTGGGCATTCCAGCTTCGGGGAATCCTTGCTCCCTCCATGGTTGACAGCCAATATGAGCCTTTACCTGCTTCGGCATCAACTAAGTATGGCCCTTCCCGTTTGGGAGCCATCTTTCCAGCGTTGGCTCTCTTGTATTCTGAAACACCTTTCGTAGGACTAGATCTCCGACTTGAAACTTCGGTAATCTAATGTTTTTGTTGTAGGATCTAGCAATCTTTTGTTGATATGCTGCTATTCTGATCTTGGCTAAATTCCTTAGCTCGTCAATGGTATCTAGATCATATCCCAGGTTGACATCATTCTGCTCAGGTGTTAACATCTTGAATCTAGCAGTAGGGACGACGACTTCTGCCGGGATGACTACTTCTGCTCTAAATACTAAGGAGTAAGGGGTTTGGCCTGTCGCGTTCTTTGGTGTGGTTCTATCTGCCCAAAGGACAAATGGAAGCTCTTCCGCCCATCTTCCTTTCTTTTGATCTAGCCTTTTCTTTAGGTTATTGATGATTATTTTGTTACTTGATTCTGCCTGGCCATTAGCTTGAGGATGCACCGGCGAGGATGTCACCATCTTAACTCCCTACCTAGTGAGAAAATCCTGCATCTTCTTGCTGATGAATTGGGAGCCATTGTCACATATTATTTCAGAGGGGATGCCAAATCTACTAAATATATTTTTCTTAATGAAGGATATGACTTCTTTATCACCAACTTGCACGTAGGATTCAGCTTCAACCCACTTAGAGAAATAATCACTCATTGCAAGCAAAAATACTTTTCCTCCGGGAGCTTTAGGAAACTTTCCCACTATATCCATTCCCCATCTCATAAATGGCCAAGGGGAGAGGATTGGATGAAGCAATTCTGCGGGCTGGTGCAAGATGTCGCTATGCCTCTGGCAGGAATCACATTTCTTGGCAAAGATGGAAGCATCTTGACGCATTGTTGGCCAGTAGTAACCCATTCTTAGAGCCTTCGTATATAAGCTTCTCCCCCCAGAATGGTTACCACATGATCCTTCATGCAATTCTCTTAGGACTTTCATGGCTTTGTCAGTTTCAAGACATCTTAAATATGGACCTGCAAATGATTTCTTAAACAGCACATTATCTATTAATACGAATCTTGAAATTCTTACCCTGAATGCTCTTGCATTCTTTTCTTCATTAGGGATGGTGCCATCAAGATATTTAATTATTGACGTCGTCCAAGATGTCCCTATCTGATCATCTGGGATGTCATCATCTGTGCAGAAAAGTTCTAACATTTCCACTGCAGGGATGTCAACATGTATGATTGGTATATTGGTCTGAGATAAGCTTTTAAAAGTTGATCCAAGATTGGCCAATGCATCTGCTTGCGAGTTCTCCTCTCGGGGTATTTGTTCAAAGGAGAAGATTTGAAATTTGCTTGCCAGAATTTTCACAATGCCCAAATAAGCTGTCATCTTGGCATTTTTTGCTGCATAGGAACCATTAAAATGATTGACAAGTAATAATGAATCACTATATACCTGTATTGCTTTAATGTTCATGTCTAGGGCCACGGTTAGGCCCACGATTAAGGCTTCGTATTCTACTTCATTATTGGTGGCTTTAAAATCACAACTAATGGCCTGAGGTATGATGTCCCATTGTGGCGACTTTAGGACAACACCTAGCCCTGTGTCCCTCATATTAGAAGCACCATCTGTGAATAGAGTCCACTTTCGCAGGATGTCCCCATCTTGGAGTTGTTGGACTTCAAGTTCTACTTCTGATTGCATTCTTGGACTAAAGTCTGCCACAAACTCTGCAAGTGCTTGGGATTTTATTGCTGATCTAGGCTCATACTTGATGTCACAAGTGCTTAGTTGAACGGACCATTTGGCCATCCTTCTTGACATTTCTAGCTTTCTCATTACACTTTTTATTGGATAGTTAGTTTTTTGGTAGAAAAAAACAATAGAGTAGAATCTTAACTTTGTTTAGTATGTGGATTGGACAATAAGGAGGGGACTGTGGAATTCGACTATATGGAACAAAAGCACGAAAAAGAGATAATGACACCACGATGTGTTAACGAGGAAAACCTTGGAGGTGACAACCTCTTTGGAAAAAACCCCGGGAGTTAGGTCTCCAACCTTAAAAGTTTCACTATAATGATCACGAATACAACTTTGGAAGATAATGGGAGGATTACAAGAGCTTGTGTGTAAAGTGTGTGCGTGTGAGCATTAGTATGTATGTTCCATCTCCATTTCCCCTTAAATACAAGTAAATATGAAGCAGTCAATACGGTTCCTACAATCTCGAGATTTTGGCTTATCCTTTCAACCTCCATGAGACCAAGTCACCCTAGCTGTTGAAGGTCTGTTGAACGTGCTGGAGAATATCCCGCATTCCTCTCTTAATTACTGAAAAATAAGAATAAGAATATTAGGAAATATTGAATAAGTAAATATTAAAACAATACTTACAGAGTAATGACATCATGATATGCAGGATCAACTGAAGATGTCACCATGTTGAAAAATACCCACAACAATTTGTCCCCAAAAACATTTGACTATGCTGGCAACTGAATAGGCAAAATGTTGTTCTCCTAATTAACCGTTCATCTTCTAATTTACTTTAATGCGATGGTTAGGGATACGAGGCGGCTAGAAGAGGAGAGTCTTTATAGGAACTGATAACCGTAATTCTGGATAACCCTTGTTATCATCAAATCTTCTCAAAATTCTCATCCCAATCTGACGTCTCTTACTATATTACGTTGAGAGTAACCCTAAAGAGTGCAGCTTTTATCCCTCTTCTTCTTAATACATAGTTACGAGGTTCTCAAAAGAGTGAGTCAGAATCAATATGCTTATTGAATTGTTGACTCTATAAAATCCATGCTAACATATATCCTTACATGCAGTGACTCGATCCGGCTTTACGACAAGCGATATTGTGGCCAAATACAAAGGCAAGACGAAAGCGGAAGAAGATATACTAGAGATGGATAAGATTATTTCGAAAAGAAAAAGGGTGGAACAGATCTCCGGCGTGGAGAAACAAGTTTGGAATGAAGAAGTGTTGGAAAATCAGGTAAGAGTTGATTTGATTCGTTGGCACATTGATCCTCTTTTTAAAAATGCTTCTTTTTATAGATGACAGATTGTCTCGATGGCTAAGCTAATGTCCAAAGAAATCAGGAAATTGAGGGAAAAATGTGATACCTATGATATGAGTAGGGTTGAAAATGAGAAGGATTTGAAAGAAGCTGCAAGTATAATAAGGGAAAGGGGATTGGAAATCAGCGACAAGAATGAAGAGATACTAAAATGGCGGTCTAGGCTTGCAAGTGTTGACATCAGTCATGAAAGGGAGATAGAATTACTTAGGGATGACTTGGTACATGAGACTGCAAAAGCAGTCTTTGAAACTAGAATCCAAATGATTGAGGAATATCAGGCAGGAGAGCATGTGAATTGGAACTTGAATGAAGAGAAAACAGCTTTGCAGCGGATCCATGAGGAAAAAGCGATCGATGATTTCAAGGATCTGGAACAGGCTGGTGAGGATATTGACATGGGGTGATTTTCAGAAGTTTGGAGAAGTTAGTCCCAGAGCAATACCTGCGATGGATGCCACCTGAAAAAGGTAAAATAAATTTGCTCTTGGTTTTTTTGATGATGTTACTGGGGTGGAATCCCTTAAAACAATTTTTATTTTCGTTTGGTTATGTAATGGGTCCATAAGGACCAAAGACAATCTTTTTTACGTGTTGGGTTGGTCCAACACTTTTGCACTTTTATTGTTGGTAGCTTGGATATTTTATGGTTACTTTAATCTGGTTAACATTTAGTAGTTTTCAAGCATGTCAAGGCTTGTTTCTTTTTGGATTAGATTTTTCTTTGGATGATTTTTTGTTATGCTCATAAGGTGACATGATAGTATGCCAAAACGGTAGGTACTTAAGATGACACGTATATGTCATAAACCGTAGATACTTCAGATGACACGTATATGTCATAACCATAAGAATAATACGTAAGATCAATCATCCAACTGAGTGGGAATGGGTAAGCTATATGAGTTTACCCATATAGGCCCACCCCACACCTCAATTAGAGAGATAACTTGCGCTCCAGGCGAAGGTGTGGTAACCTAATATCTTAAGAAAGAGGTAATTAACTCTTTAAACCTTAGAAGGGATTGTTTACCTTTACTTGAGAAGAGATGGCCAGTCTCTAACGGAGGAGAAAACATTGTTCTTTGCGCGCATTCGACATGTCCCCATGTAAATATGTCAATACCTCATAAGACAGAAATATGTTAAAACGGACGCCAACTAAGGTTGACGTCTCTCCACAAAGTACGTTAGTGACATCTTAATTTGTAAAGAATTAAAAAGGTGCATAGGAAAAAAAGAAAGGTTGCAACGAATTAAAAGACGATCCATACCTGGAAAGATGAGTTCATGGGGAATTTTGTTTAAACGTAATACCTTTTAAGATGAATGGCGTTCCAACTTCGCGGTATCATTTGGCCATCCAAGGTTGCCAGGCGATATGCTCCTTTCCCGGCTTGTGCATCTATTAGGTAGGGTCCTTCCCATTTTGGGGCGAGCTTGCCTGCATTGGGCTCCTTGGTATTTTGGAATGCCTTTCGTAGGACTAAGTCTCCTACTTGAAACCTTCTAATCCTTACGTTTTTGTTGTAAGATCTGGCTACCCTTTGTTGATATGCTGCCATGCGAACTTTGGCCATGTCCCTCAGTTCGTCCACGGTATCTAGGTCATGTATCAAGATGTCTTTATTATGTTCAGATGTCAACAAGCTGTATCTTGCCGTAGGTATAAGGACTTGCTGGAATAAGCGATTCGGTTCCAAATACAAGTGAATAGGGGTTTGACCAGTCGCATTCTTAGATGTCGTCCTGTCAGCCCATAGAACCATTGGGAACTCTTCTGCCCATCATCATCCTTTCTTAAGGTTCGGTCTTTTTTAAGTTGCTTATGATTATTTTGTTGCTAGACTCTGCCTGTCCATTGGCTTGAGGGTGAACAGGCGAAGATGTCACCATCTTAACACCCCAAGATGTCAAGAAATCTTGGGTTCTCTTGCTAATGAATTGAGAGCCGTTGTCACAAATTATCTCTGATGGTATTCCAAATCGGCTGAATATGTTTCTTTTGATAAAAGATATAACTTCTTTGTCACGGACTTGCACGTATGCCTCAGCTTCTACCCATTTAGAAAAGTAGTCTGTCATAGACAATAGAAATACTCTTCCACCTGGTGCCCTGGGCAATTTTCCTACTATGTCCATTCCCCAAACCATAAAAGGCCATGGCGACAGGATAGGATGTAGCGATTCGAGTGGCCGTGCAGGATGTCCCCATGTCGTTGACAGGAATCACATTTCTTTGCGTAGTCAACGGCGTCTTTTCTCATTGTGGGCCAAAAATAGCCCATTCTAAGAGCCTTAGTATGTAGACTTCTACCCCCGGTATGATTTCCACAATCTCCTTCGTGCAGCTCCTTGAGAACCTGATGGGCTCTATCTGCTTCTAGACATCTTAAGTAGTGACCTTGTGAGATTTTCTAAACAAGAGGTTATCGATAAGTAAATATTTAGAAACTCTTACCCTGAATGCTCTAGCATTTTTCTCCTCATCTGGGATCGTATCATCTAAGAGATAATTGATAATAGGAGCTGTCCAAGAAATTGCTGATGGAGAGGAAGGTATGTCGACATCTAGAGCGAACATCTCAAGATGATCAATTGCTGGGATTTCAACATGCACAATTGGGATACTGGTTTGTGAAATGCTTTTGAAGGCTGAACCCATGTTTGCCAGAGCATCTGCTTGAGAATTTTCTTCTCGTGGGATTTGTTCCAAGGAAAATGATTTGAATTTGGCCGAAAGAATTTTCACGATTTCCAAATATGTCGTCATCTTAGCATTTTTTGCTACGTAGGACCCGTTGTAGTGGTTAACAATTAGCAAGGAATCCATGAACACCCGGATATGCTTGACATCTAAGTCTGGGCTGCATTAAACCTGCAATTAGTGCCTCATACTACTGCCTTCATTGTTGGTAGCCTTGAAAGCTGCAGCGATAGATTGTGGTATTATGTCCCCTTGTGGTGATTTTAGTACAACTCCAGAGACCTGTACCTCTCATGTTGGAAGCACCGTACGTGTAGAGAGTCCAAATTTTTAGGATGTCATCATCTTGAAGTTGTTGTACTTCCAATTCCACCTCTTGTTGCGGGGTTGGGTGAAATCGGCCACAAAATCGGCTAGGGCTTGGGATTTTATTGCGGTTACAGGCTCGTACTTGATGTCGTATGTGCTTAATTGTATAGACCATTTCGCCATTCGACACGACATCTCTGGTTTTCTCATAACATTCTTAATAGGATAGTTAGTGCGTACAATTATAGTATGTGTTTCAAAATAGTGCCTTAATTTAATAAAAGCAGTTATCAAAGCTAAAATTAATTTTTGTAAATGAGAATACCTGGTCTCTGCATCTAAGAGTGTCTTACTTATATAGTAGATGGGTTGCTGATTACCATCGCGTTCTGTCACCAAGACTGCCCTTACAGCGCCTTTGGACACTGCTAGGTAGACGTAAAGATGTTCTTCCTTCTGAGGTTTGGCCAATAAGGGAGGTGTCGACAGGTAAGTTTTGAGTTCCTGAAAGGCTTCTTCATGTTGGTCCTCCCATTGGAACTTCTTGTTCTTTCTTAAGATGTCGTAGAAAGGTTTGCATCGATCTGAGGATTTTGAAATGAATCTGGTGAGTGCAGCAATCTTTCCCGTCAATCTTTGGACGTCCTTGGCGAGTTGAGGTGATGACGGGTTGATAATAGCACGTATACGTTGCAGGGCGGCTTCAATGCCTCTTTTAGTAACCATGTAACCCAGAAACTTCCCAGCCTTCATTCCAAAGTTGCATTTAGCTGGATTAAGTTTCATATTGAAACAATCCAAGATGTCAAAAGCTTGAGAGAGGTTGCTTATGTGATCCTCGGCTTTCTTAGACTTTACTACCATGTCGTCGATGTATACCTCCATTGTGTCCCCAATCTGATCTTTAAACATTTTGTTGACGAGCCTTTGATACGTTGCACCTGCATTTTTTAGTCCGAAAGGCATGGCAATATAACAATAAATACATGTGGGTGTTATGAAGGCAGTGTCCTCTTGGTCAGATGGTTCCATCTGGATTTGTTGAAATCCTGAGGACGCGTCCATGAATGTGAGGAGTTCATGTCCGGAGGTGGCATCAACTAACGAATCTATGTGCGGCAAAGGGAAAGGATCTTTTGGGCAGGCTTTATTCAAGTCGGTGAAGTCGACACAAACTCGCCATTTCCCGTTTCTCTTCTCTACCACAACCACGTTTGCTAACCATCTTGGATAATCGACCTCCCGTATCATGTTGGCTTTGAGTAAGCGCTCTACCTCTTCCTTGATGATCGATTTCTGGTTTACAAACTTCCTACGTTTACGGTGCACTGGTTTAAAGCTAGGATCTACGTTAAGTTTGTGAGTGATGACATCTTTGCGATGCTGTCATGTCATCATGTTTCCAAGCGAAACTCTTTATTCTTCTTCTTAATAGGTCCACAAGCTTCTCTTCTATATCTGATGGGATGTCAGTGCCAATAAGTACTTTGATGTCCGGGTTGGAAGGGTCTAGCAATACTTCTTTCACATCATCCTCCCTAGCTTCCAGGACTTCACGTACTTTCCTCGGTAATTGCTATGCTTGTTTTGGAGATGTCGACGTCTTCATTGAAGTTTTATAACATTCCTTGGCTACCTGTTGATCACTGTAAATCTTAGCGACACCCCAAGGTGTTGGGAACTTCACACACTGATGGTAAGTGGAGGGTACGGCCTTCATTCCATGAATCCACGGTCTTCCAAGAATGACATTGTAAGATGTTGCGCAATCAATTACGCAGAACCGTTCCATGGTGTTGAGGCCCTTTGAGTATATTGGAAGTTTTATCTCCCCCACCGTTTCTTTGACTTCACCACTGAAGCCTACCAGCACTGAAGACTTCTTAACGATCTCAGGATTCAGGATGTTCATTTCCTTAAAGGTACCCAACATAATAAGATTGACAGAGCTGCCCCCATCAACCAGGATACGCCGTATTGTACAGTTGGCGATCTGCAAGGAAATAACTAGACCGTCGTGATGGGCTTTGGCAGCGTGTTCTCTCGATCGCTTTCATCAAAGGTGATTGGATCTGGCGGGGTGTCGACATCCTGGGCTGTCTTTACGGCTTCTCCTCTTTTGACTCCTTAGCATGTCGTTTTGCGGCGAGAATAGGATGTTCCACATATTTCTGAGCCTCCAGCTGATGAAGTTGATCACCTTTGTTGATCTTTGGGGAGAAATTGGTCTTTCGGCTTCATGAGGAGCTTCCGCATTTCAGCCTTCTTCTTTACGGATCCCAACAACTCCTTAAGATGTCCTTTCGAGAGCAAGTAACTGATCTCCTTTCTTAGCGCGATGCAATCTTCGCAACGTGTCCAAAGTCTTCATGGTAAGCGCACCATTTTGATTTGTCATGCCATCCTGTGGCTTTGTCCGTTTTCTTTGGCCATCTGGCTTTGTCCCCCAGGTTGCCCATTGCACAGTACACCTGAAATGTCAACGAAAAACAATAATCGAAATGTTAGGCACATTATCATTATCTTCATCCTCACCGTCTATTGAATTAATTTTGCTAGTGTCAATTCTCGGATAAGGATTGGAACGGTTGTTCTGCGGTGGGACGATTCGGTCTTTACGTCGGGATGGTCATATGTCGACATCTTGGACGATGACTTCGATCTTCGCAGCTCATCTTCCTCCGGTCTTATGAATCTCAATGCCCCGCTCTGACTTCTTCCAACCTCTTACAAGGAGTCATCACCAAATCCTTGATAGTATTGTGAATCTTTCTTGACCCATTTTGAATGCTTCTGTTAGGTCGACATGTCAAGATTGGGAATTTCTAGCACTTCCTTATTGAACCGGTGGACATAATCCTTTAGAGTTTCATTAGGCTGCTGGGTCACATTGTAGAGATCACTTGTCAATCTTTCAAATTGTCGACTGCATGAGAATTGGTTATAGAACATGTTGATGAGCTGGGCGTATGAACCAATTGAACCTAGGGGTTGCCTAATCAGCCATTTGAGAGCTGGTCCAGACAAGGTGGATCCAAATCCCCTGCATAAGCAAGCCTCCCGGAATTGAAGCGGAATATGGATTATGTCCATCTTTTCTTGATAGTGTGCAACATGCTCCTCTGGGTCCGTGGTGCCGTCGTACAACTTCATAGATGGTACACTGAAACGCTTCGGGATGTCGACATTTGCAATTGCTGGGACAAACCGGGATTGATTGTAACAGTTCTGCGTCACCGGTTGAATTGGGGGAGTTACGCCTGGCACGTTCATTATCAGCTCTCTGAGATCCTGCATCTGTTTGGCTAGTGGGTTTCCTGCAAAAGGGTCAGCCATAGGAATACGATTGAAATTATTATTATTAAAAAGATTATTTAGCAAACCAGAGTTGTCCGTAGTAGTCGTAACGGTAGTGTTGTCAATGAATGGGATGAACGGGGTGAATCCTGCGGAAGATGGCGTCAATGGGGTATCCCCGGGCAAGGATGTCGACATCATTAAGGATGTCAGCGGATGAGTTTGAGGAGGACTGCCCATTGGGATGAATTCATTCTGGAATGTAGATCCTCCGGTGTTGTCAAAGTTGAGAACCCTTGCACGCAGTGGAGATATGTTGTCAAGCCGAGACGCGATGAGCTGTTGATCTTTCTGCATCTTAATCATGGAATTGGTCAGCACCTTCGAGTTGTCTTGCTGGTCCAACCTTTGATTCAACCTGGTCAGGATACTACGGATGTCAGCATCTACGTTGGAAGAGGTTGTCCCCTTTTGTGGAGTCTTCGTAGGTTGAGTTGGCTGAGGTCCGGTCTGAGGAGGTGGTGGTAACAAGCTGGTTCTGCCTCCTGATGTCGTAGCAACAGCGGGACCTTTGCCGGCAGCGGACACATTAGGGGGTGCAGACATAGTGAATTTGACTAGGAAATGATCCAAATAACCGATAAACCACGAGGCCCCTCGGTTGGCGCCAAATTGTTTTGGTAGAAAAAAACAATAGAGTAGAATCTTAACTTTGTTTAGTGTGTGGATTGGACAATAAGGAGGGGACTGTGGAATTCGACTATATGGAACAAAAGCACGAAAAAGAGATAATGACACCACGATTTGTTAACGAGGAAAACCTTGGAGGTGACAACCTCTTTGGAAAAAACCCGGGAGTTAGGTCTCCAACCTTAAAAGTTTCACTATAATGATCACGAATACAACTTTGGAAGATAATGGAGAGGATTACAAGAGCTTGTGTGTAAAGTGTGTGCGTGTGAGCATTAGTATGTATGTTCCGTCTCCATTTCCCCTTAAATATAAGTAAATATGAAGCAGTCAATACGGTTCCTACAATCTCGGGATTTTGGCTTATCCTTTCAACCTCCGTGAGAACAAGTCGCCCTAGCTGTTGAAGGTCTGTTGAACGTGCTGGAGAATATCCCGCATTCCTCTCTTAATTACTGAAAAATAAGAATAAGAATATTAGGAAATATTGAATAAGTAAATATTAAAACAATACTTACAGAGTAATGACATCTTGATATGCAGGATCAACTGAAGATGTCACCATGTTGAAAAATACCCACAACAGTTAGTACGAATGACAATGACATGAGTTTCAAAATAATGTCTTAAGTTAATTGAAGCAGAAATTAAAGCTAAGATTAATTTTTCAAGGTGTGAATACCTGGTTTCTGCATCCAGCGGTGTTTTACTTACATAATATATTGGTTGCTGGATGCCATCTTGATCACGGACCAGGACGGCACTAACTGCATTTTCGGAGACAGCTAAGTAAACACAGAATGGCTCACCTTCTTGAGGCTTTGAGAGTAGGGGAGGCGTTGACAGGTACAACTTTAAATCTTGAAAGGCTTGTTCATGCTTTTCTGTCCACTCGAATCTGGAATTCTTTTCAAGATGTCATAGAATGGCTTGCATCTGTCTGGGGATTTTGAGATGAATCGATTCAATGCTGCCACTTTTCCTGTCAATCTTTGAACATCTTTGATGGATTTAGGTGACGTTAGATTGATGATGGCTTTTATTTGCTCCGGTCTTGCCTCTATCCCTCTTTGCGTCACCATGTAGCCCAAGAATTTATCGGACTTCATGCCAAAATTACTTTGCAGGGTTCAGCTTCATGTTGAATTTGTCCAGGATGTCAAATGCTTGAGTAAGATCCCGAACATGATCTTCAGCATTCTTCGACTTTATCACCATATCGTCGATGTATACTTCCATGGTGTCCCCAATCTGCTCTTTGAACATCATGTTGACCAGCCTCTGGTATGTAGCACCTGTATTTCTTAGTCCAAAAGGCATCTCAATATAACAATAAATACCTGTTGGGGTAATAAAGGCGGTGTCCTCTTGGTCGGATGGCTCCATCTGGATTTGTTGGAATCCTGTAGATGCATCTAAGAAGGTCAACACTTCATGTCCAGAAGTAGCATCTACCAAAGTATCAATGTGTGGCAAGGGGAAAGGATCTTTGGGACAGGCTTTGTTTAAGTCTGTGAATTCGACACAAACTCTCCACTTGCCGTTCTTCTTCTCTACCACCACCACGTTTGCTAACCATCTTGGGTATTCGACTTCTCTGATCATTTTAGCTTTGAGCAATCTGTCTACTTCTTCCTGAATGATTAGATTCCTTTCCTGTGCGAACTTTCGTCTCATTTGGTGAATTGGTCTGAAGGATGGATCAATGTTGAGTTTGTGGGTGATGACATCTTTGCTGATGCCTGTCATGTCTTCATGCTTCCAGGCGAAGCTTTTAATCCTGCTTTTAAAGAGCTTGACAAGGTCTTCTTCGATTTCTGCCGGGACATCTTGACCAATCAACACCTTGAGATATGGGTTTGAAGAGTATCTCTTTCACGTCGTGCTCCTTCGCTTTCAGAACCTCACGGGCCTTTCTCTGTAATTGCTATGCCATCTTGGGAGATGTCGACGCCTTCATGGAGGTCATATACATTCTTTGGTTGACTGCTGCTCACTGTAGACCTTAACAACTCCCCAGGGTGTCGGCATCTTGACACATTGGTGATAGGTGGATGGCACTGCCTTCATTCCATGGATCCAGGGTCTTCCCAGAATTACATTGTAACAAGTTGCACTATCAATCACACAGAATCTCTCCATGGAGTTGATACCTTCGACATAAACTGGAAGTGTAATCTCTCCCACTGTGCTTTTGGTTTCTCCACTAAAGCCCACGAGCACTGAGGTTCTTTTTACAATGCTATCTTCAGGGATCTTCATTTCCTTCAAGGCATCTAGCATAATGAGGTTTACGGAACTGCCCCCATCTACTAGGATACGTCTGACTTTGCAATTGGCGATCTGGAGTGCAATGACCAAGGCGTCATGATGAGGATCCATAACATTGTCCTTGTCGCTTTCTTCGAAGGAGATGACTTCTTGGGATGTGAGCTGCGACATCTTCGAGAGTCTCTCGGGCTTCTCATCCTTAGCTTGCTTGGCAAATCTTTTAGCTGCAGAATAAGAAGTACCACAAATATCAGAACCACCACTAATAACATTAACTACCTTTGTTACCGGTGGAGGAGATGGCGGTCTGGTTGCAACGGGCTCTTTGTTCTCCGTCTTGGTCTTGCGGTTCCCAAGGAGTTCTTTAAGATGTCCCTTAGACAACAGGTAACTAATCTCTTTCCTCAAGGCGATGCAATCTTCGGTAAGATGTCCAAAATCCTCGTGATAAGCACACCACTTGGATTTATCCCTCCAGCTGGACGGCTTGTCAGTCTTTCGAGGCCACCTTGCTTTATCTCCAAGATTACTTATTGCATACAGGATACCTGAAACGTCAACATAAAAACAATAATCAGAAATTTTAGGAGATTCAAAATCGTCATCATCTCCATCATCTTCCACATAATTGATTTTGTTATGGTCATTTCTGTGGTAGGGTCTGGATCTATTCTGCCTTTGGTGAGACGACTCTATCTTCCTGTCAGGATGGTCATATGATGAAGCCTTGTCAGGATGCTTGGACTGCTGCACCTTGTCCTCTTCTAGCCTGATAAATCTTAAAGTTCGGTTTCGGATATCCTCCAGCTTCATGCACGGGTTCATCACCAAATCTTCATAGTAAGGGGAATCCTTCTTCAAGCCCATTTTGAAAGCTTCCGCAGCTGTCGCCATGTCCAGTTGGGGATTCCCAGAACTTCTTTATTAAACCTATTAACATAGTCCTTTAAGGCTTCGGCGGACTGCTGGGTGATACAGTAAAGATCACTGGTGAGCTTCTCAAATTGTCGGCTGCAAGAGAATTGATTGTTGAACAGGTTGACAAGTTGAGCAAACGATCCAATAGAACCAGGAGGTTGACGGATTAGCCACTTCAATGCTGGTCCTACCAACGTCGAACCGAACCCTCGACACAAACAAGCCTCACGAAACTGGACCGGGATGCAAACGATCTCCATATTTTCTTGGTAGTGTGCGACATGCTCCTCAGGATCCGAGCTCCCATCATACAACTTCATGGCTGGAACGCTAAATCCTTTCGGGATGTCGACATGCGCAATTGCTGGAGTAAAGCGAGACTGATTGTAACATGTTGGGGAGACCTGCTGGATAGGCGGGGTGATGCCTGGCACATTCATGATCATGTCCCTCAACTCCTCAAGCTGATTTGCAATGTAGGTACCTGCAAAAGGGTTAGTAGCACGAGCAGTATTATCAGCGAACTAGTATTGAAATTAACAAAAGGATTAGCATTATCTGCAGAGGACGTCAGGACGGTGCTATTAGTGAAGATGGGTCCTTCTGGAAAAGTCATCCTGTAGGCACTGGTGGCTAAGGGTGTCGACATCGCCACAGAAGTCATCAGCGGGGGAGAAGACGTCAGGGTTGGTGATGACGACATCCTTACGGATGATGCCATTGGAAGAAATTCATTGAAAGTTTGAGAGCTGTCCCCAATGTTGAAGTCAAGGACTCTAGGACGGTAAGGAGAGACAGCATCCATTCTTTTGGAGAGCAACTCTTGTTCTTTTTGCACCTTTTTGCAGCTTTCGGCTATCAAGGAGGTGCTATTCTGTTGGCGATCCAGCTGATTCTTCATCTGAACGAGCATGCTTTTGATCTCAAGATCAGGAGATGGAGACATCTGCTTCTTGCCAGAATTCACAGGCGGAGGAGGAGGCAATGTCTCTTGGCCTCCGGTTGTTGGCCTGCTACAGGTTTGGGTGTTCGCACTGCTAGGAATAGATATGGTTTTGCTGACGGCGGAAGTCATAGGTTGGGTAGATATGGTAGAAACGTAAGAATTTTAAACCGATTAAAAAACCAAGGGCCCCTCGGTGGGCGCCAAACTAATTTGGTAAAAAAAACAGTCAATTGTAAAATAATTCGAAATAAAGTTGAGGAAGGTGCAATGAAATATAATCGATGTAACAATGAAACTAAGATGGCTCGATCATGTAACGAGGAAAGCCCTTGAGATAACTATCTCGCCGGTACAAAACCTCGGGAGGTGATTATGAGCACATACCTTCCCAAACGGTAGTATTGATCTTGATGAGTTACAAAGATTGAAGCTATGACGGATTATAATGTGTTTGTGAACTGTATGTGAATGTTGCGTGCCAAGTGTTCCCGCCATGAGCCTTTAAATAAAGAAAAATAACTGAAGATAACAAAAAACCCTAACAAACTTTTCTAGAATCTTGGTCTTATTATCTCAATCTTGACTTGGTCTCTCAACCGTTGAAATGAGTCCATGAAATATGTTTTTCCCACGTTCTTTATACCTGTAATTAAATATATAACAGAAATAATTAAATAATGAACTAATTGTCTAAGTAAATTCTACCTTGTCCACGGGTTTGAAGATAATGACATGCTGGCAACCTTTCAAGATGTAACAATCCTGAATTTACCCACAACAATATGTATCGTTTTTTGTGTCATCAGCTTATTTGTTCAAAACACTATTCAAAATTTGCAATTATTTGAAGGGGACTTTAACTTGGGGACATAATAAAAAGAAAATTATAATTGTTGCTCTGGAATGAAATGAAGAGAATATAATATTATAAAATTTTCCAAAAAAATTATTGTTTTAAATGAGATAACTTTTTGAATCAAAATATAATTTCAAACGGAACAAATTGACACTCCCTTAATCGTGATATAAATAGTACTTTCGGTTTTATATAGTACGGATCAAAAATAAAATTTTAGGAAGAAGTCAATGGGCGTATAAGTATTAGTATTACGCATCACAAAAGTAAAGGAAGAAGTCCGATTTAATGCTCAAGCCAGGACTTAACACGGATCCGTGTTCTGTGCTCTGCATATTTTTTTTTTTAGAGGCGGTCTCCCGTGAGAACATGGAATCCGTCTCATGTATGAGACGGATTGACCCATGATTCATGGGGCATGACCCGCCACGTGGCAGCCTTTTTTTCAAATGTAATACAAACTATATGTATTATTTTTGAAATGTAATAACTTATGTATATGAATGTAATAGTTTATACAAGTAAATGTAACACTTTGATAGATGAAATTGTAACATATTTCTATAATAAGTATTACTTTTGCCAAACGAAAAAAACATAGGAAAAAACATTATTACTTTTCTGTATATATGTATTACTTTAATGTATACAAACTATTACTTTAAGTATTACTTTTGCCAAACGAAGAAAACATAGGAAAAAACATTATTACTTTTCTGTATATATGTATTACTTTAATGTATACCAACTATTACTTTAATGTATACAAACTATTACTTTAATGTATACAAACTATTACTTTATGTTGGCTGAAGGATTGGGCCAAGGCAAATGTGGGCTGATTCCAGGCAGGCGGCCGCCCATTCCAGAACTGAGGCGATCGCCCATATGCAAAAAGCTTGGGCGGAGGCGTGGGTTGGCTTTGTTGGGCGGGTGATGGGTCAGGATCCGACCCGTCTCATGGATGAGACGGGTTTTCATGTTCTCACATGAGTTTTTGTCTTTTTTTATAATGTTTGTTGTTTAATAATTTATTAAGGGTATTATTATTTTTTTTTACTCTTTTTAGTCCATAAGATTTTTACTTTCTTTTGGAGTATTTACCAAAAATTATTTCAAAAAGATGCTATTTATTTTTTTTATTTTATAAAAACATGTAATATGTGATATTATAAAAAAAAATACTATTTTTAATTTTTTTATTTTTTAAAACAACTGATAAATGAATTTATCAATGTAAAATGCATTTATCATTTGTTTATAACTAATAAATTCATTTACCAATTTTTAAAGAGTATTTTGTGCTTAATTTTTTGGTTAAACAACTGATAAATGTATTTATCAGTTGTTTATAGCTGATAAATTCATTTATCAGTTTTAAAAAATATTTTGTGCTTGATTTTTTGGTTAAAACAACTGATAAATGTTATTTATCGGTTTTTTAAAGAGTATATTGTGTTTGATTTTTTTGGCTAAACAACTGGTAAATGTATTTTACATTAATAAATTTATTTATCAGTTGCTTGACAGTTAAAAAAAATAATTTCTAGTAATATTTAAAAAGTTTTTTATAATATCCAACTTGTTTGGTTTTTTTTTTTTGTTTGTTTATAATATCTATCTTTAAAAAATAGTTTTTGGTAAATGCCCTTCTCTTTTTTCACAACAATTTTTTTTTAATCTCATATAAACTCAAACTCAGAGTTTTATTATGAGACGGATGAGAGTACATTTTTATCCCACTCCCATCCCTCCATCATAACCACCTATTTATAAGAGATTTGACCCATTAAACATGGTTCCAATTCTGCCCCTTGGCAACAGATCAAAAATCAAATACACTTGCAAATAATGGGTGTCACATAGAAAAAGGGTCCAAAAATTACTCAAAGAAAGAAGGCCAATTAAATTCTCGTGAGTAATTAATTCATACAAAAGCCATTTCCTCTCCTCCATGCGAGAGAGGCCGTCAATCTCTCTCCATGTATTGAATCATGATTGTTGAATCTAATAAGCTTTCCCGGGATTTTCAAATAACTCGGATTTTGACCTCAAAATTGTATGCACACTAGGTGTTTGATGAAATGCAGTGAGCAGCCGGAGCTTCTTCATGATTCACATAATCAAGTTTGATAAAATGATTCAATGGGGATGACTTGCTTTGATAACGTGGATTTTTGTAGGCTTAAAAAATAATTATAAGAGCTGGGAGGCCGAAAGAAGTGGTTAAAATTTCATTGATCTGTATGTGCGTAGACATGCATGCCTATAATAAAGCTTAATCGCTCACTTGTTCTAAAGCCCTTAGGCTTCCTTCATTCTGAGCCTCTCTTAATGTTTTTGCCACCCTAATACTCACCGGACCCTCAAAATTTCTCAGCTAATGCCAAATTATAGCCAATGAGAAAGCCCAGACAACAAATCCGTCACGTTTCTTTTATCAAGAATCCTCGTCTTCCCGGTAGCCTAAAATGGCCATTCCTTCCCCTTTTAGCTCTTCCCTTTTCTTGTACGTTTTCTTAATCATGTTTAATCCTACAATGATGGCGTATTCGGCTTCTGATGCCGAGGCTTTGCTAAAAATCAAGGATTCCTTTGATAACCCACAACCTCTTGATTCCTGGAAACAAGGCTTGGATCCTTGCGACAAAGTTACTAGGTGGGAAGGTGTTGTTTGTAGCAATGGCATAGTAAGCGATCTTCGCCTTAGGAAGTTGGGGCTTTCGGGAAGGATAGACATTGCTGCTCTGGCTCAAATAGAGGGCCTTCGTACCATTAGTCTCGATGACAATGCTTTCTCAGGTCCAATCCCCGAGTTCAACCGATTAGGCGCTCTAAAGGCCCTTTACTTGACAGGCAACCAGTTTACGGGTGAAATCCCATCTGATTACTTTGCCAAAATGGTGTCTATGAAAAAATTATGGCTTGCCAAGAACAATTTTTCTGGCAGCATTCCTTCGTCGTTGACAATACTCTCTCATTTGATGGATTTGCACGTTGAGGACAACCATTTTTCGGGTCAAATTCCAGCGCTTGAGCAGAAAACTTTGGAGTCCATTGGATTTTCAAATAACAACTTGACAGGGAAGATTCCAGCGTGTTTGGAGAGATTCGATGCCAAGGAGTTTGAAGGCAATCCGGGGCTTTGTGGCGAGAAACTAGGAAAGGCGTGTAATCAGGCTACGGAGGTTCCCATTACACCTACGCAAGCTGATAAGGATCGGGATGCCTCGATATCTATAGCCCTTGTGCTCATGGTTGTGGCAGTGTTCATTCTTGTTTTGATGATCATTGGAATCTATGTCCAAACAAGACAGAGGAAGAAAGAGAAAATTGAGGTAATGGAGAAAGAAACTGTGAAGGAGCCGTCAGTCGAGGTGAGTGTTTCAAGCATTGGTAATAAGAAGGATACAGGAGGAGGATCCGCTCGAGGATCTCGGAGAAGCTTGAGCTCGAGTCGGAAGGGGTCTAGTCATGGTGGTAACAAGGGGGTCGGAGATTTGGTGTTGGTAAATGAGGATAAGGGCGTGTTTGGATTGGCGGATTTGATGAAGGCAGCAGCGGAGGTACTCGGAAACGGAGCATTGGGATCGTCGTACAAGGCGATTATGACAAACGGGATGACTGTCGTGGTGAAGAGATTGAAGGAAATGAATAAGATGGGGAAAGAGGGATTTGATGCAGAGATGAAGCGGCTCGGACAACTAAAGCACCGCAACATATTGTCTCCGTTAGCATACCATTATCGTAAAGAGGAAAAGCTACTCGTTTACGAGTATATTCCTAAAGGCAGTTTGCTTTACCTACTCCACGGTACACTTTCAACTCTCGAGTACTCTTCTCTAGGATGTGGGCGCCAGGTAGACGGATTGCATATACTCCCTCTGTCCCATAAGTCTTAAGAAAACTTTCTATTTTGGGCGTCCCATAACTTTTAAGAAATTTACTATTCCCTCCACTCATTCTCTCTCCTACATTATTTTAATACTCACAACACATTATAATTTACTATTCCCTCCACTCATTCTCTCTCCTATTTAATTTTTCACACTCACAACACTTCTTCCACTCATTCTCTCTCCTAATACTATAATAATATTCCTTAATTCCCGTGCCAAATAGAATCTTCCTAAGCTCTATGGGACGGAGGGAGTATATTTGACTTTTATAGTAAATGAGTTACATATTACAATAACATACACTATATTACATCTTCTAATAACTTGAGTTACATATTTCTTCTAATAACTTGAGTTACATATTAGAGTAACATGACTTATATTCTATAGTAAGAATTTCGGACTTCTGTGTAGTCCGACTGCACATGCCCCAAATCCCTTTTCTCATTGATCCATTTCCATCAGATTGTCGATTGCTTAATTACTTTAGCTGGGCAAAAATGTGTGTGTGTTCTATAGGTGATCGCGGATCAAGCCATGCAGAGCTCACTTGGCCCATTCGTCTAAAGATAATCCGAGGAATAGCGGAAGGTTTGGGTTATCTTCACTCAGAACTCGTTATCCTCGACTTGCCTCACGGAGATTTGAAGTCCAGCAATGTACTACTCGACTCCGAATATGAGCCATTACTAGTAGACTACGGATTCTGCTCATTGATCAACACGAACCAGTCCGTACAAGCGTTGGTCGCTTACAAATCTCCCGAGGCAGCTCAACATCTCCAAGTGTCACCCAAATGTGACATCTTTTGCCTCGGGATCATCATTCTCGAGATCATTACGGGAAAGTTCCCGTGCCAGTACCTCAGCAATGGACAGGGTGCAACAGACGTGGTTCAGTGGGTTAAATCTGCCATATTGGAAGGGCGAGAAGGGGATTTATTCGATCCTGAGATAATTGCCGGGTGTTCTAAAGATTGGGTGGTGCAGATGGAGAAGCTAATCCATATCGGGGCGGCTTTCACGGAGAGCAATCCGGAGAACCGGCCAGACGTTATAGAGGCGATTAGGAAAATAAAAGAAGTAGTGGTTGAGCCACCGGGAGGTAGAATGATTCAAATTTTACCGTCATTACGGGATGGATATGGTGATGCTCCGGTGATGCAAACGCAACAAAGTACGCATGTCTCGTTTGTAACGGAGGCAGGGGACAACAGTATGGGATCGGGGAGGCGGATTGGCAATAGTTTCGCTTTTCACATATCGTGATTGATGTTCCGGCCGGCTTAAATGGTTATAATATGGATTTTTCTCTCCGGGAAGTGAATAGAAAGATGATGATCAGAGCTGATTGAGTTCCGGGGATATGTAAATCATGACAATGTTGTACAAGTGTGTGTATATATATATAGAGAGAGGGAGAGGGAGAGGGAGAGAGTGGAGAGGAGAGGAGAGAGAAGAGAGATATAGTTGTATGCAATGCAGAAGAAATGTGGTTGTTTTGAGAGACAGCATTGTCTGAAGGTTGCTCGTGCCTTGTAAACATCATCCTGTGAGTAAGAACTTTGAATGTAGAAACTTGGCTTGATTTAGTAAAGTACCAAAGGTTTTTCTTAATTTTAATTATGGTGTTTTGTAAATGCTTATTATTAAGAGAGTATGAAAGGTACTCATTGACATTTTCAGTTCTAAGCACATCTCAGTCTCTTACATCACTATTGAGATGTCAATTTACAGCTGGTCCTCCTGGAGAAATGATTATTAAACTACGAAGGTTCTGATGACGTCTCGACTTTCGGAGTCTCACTTGTTTAGGATATATAGCTTGATATTGGTTTATACCTATAACACAACAACAACAATAAATACCGTTAAGGTCAAAGTTGAGGTTTAATTCAGTCCAGGTCCTCGGGTGTGAGAGTAAGATCTCTTGAGGGTTTTATAACTGAGAAATAAGACTTGGAATGTCTTGAGTGAGTTGTGTGTTTAGGGTTTAGACAATGTGGCTTACAAATATAAATTTTGCACTTACCTTGTCCATGGGGACAAAAGTTGATATTTATAGTGAGTGGGAGTTGCTCGCTGACGTCAGCACTAAAGATATCTTTGTCTTTGACCTAGAACACGTATCCGCGCTAGATTGGCTCTGTCAGTAAAGTGAGATTTATTGCAGAGGGATGTCGCTAAAAGGACATGTACAGAGGATAGTTGGCGCGGCGCCTTAATGGCATAGTGGGCACCTGAGCCACCATACAATGCGATGGGAATAAGTCGGCTTTATTGATGTCAGAGCGAGTGCGGAATCTCGCTCTACAAGCTTTGGCTTTTACCGGGAGTCTGGTATGAGACCGCGATCAACATCTTTGGCGCGGTCAATAATATTGACGCGGGCACGGATCTTTCGGTCACCTTACTGACGATCTAGCTGTATGCGGTCATCTTACTGACGGTCTAGAAATCTCGTTGTCACCTTACTCTAGCAGTCTAAGGGGATGCCACGTCATATATAGCCTTTGGACCAGATCGAGCTTTGGGTCCGATTTAAAAGGTCCGGGCTCATCAGTGGCCCCTAGATTCGAGCGAGAGATTATTTATGATCTGAGCGAGGAGCTATATATACGATGCTCGGCCTGCGGTCATATCTCTTTTGCGGTCATAAGTATTGTGTTTTTTACTGGTCTTTGCATAGACTACCTTGCATGTGGCGCATATGAGGAGCACGTGAGGGGAGTTGTTGGGTTTTGAGGTTACAAACGCAGCGGAAGAACTTTGAAAAAAAACAACAAAATTCTAGCCCTTGAATCCGTCTAGCATGAAGAGATAAGAAACATGAAATAGAATTACATACCTTGAATGCGATTAAGTTTGTTCAAAAACGGATCTTCAAATCGAATCTCAAAACGAATCTCAAAAACGTTGATGAAGTTTTTGATCTTCTCCTTGTTCTAAACCTTGTGATAAATCAACGCTTGAAAGTCTTCAAGCTTTTGGTGATAAAGTAATCACCCTCTATCGGTAATCCACACGCGAATGGATCAAGAACACTTCTTGTTGGATTTCTAGATGATCCCCGATTGTTGAATCAATATTCAAGAATCAATGGTTGTTTGGTAGAATGAATCTATGGAATTTGATCTTTGATTCGTAATCAAAATCAACCAATTAGTGTTTCTAAAACTCTAATTTTCGTCACATATGGCTGGGACAAAAGGATTCTATTTATACTTGTTATAAATCTCTAACATTTAGTGAAAAGAGTCCTTTTTCCAAGCCAAAACAGGCTTCCAGTGCCGCCAGGACGAGTCGTCCCCCAGGGCACGAGTCATGAGCACGAGTCGTCCCAGAGGGGACGAGTCGTCCCCTAAATCCAGCAACATGATTCATTCATCCCTGCTTTGGGGAATAGTTGGGCCAAATGGGGACGAGTCGTCCCCTCAGGGCACGAGTCGTCACATAGGGGACGAGTCGTCCCTTGACCCCAGAATTCACCCCTTTAGCCATTTTCAATCCGTTCTTTTGTGTGTGACCCTTTAGGAATTATATTTTATGTTGGTAGTGAGTTTAAACATCAACCTCACAAGACATAAGTGACTTCTAGCAAGTCATTATGTCCACCCAATTAAATATAACATCAAAGCTTGATTCCTTGATAGATCAAATATCACAATCCCTTTGTCCACGATGTCAAATTGAACATGAGTCATGGTCCATGTCAACTCACATGTTGTAAGTACCCAAATCTGGCTCATGCCTTCCGGTTAAATTTTCCGGCAATTTCGGTAAGTTTCCCGGTAATTCCCCGGACCTTCCTAGTGTTCCGGAAATGTCCTGGAACAGTCCAAAATCAAATTAGGGCTGAAGGGAGCCTTCCTAATTAAGAAAACACGTTTTTCTTAATTAGGAAGAGGGTTCTAGAATAATGCCACCTTGCATGGTTCTAGAATGCTGAGTCATTGTGGATAAGCCCGCACGGCTGCATTAGCCCAAGGTCTCTGGCCGCACGGCTTCATTAGCCTTATCCAGACTGCCTATAAATAGAGCCCTCCTCTACCCATTTCAAACAACAACAACAATACATACAATCCATAGCAATACAATCAGTCACTCCCAAGACGTGAAGAATATTGGTGAAGGCTCAAGAAGGTGAAGAAGAAGGCCAAGAAGCTCCCTCCCTCCTCCTTGAAGATCCAAGACCAATCTCTCCTCCTAGCTCCGACCAAAGAAGCAAAGGAAGCAATTGGTAACCTCGCACGCCCTAACCTTGCATTTTAATTGATATACTTGCTCATTGCATTCATATATCTTGCTTGGGACTTGGCATTTATTCATAAAGATCACATCTTTATCACCCCCTTTCCCTTTTGCATGCATTAAGACCTCATTTGTCATAAAAATGTAGTCTTTTTCGTAAAAGGTGCATCCTTTGCACCTAAAACCCCCATTTTCAAATAAAAATGTCATTTTTATGCATCATTTGCACATAAAAATCCAATCTTTTCAATAAAAATGCATCCTTTGCATTCAAAAACCTTTTCTAATGCATCATTTGCATAAAAATCCTATCTTTACGCATCACTTGCATAAAGATCATTTCTTTCAATCAAAAAGCATCATTTGCTAAAACCAAAAATGTCATCTTTTCATTAAAGAGTCATTTTTCATCATGCATTTCCCCTTTCCCCCAACCTTGGAACGGACCGGTGTAAAAAGATCCTATCTTTACATCGTTCCTTCCATTAAAGGTTCATGATTTCTTTAGAAAGGGACACCTTGAACCATATATCTCCGATTATCGCTTAAGAAAGAGTATGAAGCCTCTATACGAGCTCTACCGTCTTAAAGCGTAGGATTGATGGGCTAAGGACCCTCCTTTTCTAAAGAACCTCATCTTTGACCAAAAGAGAGTCATTCTCTCGATCACGCAAGTCCCGAGGGTCCCGAGGTTAAAATGCGACGATCACAAGTCATAAGATGAGGACGGGATCATAATCCCGAATACATAAAATTCCAAGGAATCCCGAGCGACAACCAACAAATGGTTTGTACGTCCGGAAGACAACTTGGGACATCCCCCCTTATTTTCAAACACATGCACACAAGAAAGCACGCAAGCAAGCACGATTAATGAAATCTCGGGAGACTTGCTCCGTGAGAGGCACTTTGGGTGAACGCCAAGACGTTCTTCCCGAGGGTAACTTAACCTCCGAACCCATAAAACAACCTTTTTTCAAAGTTTTGAGGTAATCAAAATGGCGTGGCGACTCCGTTTTTCAAATAACTCGGATGTCTTCAAACTCGCGTGAATCCAACACAAAATTTGGGCACCACATTCACAGTTTGGCGACTCCGCTGGGGATATCCCAAAGGAGAAAAGCTTCTATTTTCAAAACAAACTAAAATCGATACTTGGTATATAGGTGGAAACCACTTGCCCTTCCTGTACACTCCCTGACGTGGGAGTTGGGATAACCGGTGGTTTAACAATCCACGTACCATTATCCCTTTTCGAAAAATAAAAAAAAACAATTTTGAAAAAAATAGAAGAAAGCTTTTCCCTTTGAGCGGGTTAGACTCCCATCGCCGATTTCATTAATCATGCTTGCTTTCTTTACCATGCATTGCATCATTTGCATCTTGGAATCTGTGCATACTTTGAACGGGAAACAACCCGAAAAAAAATAGCAAAAGGAGTGGAACCTGGAAAATTGATCCATGCAGTCGTACGGCTCAATCCTCCTTGGATTCGGCCGGGCGACCTCGGTGCAATTCCACCGGGAAAAATCATGGTTAATCTGCGATCCTAGCGGCTTGGGGCTACTCGGCTCCATGGCGAGGGCTCCCAGAAAATTTACGTGCTTATGTGTTGCATTCTTCCCCGTCCCGAAAATCATTCCTTTAAAACACATTTATGAAAATCTCTGTTTTAACTCAAAAAGGAACATTTTTAGGAGACCGCACACTACGCGCACTTTGATATATCACATGTACACTTTTGCACGCACGTCCTTCAAGCAGAGGTGGTTCCAGTGCGATCACGGACTGGCCTTACGATGCTCCCGGGCGCGCACGGAATCATCCCGACCTCCCCATGGCGGCCGGTGTCGACCAATGCACGGTCAGGTGTCACACGTTTCAAAAAACCGTGACTTTTGGTTGGTTTTGGTCTAGTCCGTGTCATATAGCCCGGTTGCATACCCACGTAAAGGTCAAGCCTTAGCTCATAACGGAAGCCAAGATTTTCGCCCAAGCGAAATTACGCGAAATTCCGACAAGGAAAAATCGGTGGGATCTTGACTCAGGCATTGACTATTGACCTTGACCCGCACGGAATGCGTAAGAGTCAAGACCGAGTCTTTGCCAAAAATCAAAAGATCTTTCGCTCAAGCGAAGCTCTGCCAAAATTCCGACAAGGAAAAATTGGCAAGATCTTGGCCGGCATTGACTTCGATTTCGACTCACGCCTGCGTATGCAACGAAGTTCAATGTGACCTTTGTGTCATCCGGCTTTTGCCGCCCGACCCATGCCTATTATTCTCTCGGACATTACCGAAGGTCGAAACCGTCATTCGCTCAAGCGAAACTCTGTCAAAGATCCGTCAAGGCGAGAGACGAGACTTTCCGGTATTGCCTTGACTATAATCCGCATCGCTCGTGCGTTGAAAGGTCCTATGACCCGCTAGACCCGATAGGAGCGTTCTTTACTCTCGGTCGGTGGGATCCGCGTGCCCTATAGGACCCTCGCCGGGGCTGTCCACCTGGGAGGTCGAAATACGAGGTGGAATACGAGGGGCTTATAGACGTAGTGACGGAACCCGGCGATCCGGGATCTAGAGTAGTTGTGAAAAAAGAAGGGCGAGAACCCCTTTTCCAACCAAATAGATATTAATAAAAGACAACATTTTAAGTAAACTTGAAGATTCTAATTTGCATATTGCACGAGCCTTGACTAAACACCTACCCAGAGTCTAAACCTTTCCTATCCCTTTCCCGCGGCGAGAAAGAAGTGGGTGAGAACAGGGTCGGCGACTTGTTAGCGCAAAATCCTCGAACAGGTTCGCGAGAATCCTCGGTTTTGTCGGCTTTTCGGTGTCAAAATGGCCAACATGGTAATACACAGCGATAATGACCAAGCAATTGGAGGAGCTATCCCGGTTCAACCCAAGCCTCACATCGGTATGATGTATGTGATTGTGAAGGCGCTTAGAGTATGAGTATCAAGAATGGATCAATGAGGACGCTCCTTCAAAGAAGAAGAAGAAGAGAAAGTCCACACGGCGAAGCTTAAGGAAAGATACGAAGCTGGGGACAAGAGCGTAGGAACTTTGGGAGAGCCTTCGGGCAAGTTCGACTACTATGTCAATTATGCCAAGGAAACCGTCACCCCAAGCATAGTCCAGCCTGATACCCCCATATATAGTGATCCTCTTGAAGCAGAAAATGCAGAATTTATGGCCATCGTGAAGTTCAATGAGAAGCTGGCGGATCTAGAAGCGAGAATACGAAAGCCTATTGAATACGTAGCCGGTCAAGGAAGAATTAAGATCCCCTACGAAGAAGACTTCATCGGCATTATCCGAGGCCAACCCTCACTGTGGCTACACCGACAAGGTCGTGGTGTCCAAGATCGATAAAGAGAAAATGAGTTATCGGCGGTGCATTGATAAGATGAGCCGGACCCTTCGATCAATGAGTCCGATCGCTACGGAAGAGCTAGGCTGAAATATTGCAACAAGTTACTTTAGTTCCCCTCACCATCTTTCCACGATGCTTAGGCACATTAATGATTTCCGGCAAGCTTTTGATCGGTTCAAAGTCTCCAACTTTACGAACAACGGCGGCAAGGCTGCTACTCCCGGGCAACGGCAAGAAGGAGTGAGATCCCGGTCCAACCCTTGTCAAGTCCCCCTCGAGTCAATAAGTAGCGTAGGGTCAGTCGGTGTTGTATATTCGGTCGAGTCGGGAATCTTTGAATTCCAGTCCTCGAGAGTCATCCAGAAGGCCTCACGCTGAGGATTATGAAAATGTAATCGATGTCATCTTTCCCCTTATCTTGAATGAAATGACAAATCTTTACGATTATCCTCTTATTGCCAACTTAACAAATGATAAATTAGCTCAAAACCTAACAACAGTCAATAATGAATCATTTGAACCAGATGCAAACACACTAAACGAACAATACATTAAAGAAATCTTTAAGCGAGGTTTCGAAAAAGAGGAAAACCGGGCCCAAGTGCCGAGGAGGTTTTGATAAGTGTGAACTTGGGTACTATTGAGGAACCTAAAGAGACACAGATTGGAAGCTTCTTCCGGGGTTGAAAGGGATAGATTGATCAGTGCTCGAGAGAATACATCGACGTGTTTGCATGGTCATACAAGGATATGCGGGGGCTAGACAGTTCGATAGTAGAACACAGAATCCCTCTAGCACCGGATGCTAAGCCGGTAAAGCGAAGCTGAGAAAGATTAAGCCGGAATGGTCTCTACGGGTCAAAGAAGAAATTGAGAAGCTACTGCGGGTAGGGTTCATCAGAGTCATTGAATACCCGACATGGTTGTCCAACATCGTGACCGTAACCAAGGCCAATGGGAAGGTGCGCTGCTGTGTGGATTTCCGAGATCTGAACAAGGCCAGCCCCAAAGATGACTACCCTCTGCCAAACATAGACATCCTGGTGGACTCCACTGCCAACTACGAAGTCAAATCCTTTGTTGATGGTTTTGCGAGGCTACAACCAGATCAAGATGGCGAGGAAGACCAGAAAAGACGGCCTTCACCACACCATGGGGAACCTCTTGTTATACGGTAATGCCATTCGGGCTCAAGAATGCGGGGCTACTTACCGAAAGGGCGGCGACCGCGCTTTTTCATGACATGATCCACAAGGAGATTGAGGTCTACGTAGATTACATGATAATCCACTCCCAAGGAGAGGGTGGGCAGCACTTTGTTGACCTACGAAAATTCTTTGAGAGGTTGAGACGGCATTCCATGAGACTAAACCACGCCAAATGCGCCTTCGGAGTGACAAGGGGAAAAGTGCTTGGGTATATGGTCACAGAGCGAGGTATAGAAGTTGATCCCCGAAAGATCAAAGCCATCATGGATATGAGGCCACCTCAAACCCAGACGAAGTCAAGAGCTTCATGGGTAAATTGCGGTACATCGGCCGTTTCGTCAATCGGTTGACCACTATGTGCGAGCCCATCTTCAAGCTCATGAAGAAGAATGTGGACACAGAATGGACCGAAGAATGCCAAGATGCCTTTGACCAGATCAAGGCATACTTAGTACATCCCCGGTACTATGCCCCCACATAGACGAAGCCTCTTACGCTCTATCTCACATCATGAACACGGCGGTTGGGGCTATGCTTGCTCGGGAAAAGAAAGACTCTCGGGTAGAAAATGCCATTTACTTTGTCGGTGGAAGCTACGGGGAGTGAGCTCAATTACTCGGCATGTGAAAAAGACACTTGTGCGGGGCGGGTGCGGGTAGTCGGCAAATTGAAGCATTATATGCAAGCCCACCCTGTGAATTTGGTCTCGAAAATGGACCCCATCAAGTACATCTTTTACAAGCCTTCCCTATCAATGCGTTTAGCGAAGTGGTCCTTCTTCTTGGCGAATACGACATCAACTATGTGACCGGAAAGGCCATCAAGGGTCAAGCATTGTCGAGATCACTGGCGAACTTCCCCGATAATGAAGACGAGAGGGCACGAACCCCAATTCCCGAGATGAAGGGATCTTTGCGATTGAGCACGAGAATAGATGGCAATTGTTCTTTGACGGAGCCGCTAACAACAGAGGAAATGGTGTAGGAATGCTATTGGTCGATCCGAAAGATGAGCATACCCACATAGCCCTCAAGTTGAACTTTCCTGCCACGAACAATGTCGCCGAGTATGAAGCCTGCATTCTTTGGTTTGGAGGCTGCCTTAGAAAGAAATGTCAAGGAGCTCGAAGTTTACGGAGACTCGGCCACGATCATCAACCAAGTCTCCAACAAGTGGAAGGCTGTGGACCCTAATCTACAACGGTATCATGCCCGTATGGAGGAGTTATTTGGACGGTTCGGAGAAGTGACTTTCCACTACTTGCCGAGGAAAAGAACAGTTCGCGAGATGCCCTAGCTACTCTAGCCTCATTGGTAGAGATCCCCGAGGGAAAAGCCATAAAGCCCTTCGAGTGGGTAGAAGAGAAGCCCAGACCTTACGTTGTGAAGTGGACACAGGACCCGAGCCCATAAAGGAACCTTGGTACAATCAGTTACCAATTCCTCGAGACGGAGAATCGGCTTTCGAGAGACGGAGAAGGTAGACCAAAAGAAGGTGTCGAGCCAAAAGCTTGCGAGCCACGAAAAGGTTGGCCTCCCATTATGTCATTCCTAGGAGGCAACCTGTACAAGAAGCGGTATCAAGGACCGCTCCTCTTATGTGTCACTCAAGAAAGAGCCGAGAGTTGATGACCGAAGTCCACAATGGTCCTTGCGGTCCTCACATGAATGCCGAGCCACGATGCAAGTGATCCTCGAGAATGGGTTACTCTTTGGATCTCCATGGAAACAGTGCGTTCGGCACGTCCGAACTGCGACAAGTGCCGGCGGTTTGCCAACCTCAACCATCTCCCACCTCGCGGCACATGTCTTGCATGACGACTCCTTGGCCGTTTGCAACTTGGGGCATTGACGTGATAGGGAAAATAGCCCCGACCAGGAAGCAATGGGCACGAGTTCGTGTTGGTAGCCATCGACTACTTCACCAAGTGGGTAGAGGCCAAGTCCTACAAGGTCCTCACTTCCGAAAAAGTGGCCCAGTTCATCAAAGAAAACATAATGTGCGAGATATGGGGTGCCCAGCGAGATCATTTCGATAATGGGTCACACTTCGAAGGAAGGCTGCGATAGGCTAGCATCGAGAATTCGAGTTACTCGCCACAAGTCGTCCCCGTACAGACCTCGGACCAATGGAGCCGTGGAAGGCTGCTAATAAGACACTCGAGCGGATCATCGGAAGATGGCCACCCGTGGTCATGATTGGCCCGAAAAGCTGCACCTAGCACTGCGGGGCTACTGAACGTCTGTCGAGAACGGCCACGGGAGAAACTCCTTTTGCCTAACTTACGGGATGGAAGCGGTGTTACCGGTGGAGTTGGAAATCCCGTCATTAAGGGTCCTCCTGGAAAACAGTGTCAATGAAGTGGAATGGTTGCGCAGGCCGGCATGATGAGTTAGCCACCTTGACGAGAGAAGGCTAAAAGCCATGGAACACACCCGAGCCTACCGAGGCGAATGGCCAGAGCGTTTGATAAAAAGGTCAAGGCCGAGAGACATCAAAGAGGGCGACTTAGTGCTGAAAGTAAAGCCCCCTACCGAGACAACCCCCAGGAAAATGGGAACCCGTTTGGATCGGCCCTTATGTGGTGCGAAGATACCGTCGGGAGGAGCAATGAAGCTTGCAGACTTGGATGGCAATCCCTTTGTCCACCCAGTCAACGGTGATAAACTCCGAAGATACTATGTCTAAAAAAAAAAAGAAAAAAAAAAAAAATCTTAAGTGCAAAAAGAGTAATGCCCAGTAGTGAAACCCCAAAAAGGGCGGTCTAGGCAAAAGACAAAGGTTGCACATATAAAAAAAAAAAAAAAAAAAAAAATAATAAGTAAATAAAATAAAAGAAGAAAAAAATCTTAGTGCAAAAAGAGTAATGCCCGGCTAGTAGAAAACCCCAAAAAAGGGCGGTCTAGGCAAAAACAAAATGGCCGCACATAAAAAATTGGTTCACTGAATGAACTACGTAGACCTGAGCCCCTTAGCCTTTCTTGTAAAAGGGGAGCGTAGGCAGCCATATATGGTTCGGTCTAAACAATAAAAGGACAATCAAGCTTCCATGAAGTGCGTCCTAAATAATAAAGGGTATTTCGCTTTTCATAAAACGGGTCCCAATCAATAAAGACATTTGAATTTCCATGAAATGTGTCTTGATTAATTTTTAAGATAATATGCCTTGTTCATTACAAGTTAAAGACTTCTTGATGAGTTCAAGCACGGTCTACCTCTTAACTCGCTTAACCTCGCTAAAAAGATCTAAAAATACAATAAAATGCCTAAATAAACTAAATGTGTTTGCAAATGGCAATAAGAGGATCTTGAGAAAAGACTTGTCACCGTCATTCGCCGAGTCTTCTTCAGTCTTCTTCCCTTTTCCTCGGCCTCGTCGAGTCTTCTTCCTTTTCTTCTCAATAATGTCGGTATCCCTCATCCCGACCTCTGGTATCCTCACTGGAGCCTCTACCAACCCCGTGTCAATGAGTTCTCTCTCTATACGAGCACGAGTCCGCACCTCCTCTCTCTGAGCCTCAGTCAAAGGAGCGACCTCGGACAACCTCTTGTACCGAGCCTCCATATCTCTGACCAAATCACCTGACTGGTTATGGCAACTCGCCTTAGCCTCGGTCTCCCTCGTAGTCCTACTCGAGTCACGGTCGCCTCCCAATAAAGCTCGACGTCTATCCTCCAAGATAACCTGAGTCGCTCCCATCTCCCTCTCGTACTACCCAAGTAGACAGTGGTCAAGATGGTGCTCTTCCCGCTTCAAGATAGCCCTGGGTGGGAAAGCGGTATGTCCAAGCCCTCGAGAAGAAAGAGAAGCCGGGCCGGATCACTCATGTCCAATGACACCACCTCCATGGTCCTGATGTCCTCCCAATCACTCAATGGCTCCTGTAAAGCCCCAAACCGCCCGGATACCAAGCGGGGTATGTAGAAGGACGACCAACAGAATCACGGAACCCTCACAAGATAAGACTCCTGAAATATCCTCCTGGTCTACAACCTCCCGTGTGGTATCCACCAACGGATGTCCGAAGTGGATAGCCTAGCCATCATCGACTCCCAGCTACCACCGTTCCTCGCCGCCTAGGTGCACCTCTCCGAGAGATCACCCAAGGGCACCGAGTCGGCAAAGCCCCGTGCAAAGCCCCGAGCCTCTCCCGCAGCCCACAAGAGTCAACATAGCCGGACTCCTGACCTCATGAAAGCGGTCTCCCGAGCCATCCCATCGATCCCATGAAATGTCTCTCCCAAAACCAGCGGGACAATATCCTTCCCAGCCCTCTGAGCCTCTGACCATGTCCAAGAGGCCACTATAGACAGATCCCCACGGACTCGGCAGCTGAACAAAACAGAGAATATGCAGAGAATGAAAGCATCCATAGCCACCGTGGTCGCAGCCATATCTGGAGACCCAAACCCGTCCGGGATATCGAAAGGTCAATCCTATCCGGGCTACCATCATCCTCTCGCCTCTCCCAAAGGAATGCAGAAAAGATGCAAGCTTTACCGTCACCGGCACGTCTCCGATCAGCGGAATAGATATAGCCTCGGTCTCGGGACCCCCAATCAAGGCTCAAGTCCTCGTGCGTTGGGACAATTTCGTTGTAAGAGAAGCAAGTAAACATGTCTCCTGACGTCCCGTAACTTTGCTGCGGCTCTCAACGGGTCCAAATCGGGCGGGAGATCCCTCAAATGCCATAAAGACTTGATCTTGAAGGAAGAATCAAGCCCCTTGTGATTTTGGAAGTTATATCTCGCCCAAGATTGAAGACCGGATAGAAAATGGTCTCGCTTCCCCTTTGCAATCTAACGGGATTCTCCATCGCAAAGTGTTCAAAGATGGTGCTTTTAGGTCCAAAATATGCTCGGGAACAATTGGGACAAGTCTAGAGTGAAAATGAAATGAAATGGCCAAGCCTTGCTTTTATTCGAGAAAATAACCAGCTCGAGACAGGCGTAGCCGCACGGCTTCATTTGCCCTCAAGGCCATGCCGCACGGCTACATTAGCCCTCTGCGAAAAAATTCTGCAGCAACCAAAGTTGCTGCCCAAGTGGAGTTTTCACCCCACTTTTTCAACCAAAACACTGTACAAAAACATATCCGAAGCCATTCAAGCATTTATATACCATTATAAATCATTTTGGCCCAGATTTCGGCCCAATTCCAAGCAAAAAAGTCGCCCCCAAGGCTCGAGATAATATGCAAATTGAAAAAGCATAAATTAGAAAAGTAAATAAAACATAAATACAATGTTTTCGCCCCATCGGCACCCAAATAAAGCAAAAAATAAACAAGTTGTGCATAAAAATTGTTCATTGTTTGTTTTCGTTCCAAATCTATTCTGGAGACCTCCTAGGCCTCCGATTCTTCTTCCTCCTCATCGCTGCTCAGCTCATAAATGCTAGCCTCCCTCATCAAGTCCTCCCGGTCGCTCACGTCGAGACAAAATGGACATTATCGTGCCCGTACTCGGCCAGTTTGCTCCCGAGAATGTCGGCGTTGGGTCCCCGCCCCGAGGCATGGCACCGGGAAGAGTACTCCGAGGCCGATGAGGTAGGCGTTTGTGCCCCAGACGTGCCGTCTCTTGCACCCAGGCTCCTGTGCATCCGCTGCCGCCTTTGAAGCGCAGGCCGGCTTCCTCGAAGAGACCGGCACATGTCCTTCCGGCCCCTATTCGCCCGACCGGCCTATCATAAGTGCGAGCCGGAACTCCGAGAAAAAGAAGAAAAAAAATCTCGAGAAAATCTCGGAAAATTGCAAAAGCGAGAAAATCAAAGCTAAAAGGGAATAAGACCCTAAGAGTACACTTACGGTGCTATTAGGCGGCAAGGTGTCTTTGGGGCTCCCTAGCATCGGGGACAAGTATCCTCATCCTCCTCGGCACTCCATGGATCACATAGGACAGATGCCAAGGAGGGATCGGCGGGTCGGTAGGCTCATCCTCCCCATATCCCCGAGTGACCGCCCGGCTTCACTAGCTTCTGTGGCGTCCTCGGGCGCTTCTCCACAAACACGGCGTAGGGGTATCCATATCAAAATACTCCCTCTCGCAGCCACGCCCGCACAGGTACCTGCAATCTCATCCTCTCGGCCAATCCACAGGCCGTAGCATCCGTCTTTGGAGGGTCGAGAGGAGTAATGGCATCTAGTGGGGAACATGACCATCTTTGCCTCGAGAAGCGGTCCCCAGGATAGATGACATCACATGTCGGCCCAGTGAGCCACCTCCTGCGCCTCGTCACCTCAATGGCATCTCCCGGCCAAGATCTCAGGATACCGCCCCGGGGGTAGAAGTCCACTCCATCGTGCCCATCCCTGTTGATGACTGGCCTCACCATTTTGTAGTCGAAAGTGATCCGGGTCTTCCCCGTGAATTTATCCCTCGCATCTCCCCTCCAGCGAACCATAGCAGGGAAGATGGTGACATCACTCTGCTGGTTCCAAGGAAAGAACCCGATCACCTCGCAAAACCAGGCCTGCATGTTCAAAACATCAAAAGGTCATTCTCTCTCTTATAAAAGTCTCAAGACAGGAAAAGAGAAAAGGAGAAAAGAAGGGAGACTACCTCAAGGGCAAATGAGAAGCAGTCCATGGAAGCAGCCTTGTTCCGACTGTACATGTCCAACGAGAAGTACAACTCCGCCAATCCGGCCTCTCCCCAAGAGACCGTCCCTATCCCATCAACATCCTCCAGAGAGTCGAGGAGGCAAGTCATGGCCAGTGTCCCAGAATTAGCAAAAATGGTGACTGATAGCATCAACCATATGAATGCTCTAGCCAGGCCGTCAAGGGCCACATCATTAGCAAGAAAGTTCTCGCATGCAAGTCTCGAACCGCCACCTCGACGTTCCGCGTCTCCATCCCGGCCCCTTGGGAATCAGCTCAAACCCTACCAAAGCCCGGGAACTCCTCGGGCGTAATATGGTCCCTCCAAGTCACGGGCCTCCCTGAACCGTAGGCCGCAATAGCCGTGAAATCGGCAGGAGTCACCGTCGGCTCTCCCCACTCAGTGAAAGCTATGTGTACCGTCCCACCGTAACTCGAAAGGGCCCGGACCAAGCCCTTGCTCTTAGAGGTGATGTGAACACCCCCGCCAATGGCCTCTACAAATGCATCCAGCCGGTAGCCCTCACTCACCGCTTGGGATTCACCCCATTCTTCTCAAAATCCGGCATCCTCTGCCAAAGCTTGACTGCAATCTCGGATGGTCCTCTAGACTTGTTCTCCTGTAGACAAGCACAAAGAAAAAAAAAGAAGCGTCAGTCCTTCATATCATTTCAAAAGCATGCATATATTCAAAAGTGCACATATTTTCAAAAGAAAAGCATTCACAAAAGTTTTTCTAGCATTATTTGCATCAAAAAACGTGTCTTTCATCACTTGAAACACGTCATTGCTTTCCTAAAGCACAAAATCACAATTCTTCGCACATAAGCATTTTTTTTTTTTCAAAAAAAAATGGCATGCATGAATCATTTTCATCTTCCAAAATCATGTTTTCTCATTGAAAATCAGAATTTTGACCTAGTTCTAGCACAAGGCAAGAACTCCGTCTCATATTTTGAAAAATTCTCATTCTTACTTCATTTTGCGAGAAAAAAGTGAGTCATTCTCATAATTTTGTCAAACAAGTTGCACATTGCACATTCTTAGCCTCATAGGTTGTTCATGCATCTCAAAAAAAAATCATTCAAAATCCTAAAATTCGGGTCGAGCCCTAAATCATTCAAAATTCAAGCAAAATCATCGGATTTGAGCAAAATGAGAATGCTTACCCCAACCGATCGCGGGTTCGTTGATTTATGCTCCCTTCTCCCCGGGTAAAGCTCCGATGGAGGCGTAAGGAAGTCATACTTCCTCTCCGTCCGAACGAGCTCCTTTCTCCTCCTTCTCGCGGCCGCCGAGATGCTTCTTCTTGCTTGCCTCGGTATGGGATTGCCCTCCGGATCCATCTCAAATCAAAGGGAAGCAAGAGGGATTGAAGAAATTTCGAAATTCTCTCTCTCTCTTTTTTCTCTCTCGGCTGAAGTGGGCGGCAACAAGTGCCCAGTCCCCGTTCAAACCTGATTTTAAATAATCTGGAAAAAACAGGCTTCTAGCCGTACGGCTTCTTTTTCTCCATCTCGTGCCGGGCGGCTTCATTCGCTCTGAGCAGAAATTACAATCCTGCCCCTGGACCTTCCACCTGGGCATGCAATTTCCGTTATCTTTTAACCAAGATAACATCTTTTCAGAAAATATCCCTTATCTCTTTAGCAATCAAGCTTTATTTCCAGTCGCCTCCGTTAATTCCGTTATAACGGGATAACACTAGGTGACAACCTCCGAATTGTCAGAACTCTAGACTTGTGCTACCTCTATCCGCGAATAGTGACGTATGCCCAAGTCATTCCAACTTGTGCTACCTCTATCCGCGAATAGTGACGTATGCCCAAGTCATTCCAACTTATGCTACCTCTATCCGCGAATAGTGACGTATGCCCAAGTCATTCCAACTTGTGCTACCTCTATCCGCGAATAGTGACGTATGCCCAAGTCATTTCAACTTGTGCTACCTCTATCCGCGAATAGTGACGTATGCCCAAGTCATTCCAACTTGTGCTACCTCTATCCGCGAATAGTGACGTATGCCCAAGTCATTCCAACTTGTGCTACCTCTATCCGCGAATAGTGACGTATGCCCAAGTCATTCCAACTTGTGCTACCTCTATCCGCGAAATAGTGACGTATGCCCAAGTCATTCCAACTTGTGCTACCTCTATCCGCGAATAGTGACGTATGCCCAAGTCATTCCAACTTGTGCTACCTCTATCCGCGAATAGTGACGTATGCCCAAGTCATTCCAACTTGTGCTACCTCTATCCGCGAATAGTGATGTATGCCCAAGTCATTTCAACCTGTGCTACCTCTATCCGCGAATAGTGACGTACGCTCAAGTTTCCCAACTTAAGTTACCTCTATCTCCGTCATAAAGAGATAGCGCCATAAGCTCTAGCTTCCTCAGGTGACAGCCTCCGAATTGTCAAAATCTCAAGGATCCTAGACATCGTTCCTAACTATCTAGTGATGCTTGAACTACGATCAAGGCTTGATTCCTCCGGGATACGTAGGTAGCCTTTTATAAAAGGTCCAGCCATTCGACCACTTTGGTCACCCTGTTTCTTTGTCACTCCTCAGTGATAAAGCGCCCCCTCATAGAAGTTCAGATATCCGACCACCTGGGTCACTCCTAGCATATCCCCAGTAGGATCAATTGCTTGACCTCCTAGGTCATTTTCTCTTCTTTGTCCCCGGCAAGAGACCAGTTTCTCTTCTTCCTTCCCCAGCGGATCCTAATCCCGAACTACGGCCTGGCTTGATTCCTCCGGGATACGTAGGTAGCCTTCCAAAAGGTTCAGCCACTCGACCACCTTGGTCACCCAATCTGTCTCGGCATTCGCCAGATCGGATCCTTTTCTATCGACAACCCCACTCGCCTTGCAAGTGACGTTGCCGAGGGGCTTCTGTAAGTACCCAAATCTGGCTCATGCCTTCCGGTTAATTTTCCCGACATTTCGGTAAGTTTTCCGGTAATTCCCCGGACTTTCCTAGTGTTCCGGAAATGTCCTGGAGCAGTCCCAAATTAAAATTAGGGCTGTATGGAGCCTTCCTAATTAAGAAAACACGTTTTTCTTAATTAGGGAGAAGGTTCTAGAATAATGCCACCTTGCATGGTTCTAGAATGCTGAGTCATAATGGATAAGACCGCACGGCCTCATTTGCAAAGGGCCTGCAGCCGCACGGCTTCATTAGCCTTATCCAGACTGCCTATAAATAGAGCCCTCCTCTACACAAGAACAACAAAAACAACAACACAATCAACAACAAACACACACACTCCACAAAGAATCAAGACGTGAAGAAAACCCTTGAAGGCTCAAGAAGGCGAAGAAGAAGCTCAAGAAGCCATCTCCCTCCTCCTTGAAGACCCAAGACGAACCTCTCCTCCTAGCTCCGTCCGAAGAAGCGAAGGAAACGATTGGTAACCTCGCACGCCCTAACCTTGCATTTTAATTGATATACTTGCTCATTGCATTCATATATCTTGCTTGGGACTTGGCATTTATTCATAAAGATCATTTCTTTATCACCCCCTTCCCCTTTGCATGCATTAAGACCTCATTTGTCATAAAAATGTAGTCTTTTTCATAAAGGTGCATCCTTTGCACCTAAAATCCCTATTTTTCAATAAAAATGTTATCTTTATGCATCATTTGCACATAAAGATCAAATCTTTTTCAATAAAAATGCATCCTTTGCATCAAAACCCCTTTTTCAATGCATCATTTGCATAAAAATCCTATCTTTATGCATCATTTGCATAAAGATCATTTCTTTCAATCAAAAAGCAGCATTTGCTAAAACCAAAATGTCATCTTTTCATTAAAGAGTCATTTTTCATCATGCATTTCCCCTTTCCCTCAACCTTGGAACGGACCGGTGTAAAAGTTCTCATCTTTGCATCGTTCCTTCCATTAAAGGTTCATGATTTCTTTAGGAAAAGGATAACTTTGAACCCTATATCTCCGATTATCGCTTAAGAATGAGTATGAAGCCTCTATACGAGCTCGACCGTCTTAAAGCGTAGGATCGATGGGCTAAGGACATTCCTTCCTAAAGAACCTCATCTTTGACCAAAAGAGAGTCATTCTCTCGATCACGCAAGTCCCGAGGGTCCCGAGGTTAAAATGCGATGATCACAAGTCATAAGATGAGGACGGGATCATAATCCCAAACACATAAATTCCAAGGAATCCCGAGCGACAACCAACAAATGGTTTGTACGTCCGGAAGATAACTTGGGACATTCCCCCTTTTACTCTCAAACACATGCACACAAAGAAAGCACGCAAGCAAACACGATTAATGAAATCTCGGGAGACTTGCTCCGGCAAGGCACTTTGGGTGAACGCCAAACGTTCTTCCCAAGGGGTAACTTAACCTCCGAACCCATAAAACCTTTTTTTCAAAGTTTTGAGGTAATCAAAATGGCGTGGCGACTCCGTTTTTTCAAATAACTCGGATGTCTTCAAACTCGCGTGAATTCCAATAAACAAAAATTTTTGGCACACATTCACAGCGGTGGTATTTGCATTGTAAATTTGGAGACATTACTTGTTTAGGGTAACTTGGCAGATTTACACGGATCATAAGAATATTATATATTTTCACTTAGAAGGAGCTTAACATGAAGCAAAGGAGATGGCTGGAGTTGCTTAAGGATTATGATTGTACCATTTGGTACCATCCAGGGAAGGCCAATAAGGTGGCCGATGCATTAAGTATGAAGAGTCGAGGAACATTAGCGGTGTTAATTTCTAAGGGGATAAGTGCGTGGAATAACCTAGAGGTTTCAAACTTTGAAGTGCGAATTAAAGGGTATTTGACTCTGCTGAGGGTTCAGCCGACACTTTTGAACACAATTAAGGAAGCATAAGAAATTGACGAAGAGGCAGTAAAGATGCAAGAGAGTATAGCCAAGGGAAAGTTAAGTCCACGATATGTGGGACCGTTAGAGATCCTTGACAAGATTGGGGAAGTGACCTATAGATTGGCACTACCACCGGTATTAGCTGAAGTGCATAATGTGTTCCATGTCTCCATGCTAAGGAAGTATATTCACAATTCGAGTCACGTGATCAAGTACAAACAGCTAAGAGTTCGTGCTGATTTGACTTATGATGATAGGCCGATCAAGATCGTCGACAGAAAGGACGAGAATGTAAGAAAGCGGTTGGTTCCTTATGTGAAAGTACATTGGAGCAACCATACCGAAAGGAAAGCAACTTGGGAACTAGAAAGCGAAATGCACGAATTGTATCCCGAACTGTTTTCAGACTAAGGTTCGTTAAGTTTGGGGACAAACTTCTTTTAAGGGGGTAAGAATGTAAGAACCCGAAAATTTAAAAACTTTTAATTTAATTATTTTATTAGAAAATAATTAATTTAATTACAATTATTAATTAATATTTAATAATTAGGCTATTAAAGGTTAAGTAAATGGGTTGGATGGTTTAATCAAGTTGGGCTAAGTAAGTGAGCTTGTAAACTTAAGGGGTCCAAGGAGGATAATACCCAAATATAAATAACCAAAACCCTTCCTAAATTTCCATAATTCACATTAGAGAACAAAAAAAATCAAAACCCTAAACCTAAGGGGGGCGGCAGCCGCAGAGGGAGAGGGGAGCACAGTCGAGTTCTTGACCTTCTTTGGTCAAGTTTTCTTAACCATAATCAAGGTAATGTAAAATCCTAAATTCTAGTTTTCGTTTCATTCAATTTGAATTATTATTGAATTAGTTATGAATTTTTGAAGATTGAAATTATTTGTTCTAGGATTGATTATATATCATAAATAATTATTCTTTGGGGTTTTAAAATTGATTGATGATTATAATGATGGAAGGATTTAGTGTTTAATGATTAGGAGTATAACCTAATGATGAATCTTAAATCTTGAATAATAAGAATATGAAACTTGAATTTTTAAGATGTAGAAATCCCTAATTATGTTCTTGGGTTGAATTAAATTATTATGTAAATGATTCTTGGATGAAAAGATGGAACGAAAATAATGTTTTGGGCATAATAAGGTTCAGCCGAATGACATTATGGTGTGTAGGTATGTTTGGATTGAAATCGTTAAGCTTTTTGGTTATTTTAAAAGATCACAGTTAAGTTTCAAACTAAAAAGGACTAAACTGAATGGTTTATAGGCTGAAACCGTTAGAATTATGACCTTACAGTTAGGAATTAGCTGGAAAACTTAACTGAAGGACTAAGCTGTAAAGTTCAAAACTACTGGAGGACCAAACTGTAATTAATTGAAAGTCGAGGGACTATTCTATAATTAATTGAAAGTCGAGGGACTATTCTACAATTAATTGAAAGTCAAGAGACTATTTTGTAATTAATTAAAAGTTGAAGGATTATTTTGTAATTATCTAAAAGTTGAAGAACCAATTGGTAATTATCTAAAAATTGAGGGACTATTTTGTAATTACCTAAAAGATGGAGGACCTTTTGTAATTAGCCAAAAGTAGAAGGGCTTAAGTAGAAATCCTAAAAGAGGAAAGTTACTTTAAAGTTAAGAATTATGAAAAGAATAGAAAAGAGAACAACCTTAAATAAAATCAACCTATAAATAGGGAAATACAAATCCAAGAATAATGGAATTTCCAAATAAGGAAAGTTTTCAAAAATAGAAACTTTCCCAAACTTAGAATATTACTAAATAAAGAAAGGAAAGAAGTTAAATTATAACGCATGAGGTTTAACTGAGTAGAGATAGTTAACGACAAATGCGAGATACTAAGTTACTCTTTCGTGGTTGTAGATACGCACGGGAAGAGCTGTCCAAGAAGTTAGACCAAGGTAAGGGATTACGCTCCTTAGCAATTGATTGTTTCATATCCTTTGTGTTAGGATTCTAAAAGTTTCATAAAGTATATGCTACCAAGTGGCCGGTAGTGATTTGTATTCCCTCGTTATGAACGTTCTTGGAAAATCTTACCATTGATGCGTTTTGTTCAATGTGTATTTATGTGAATTGAAATTGACTTATGTGTTCTCGTACCATGAACACTGTGTATATATGATGTAAATTGTCCAATTGTTAAGGACTTTATATGTTTGGGGTCGTTACATTGAAATGACTTAAGGATTTTTTATGTTTGGGGTCGTTACATTGAAATGACCTAAGGCCTAACAGATTGAAATAGTCTCAAAGTTAAATAAATTGGTCTAAACAGATTGAAATGACCTTCACTATAGAAGGAAGTGATCTAAATTCTATAGATGTGATTATCATGATGCATCAGAATAAGGAGGCGCTTTGATAATAGCGTAAGAGAACCTTATTCAACGATTGCCTGAAAAGGTGTATCGAAGTCGCCTAGATGAAAGGTGCAAAAGTACTTGGAATAGACGGACAAGTATGTGTAAAGTTCCATGGGTTATTTGTAAAAGTGCCACTACTTGTTATTTGAAAAAGTATCTCTATTTGGCATTCTCAGTACCTAATCTATTTATTGTACATGTTATCTGTTCATTGATATATTGCTAAACTCCGTTCGTTCCGGTCGTCTCTTCTTAGAAATCGAAGAGACCCCGTATGAACTTACTGAGCTTTGTTCGCTCACCCTTTCATATTCTTTCCCCTCCCAGGTAATAAATGTTTGGAGTGGATTGGTTGCGTGTTTGATGGATTAGCGGCTTTTGGAGTTAAAATAATTATTTTAGAACATTAAGTATTTTGAGCTAGTGGTTTGTACTAGCCGTAGAGATTGTTACCGTTTTCATTATTTAAGTTTATTTCAAATAGTGGTTAGTACATTTGAATTATGATTTTAGTAGCCGTTGGAGGCTATTCCATTATTAAATTAAGTATTATTATTATGTATGGATTTTGGGGTCGTTACAGTTGGTATCAGAGCTTTGGTTTTAGGTCACATGGGAGACTGTTAGAGCATTAAGCATACTAGAAGAATTAGTACTTGAGTATAATTGGGCCTACCTTGAAAGTAATTGGGACAGAGGATTTTAGGGTAAAATTTCTCAAGAGTCTAACTATGAAATTGTGGAAATTAAGAGATTGTAATTGAGAAGTTAGCACTTTTGAAAAGATGCTCATTTAGGAAACCTTCTATAGTCAAAAACCTTCTATATCTGAGAAGTTACTATTTAGAAACCTACTATTTTGGAACCTTCCAATTATGGGAATCTACTATTTGTGGAAACCTTCTATGCAGGAAACTTTCTACGTTTAGAAACTTTCTTTATTAAGAAACTTACTATTCTGAGGAACTTGCTATATTAGAAACTTTCTATTTGGAGAACTTACCATTTTTGGGAAAGAACCTAGAATAAAATTCCCTTGGAAGTATAACAAGATCCTCCGAGTAATCTAGAGGACAACTACAACAACAACAACAACAACAACAACAAAGCCTTAGTCCCAAAATAATTTGGGGTCGGCTAACATGAATCCTCATATGTTATCGTGAAAATAAAAATAATAAAAATAAAAATAATAAAAATAAAAATAAATAAATAAAAATAAATAAATAAATAAATTAAAAAAAAATTAAAAAAAAATCAAGTGAGAGAGCAAGCTTACCAATGGTATTATGAGCTTAAAGATTTGAAGGCCAATGTGCCAGTAGCTGAAGTGTCAAACGAAGGTAACTTAGTGAATGAGAATGCTATGGAAGGAGTAGCTGAGGAAATGATAGGGAGTGAAGCTGCTCCGATTTTGATTGATGATGAGAGTGAGAGGGAGCTGGAATCGACCAAAGAGGTGGCAACCCCGGTTCGTAGGCCAAGAGGATCCACGAAGAAGGTGCAGATTCCGAGTGGAAGACCTAGGAAGAGTGTAGCTCCATGAATGAGAAGTGGAGTATTATACTATTTTACGGTTAATTCTAGAAGTGATACAAATTTAGCAAGTTTTAGTTATGATAGAAAGAACTTGAGATATTTATGATTTACGTTTTGAATTTATGAAGTGAAAACTTTATTTTAGTCAAGAATCCATCTTTGTGGAGTTTAGAAATGCGTTTCTCATTTATATGGCCAAGACGACAATGCCATAAGTAAGTGTGGTTTACATCATTGGGTTTGGATCTCTTGTTAATGTTATAGACATCATTATCACGATTTTCAACATCAATGATATAAAGGCCATTGAATGAAATAGCAGTACAATAATGCATATCACTCTTGTAAATGGAAAACTTCTTATCACATATAAGAAAATTAAAACCTTCATTATCCAAACATGAAATCGAAATAATATTCCTACTTAAAGTTGGAACGTAATAACAATTGTTCAAAACAAGTATTAGTCCATTAGGTAAAGTAACTTCATAAGTTCCTACGGCTAATTCTGCAACTCTTGCTCCATTCCCCACACGTAGGTCCACTTCACCCTCTTCAAGCATCCTTATGTTCTTTAGACCCTGCACATTTAAACAAATGTGAGTTCCACATCCGGTATCCAATACCCAAGAACTAGAAGTAGATAGGAATATATTTATAACAAAGATACCTGAAGTCGAAGCAACACCTTTGCTCTTCTTCAGTGCTTCCTTGTATTTTGTGCAGTTTCTCCTCCAATGTCCAATCTCATTGCAATGGAAGCAGACTGTGTCCTCTTGGGACTTGGGCTTAGCCTCTTTAGGCTTGGCAGCCTCTTTAGGTTTAGCAACATTTGCCTTAGGATTTGCAACCTCTGCCTTTCCCTTACCCTTGAAACCCTTCCCCTTATTAACCATCAACACTTGATCGGTTTTCTTCTCGACAATATTGGTTTCCGCAGTGTTCAACATTTGAACTAACTCGAAAATGTTTTTATTCATGCCTCCCATGTTATAGTGCATTATGAAATTACTAAAACTTTTGGGCAATGAAATCAATATTATGTCAGTGGCCAACTCTTGGCTAATTGGAAAACCGAGCCTTTCAAGATGCTCAATGTGGCCCTTCAACTTAAGAGCATGGGGACCAATAGCTTGTCCTTCACTCATCTTGCATGAGGTCAGGACCTTAACTGTGTTATACCTTTCTTGCCTAGCTTGAACTTGGAACATTTCCATCAGTCGATTGTTCAGATCAACTGTCCCTAAGTGCTCAAGATCCTTCTGAAGGTTCTTGCACATGGCGGAGAGCATGAGGCAACCAACATATGTAGCATCACGCTTATGCTTCAGATATTGATCCTTCAATGCCCTAATAGCATTGGCAGCAGGTTTAGGTGGAATAGGTTCCTCGAGAACGTACAGTTTTTCCTCTTACCTGAGAATAATTCTCATGCTACAGATCCAATCCATATAGTTTGTACCATTCTCTTCCAACTTTTCCTTCTCAAGGATAGATCCCAGTGACAAATGATTATTGTTTGATGCCATTTATTCTACAAAAAGATATACATAAAATATGAACACATATAAGTAAACATATCATATGAGAAGTGTAATGCATTTACATGAAAATAAATGCTCCCACTAAATTATACACCTTCCAATGCAAATAAGCATAATATACATTTAATGGGCTAAGATCCAACTTTAATTTAATTTCAAGTTTGCTATGGCAAACCGCTCAAAACTAAATTAATTAGGTAGAAACATCAATCATATCACATATATGACCCTTAGATCTTTTATGAGATTTATTCAAGACATCATATGTCTAGGCATATTTTAATCTCATCTTATGCCTTGGGTCCAAAACCATTTTGATAACCCAATTAAGTTCATTCACTTTAAACGTATAGGAACCACCATTTCCTCATCTTGCTCGCAGACGAATAGAATCAAAGTACCTTGCTATGGCAAGCCCACCCAAAACTATCTGAATGGTCTCAAGTGTTTTAATCATGAAGTGGCATAAAGAACTTAAAAGTTAAATGAAGGTTCTTAAAAGTAGATTATAAGCATATCAGCAAAGATAGTCATAATCGTGCACCAGGTAAGTTCACAGGAAGATAGGTGAGCCACAAGGACTACTTAAGTACCAAATCTCTCCTTCGACAGAACTCTCCTAGACATCCACAATCAGAAATCAGCTCTGATTTGCAACATAATCAACACTTTGAATAAACAATCAGTTTCCTTTTAAATTTTACGTAATATGACTTGTTTCTCATAAACAATCATAAACCAAAATCTTAATGTTTCAATCTAAACATTAAGGAAATTATAATACAATGTTTCAACTAAACATCTAAAATTCTTAACACGTAAGAACACTTAATTCATGCATCGCAACAATTAATAAAATCATATTTTAATTAACTAAGCATGCATAAACAATGAATTAATCTAGCATAGCCCTATAAACTTAATTTTCAGAAATTTATAGCATCCAGATTAACACATAAACATATCAGATTGTAAACACATTCATAGATTAACAAGATTGTTTATCAAAACTGATTATGCCCAGATTGGGCTAGTTTTGTCGCGTGACAGAGGCATGCTTTGTCGCGTGACACAAGTAGCCTATGTCGCGTGACACAATCAAGAAGTGTCGCGTGACATCTTGATACCAGATTCGCAGATTTGCAGATTTCATCAATTCTAAATCACAGAGCAATTAAATCATACAAACGACTTTTTAACAGATTCAATTCAATATCATTAGAACACGATTTAGGCATATTGTTACAAAAACAATCAATCCATTGCATACAAAACATGCAAAAGAACATATAAACAATTTATATCACTTTTCTAGCATGTTAATTCAAACTTAATGATACGAACGGGGCTCTGATACCACTGTTGGGTTTTATGGGTCCATGCGTAGCGGAATTAAGCATCTAATAACACAAAACCCAAGAGCCTAGGATCCGTTCTATACAATTAATTTGAATTCCTATGAGATAGAAATAACCAACCTTGAACGCTTTCCGTTCTTGAGCTATCGAACGATTTAACAATGTGATTTTGAATCACAAACTTCGTTCTTCAGATTGCTTGAACTCTAGGCCTTAATCGTTGAACGAGCGAAGACCCTCTTTCGGTATCCACACCTTCGAATGAACCAAGAATGACTTCTTGAAGATTGTTAGATCTCTTAAACCTATGAAGAATATTGAGAATGTATGTTGTGATTTTCTTTTTAGAAATTCGGCTAGAATATTAGGGTTGACAGACCTTCATATATATCCTACATTAGTATGGTATATGTTTCCTAATCAAATTAGGAAACCAGTCTATGAAACCGCCTCAGGACCTGTTGTGTCGCACGACCACACGAAGCACATGGCCTAGTTGTGTCGCACGACCAGACAAGGCTGATGAGGAATTTCTCAGTCATTCTTCCTCTGGTTTAATCAATTCATTCTAGTTGTGTGTGACCAAATAGGATTATATTATGTTGGCAATGAGCTCGATCACATCGACTCTCATAAGACATAAGTGGACTCTAGCAAGCAATTATGTCTACCCAAATAATATAACGTAAGAGTTCACGTTTCCAATGGTACACTTCCATTTCTCCCTTTGTCTCATGATGTTATATTGAACACAAGTCATGGTCCTCGTCAACTTGTCTTTGTTCAATGCTTTCTCGATTTCGAGTACAATGATAATCCAATCGTATTGGGGTATGGCCATACACTTTCATCATTATCACTCATCGAGGGGCCCAAGCAAAACATCTCTCTTTCGAGGGACAAATTCCATCTTGACTTATCATCCTTCCCATCATGAATCTGATCATGCCAAAGATAGCCTTTATAAATATCGTGTTAAGATATCGTTTGACTAAAATCAAACATGACTTTCATCATATATAAGGTCATGATAATCTCAGGTCTAGGGACTAAATGAAGTGACCTTATGAGATTTAATTATGATATTTGACCATGACATAAATCTCATACGGGTCAAGTCCAGTCACTTGTTCTCTAACAAGTACCCATAAATTTAATGTGCATCTCTATGCATATAATCATCATATGATTATCCATTAACATTTATACTAATTATTCACATAATAATTAGGGACGGAGATTATTACAGACAAATATGCAAAACATATAATAATCAAATAATAAACTATTCATATAATAATAAATGATGTCAACACATAAGTCTATCAACTATAGGCCTAGGGCATAACACTAACACGGAGGTCAGATTACGTTTTGGGAAGAGTATCTGGAGATTACCCGAAACGCCTCGCATGACGAGTCTTTCTACCTTTCTCGAAAAGTGTGCGTGTGTGTGTGTTCGTGTTACTTTTGAAAACGAGTTTGAATGACAAACTTTAATCTTGGTTTGAATGACAAACGTTGATTTTAAAAAGGTGTTTTGCGTGGCAAACCTTTGATTTTGAGGGAGTTTGAAAAGGAGTTCGAATGGCGAACTTCGATTTTGAACCGGACATTATGATGTTACCCTTTTTTGATGAAAACGACGGCAAGTAAGAAGCGATTGACAAGTCATTTTGTGACTCAGATGTTTGAATGTAAATATTATCAACAAACCAAATGGTTTGGACTTGTAAATGACAGTATTGAAATTGATGGTATCAACGGATCGAATGATCCGGACAGTAAAAATACGAATCGACGAACCTAACGGTTCGGATTGTAAAGGTGCGTAAAGTAAATAGCAATATCAACGGATCAAACTATCTGGACGGTAAATAGAAATCAATGAACCAAACGGTTCGGACGGTAAAAGTGCGAATCAACGGATCGAACGATCCAGGCAGTAAATGACACAAAAGTAAAAAATGGGGCCCGAATGCCATTTTAACCCTAAATTACATCTCTCGAGGGAGAAAAGATGATAGAGGACTAAAACGTATCGAGACCCGTAGATGGCGTTTCGTCTACATTTTGAAAACTTTGATCGGATCGAAAGTAGCGTATGACGCGTAAAACGAGACAATGCGGGGTTTGAGAGTGAGAGTGTTACCAATGGCTAGGTGTTGACTCTTTTACTCGGGAGGATGTATACGGGAAACAAAAAGGTGTTTACAAGGTGTTTCGAACGTGTTTGGCTTGGAAAACATGGTTTTCACGCAAATCGAGGCGTTTTCGAGGCTCGGGAGGGTGTTTGGTTGCTGGAACCGAGGTGAAATGGAGGAGGAGTAATATTTTGGGCCTTTTTTACTGAGGGAGAGTGACTGTATTTATAGGGGGTGAAACTGAAGAACAGGCCGTCCGGCCATATCCTCAATTTCAGGGACTTTTGAGGTAATTTGAGAATTGCTGAGACTGATTGATAATCTTGAAGAACAAGCCCGCCGGCCAGTAACTCAATTTGAGGGCATTTTAGTCTTTTCAGCCTTGAATTTGATTGATGTTGATGGGAGGGAGCTTGCATGTGTGCCATGTGTCCCGTTTAGTCATCAAGGAAGGGTTTTTTTGTTCCGTTAAGTCGGGTTTTGACTGTTTTCTAAATAAATGTTCGAGAAAATATCGGAACAGTCCTAGAAAGTCCCAAAAATTGCGTATTTTTGGAAAAGTGGTATTTTACGTGTGTGAATGTGTGTTGCGTTCACTTTGGATTTTGGATGTACGGGGCAGTCCTGGAAAGTCTCGTTAACTTGGAAAGTGTGAGTTAACGGATTGTAACGGTCCGGATTTGGGTACTTACAGTAGCCCCTCGGCGACGTCACTTATGAAGGAAGTGGGGTCGTCGAAAAAGATGAGGATCCCAAATCGGGGAGATGCCTTATGGAGAGACCTAGATGGTCAAATGGTTGGACCCTAAAGCAAGGATTCCTACGTATCCACGGGGGAATCAAGCCGATCGTAGTTCCTGTCTGTTAAGTGTAAGGGACTTAACAAACTGACGGTCCACCCCGAAACCTGCACGACAAAGAGACAATACTCAAGAAAGATAAATCAGAAAAGCATGACTAAAATTATAAAAGAAATGATAAATACCTACCGAAGCATCTGGATCAACTCGGTAGCAGGAGGAGCCTGGGAGGGACACAGATACCCGCCTCCGGGTAGAATCCCCGCGAACATAAGTGAAGTCCGCCCCAGGCACAGGAACATCTCGAGGGTTCGACGAACCTTCCATCCTCTCCATGGCCAGCACCTGCGGCGTCCTCAACTTCCTCCTCACGAAGGACCCGTACTCCTCGCCCTCTAAGACATAGTCATCGGCTTCCACCCCGCCCCGATACCTCTCAATCACCAGATAGCCCCTCTCGAAAGGACTCAGCATGTGAAACGGGGGATCCATCGGAGCACAAGGAGCGACGCCATCGCCATGCTGCCAAAGGACCCGCTCACCCAAGTACATGACGTCGCAAGTGAGGCCCCGCAGGAGTTTCCTCTGCCTCATCACCCGGGGTCCACCCTCCAGATCCTCACGTCATACCGTGACCAGGGATACAGCTGGAAGCTCTCTGGGGTATCCTTCTCCAGATGCCTTTTCACACCGTCGTAGCTGAGCGTGATCTTCCCCCGGCTACTCCTTATCTTCCTCAGAGGTTGTGCCCAGCATAGCATGGCAGGGTACCCCAACAAAACGTCCTCGTGACGATCCCATTCCTAGCACTGGAAGATCTCATATCACCACACCTGCCACGGTAAGATAAATAGCAGTTCAGACAAAAAAAACAGAAAAAAAAAAGAAAAGAGGAGCAACGACAAATACAAAGCTATAAAATCGTACCTCCAGAGCAAAATCAAAGCATCCCAGAGAGCTGGCCGCGCCCCTACTGAACTTGTTTATGGCAAAGTAGAGCTCGGCTAAGACTGCTTCTCCCAAAGAGATGTCGCACACCCTCTCCAAATCCACCAAGGACTCAAGCAGAGGAAATAGAGCCGTGGTAGCGTGGTACGGAAATAGTGTCAAGGAGAGGGTAAACCATAAAAATGAGCGCGCCAACAGCTCCGCAGTTACTCCCATGGGATCCCTCCGGTACCTCCCGATGTTGATCCCAATCTTTGCCTCTACCTTAGAGTACAACATGCCTAAACCCTTATGAGGCGCAGGCTCAAACCCCAACATCTCAATCAATCGCTCATCGGACATTCGACCCTTCCACTTCACCGACTCCCCCTTAAAGGAAAGTCCGGTGATAGCAGCAAAATCCACCGTCACCTCCCCCTAGCCAAAGTGTAACGAATGAGTGGTGTCCCACCAATACTCAGACAAGACTATGAAGACACCCTTGTTCTTCTTAGTCGTCATTACCCCCACTAAGTTCTCCACGAAGACATTCAACCTAAAATCAATGACCAGCCTCTGAGGACTCGGTCTCCCCTCCTAGGAGTTATCCGGCATGCTCTTCCAGACCTCTACCAAGGTCTCAAGAGACCCCCGCGCTTTCATCCTTTTGGCCTTTCCCGATAAAGGCGCCTCCTCCTCCAGGTATACACAGTAAAGGTATGTCAATACAAGATTTAGCAGTAATAAACGCTACACAAAAAAATGATGATGATACATATCATTCATAACAAAAAGTCTGTCATTAAACACGGCATCTCACAAAAAGACCGTCACAAAACACGGCACATTTCTCACAAAATTCTGTCACAAAACACGGCACATATTTCACAAAAGTCCGTCATAAAACACGACACACATTTTCACAAGACACCGTCATAAAACACTGCACATTTCTCACAATAGGCCGTTACAAAACACGGCACATCTCATCAAAAATCTGTCACAAAGCACGACACACATTTCAAAAGACCGTCGCAAAACACAAAACACGGCACATTCACACTCCAAAAGCCCGTCCCAACAAGGCAAGTTTTATTTCAAAACCGTTTTCACACGGTACATCTTATCCCAAAATCCATTCCAAACAAAAAATACCATCAAAGTACAAGTCATCCAAGCATGCAAAAAACCCATTTCAAAGGAGACACTTTATTTTCACAAATCAAAGTTAAACTCCATATTTTTCAACAAAAATTACATACTCATAATCCATACACTCAATTTCAACAATCAATCATCAATTTCACTAAATAAGTATGGCAACAACAAAAGCCCCAAAATGGCAAGAACAAAACCCTAGTTCTAACATGCATCAATCAAAGGAAAATTCAAAGACAAAATTTGATTCTTACCTCCATTTTCATTTTCCTCTTCGAATTGTGCGTGTGCACATCCGGGTATAACTCATCCGGTTTGATTGTAGAAGGTTTAAAGATGGAGGAATTCCTTTGCAAATCCATTCTCCTTTCCATGGCTTCTTGGCCCCTTTGGTGACGATATCGCCTATATCCCTCGACCATGGTGGAAGTCTAGCTAAATGGAAGGATTTCTTGGGAGAGATTTGGCCCAAAATAATGGCAATTTCTCTTTTCTCTTTCTCTCTCGGCGGCAGAAGCTGGAAATTTTTATTGGAATGACGACCTGTTTTGGCGTGGAGGCTTTTTTTTAGAAAAAAATAAACTTGCATTTCGGTCCGTGCGGACCTCTTTGCAGCCCCAGGCAGTTTGACTTTCTTGCCCCTACAATCTTTGCCCTTGGCTGTCCAAAAGCCATTTCCTGCAAATTCAAGCACTTTGGTCCCCAAAATACTTTCGGACGTCATACGTAAGCCCGAATCCTTTCTCGGCCGTAATACGTAAGCCCAAATACATATCCTCGGCCGCCATCGTAAGCCCGAATCTCACACCAACTAAGTGGCAAAATACTTTCGGCCGTCATACGTAAGCTCGAATCCTTTCTCGGCCATCATACGTAAGCCCGAATCTTTTCTCGGCCGTCATACGTAAGCCCGAATACATATCCCCAGCCGCCATTGTAAGCCCGAATATCGCCCCAACTAAGTGGAAAAATGCTTTCGGTCGTCATACGTAAGCCCGAATCCTTTCTCTGCCGTCACACGTAAGCCCGAATCCTTTCCCGGCAGCCATCGTAAGCCTGGATCTCGCCCCAACTATGTGGAAAACTTTTCTCGGCCGTCATACATAAGCCTGAATCCTTTCTCGTCCATCATCGTAAGCCCGAATACATATCCCCGGCCACCTTCTTAAGCCCGAATCTCGCCCCAACTAAGTGGCAATCTATTCTTGGCCGTCATACGTTAGCCCGAATATTTTCTCGGCAGCCATCGTAAGCCCGGATCTCGCCCCAACTAAGTGGTAATCTTTTCTCGGCCGTCATTGTTACCCTGAATACCTTTTCCCCAGCAGGACAGAAGTCAAACGGCACTCATTGTAAACACGTACAACGAATCCTTTCCCCGGCAGTCATCGTAAGCCCAAATTTTTCCCCCCATCTAAGCGACAAAACATTTCCAACCAAGGAATCGCGAATGCTCCCGAGACCATCAAGTCTCGACACTTACACAAAGCAAAACATTTTAACTTAGGCTGAGATGCCTCAGAATAGTCTCAACTCGAGGTACAAACGCCTCCATCTCAGCTCGAGGTACAAACGCTCCATCTCAACTTAAGGTACAAATGCCTCCATCTCAACTTATGGTACAAACGCCTCCATCTCAACTTAGGCATAAACGGCTTCCAAAACAAATCAGGTCGAGATGCCTCAGAATAGTCTCAACTCAGGACGAGCGCCTACAAATAGTTCCCAACAGGTAGAGGCTCCTCATAATTGCCCTCACACCCGAACTACGATCAGGCTTGATTCCTACTTAGGATACGTAGGAATTCTATCAAAGGGTCCAACCATCCGAACGACACGGTCATATCTCTCTCCCGACGACCAGTCTAGATCGGGATTCTTATTTTTATCGATGACCCCACTTCCTTTATAAGTGACATCGCCGAGAGGCTTCTGTAAGTACCCCAATCCGGATCGCTCTCCATCCGAGCATACGAAAAACACCAAAGGTACACTCCCTCACGATCACGAAGTCCCGTAAACTCCCAAAAGGACCAAACTGATCATGCAAACCAAGAAAGGATTGCTTAGGTATAAAAATCATCAGAAGACTTCTGCAGGAATGACACAAAAGTAAAAAAGTTGTCAGATTACAGCTTAAACCGTGCGGACCTCTTTGTTGCCTGATAGGTCCGCACGGATCACCATGTTAACACGCCAAATCCCCTAAATCCAGGAACGCCAGGAAAGAATTGATTAATGTCGAGTCCGTACGGACCCCATGGCAAACATGGCCAATCCGTGCGGACCTGTTCATCCAGATTCTGAGCCTATAAATACTGGCCTCCAGCAGCTCATTTATCATCAACAAACATCTCAACAATCCACACCTTTCATCCCCCATCATTTTCGAGCCATTTCGAGGCGTCCCGCAGCAACTCGAGCCATCCTGAGGCATTCTGATCCATCCCTGTCTGTCCCGATCAACCTCCCAATGCAACATAACCCTCATCCATCCTCAACCAACCCTCGTCAACCTACACCCACTCACCAAAACTCCAAACACCCAATAACGACTCAAACATCGGTCAAAATCCGCGAATTTAGCGAGTGTAAACGAGCGTTAATTAGGGGAGGTTCTGCCCGAGTGAGAGCAGAATTTCTCTCTAAACCACCACAAATCTATTGGGTTTTATGGGTCCATGCGCAGCGGAATTAGCATCTAAATTACACAAAACCCAAGAGCCCTAAGATCCGTTCTATACGATTAAATTGAATTCCTATGAGATAGAATTTACCAACCTTAAACGCTTTCCGTTCTTGAGCTATCGAACAATTATCAATGTGATTTTGAATCACAAACTTCAATCTTCAAGACTTGAATATTCAGAATGCTTGAACAATAGAACTCTAGGCCTTGATCGTCGTACGAGCGAAGACCCTCTAGTAGTATCCACACTTTAGATTGAACCAAGAACAGTTCTTGAGAATCGCTAGATTCTTAAACCTATGGAAGAAATATTGAGAAACCTTTGTTGTGATTTTTCCATAGAAAATTTGGCTAGATAATTAGGGTTTACAGATCTAATATTTATACTACCTTAGTATAGGTATTTGTTTCCTAATCATATTAGGAAACTGTCTGTCAAACCGCCTTGGACTCGTCCTGTCGCGCGATCACAAGAAGCCTATGGGCAAGTTGTGTCGCGCGATGACTCATGCCATATGCAGGAACACTCAATAATTTCTTCCTTTGGTTTAACCAATTCATTCTAGTTGTGTGTGACCCAATAGGATTATATTATGTTGGCAATGAGCTCGATCATATCGACCCTCATAAGACATAAGCGGACTCTAGCAAGCCATTATGTTTACCCAATTAATATAACGTAAGAGTTCACGTTTCCAATGGTACACTTCCATTTCTCCATTTGTCTCACGATGTTATATTGAACACAAGTTATGGTACGTCAGCTTGCATTTGTTCAATGCTTTCTCGATTTTGAGTGTAATGATAATCCAATCGTATTGGGGTATGGCCATACACTTTCATCATTATCACTCATCGAGGGGCCCAAGAAAAACATCTCTCTTTCGAGGGATAAATTCCATCTTGACTTATCATCCTTCCCATCATGAATCCAATCATGCGAAAGATAGCCTTTATAAATATCGTGTTAAGATATCGTTTGACTAAAATCAAACATAACTTTCATCATATGTAAGGTCATGATAATCTCAGGTCTAGGGACTAAATGAAGTGACCATATTGTGAATGTGGTGCCCAAGATTAGCGGCTCTCTTTTTATATTTTTTATTTTTTGAAACTGCTTTCTCGTGTAAGGGGGATCACCGCCTCACATCAGTTTGGAAACGTCCGGTTTAAATTGAAAAACGGAGTCGCCACACCATTTTGATTTCCTCAAAACTTTGAAAAAAAGGATTTGGGTCCGGAGGTTAAGTTACCCCTTGGGAAGAACGGATCGTCGTTCACCCAAGGAGCCTTGCCGAAGCAAGTCTTCCAAGATTCGCTTTTCATGCTTGCCTTAGTGTTTTCGTGTGTGGGATGTGTGTTTTGAAAAGAATGGAATGTACCAAGTGGTCTTTCAGATGTATAAACCATGAGTTGGTTATCGCTCGGGATTCCTTGGATTTTTGATGTGTTTGGGACTTTGGTCCCATTCTCATCTTGGACTTATGATCATCATGATGAGACCTTGGGTCACATGTGATCGGGATAGGGACATCGTTTTTATAGTCCAAGGATGAGACTCTTTAGAAAGGAATGACCTTTGCCCATCAATCCTACATCTTGAGGCGATTTGAGCTCTTTCGGGACATTTATGCTCGTCTCAAGTGATGATCGGAGATATGTGGCTCAAGTTCATCCTTTTCTAAAGGAGAATCCATCTATGGCATCTTTAAGTTGAGAAAATGATGTAAAGATAGGACCTTTATACCATTTTGCTCCAAGATGATGCTCTAAGTACCAAAGGGACTAGGGGAGGGGTATAAAGATTGGATCTTTATACTCATCCTATGCCTTTTTGTGCCTTATGAAGATCACTAGGCAATCCTAGGAGAGAGATCCAACCATGAGGGATATGGGGAATGCATTTTAATCTAAAGACGACATTTTTAATGAAAATATGACATTTTAATGTGAAAAGATACTATTTTTGATGCAAAGGATGCTACTTTATATGCAATGATGGTATTTTAAGTGCAAATGATGCTACTTTATATGCAAAGATGGTATTTTAAATGCAAAGGATGCTACTTTTCACATCACCATGTGAGAGATCCACCACCCTAGAACAAGCCTTTTTGAGGTCTTATTGTTCATCCTAGGGTTGGATCTTCCATGTATCCTAGGTGATAGGGGAATGGGGGTAATATGATTTACATGCCTAAAGATGGGATCTTTAATGACAATATATCAAGTACCAAGCAAGTATATAACAATATGTAAAGTAAGGAGCAATATATCACATAATGACAAGTATATTTAAAGATAAAGAGGAGGAGAGATTAGCAATGGTGGTGTCCCTCTATCTCCTTGAAGTTTGCCTAGGGAAGGGCCAACTTTGAAAGGATTTTGAAGAGGAGGGAGATGGTTTTTGGTACTCTCAGCTCTCTGGAATTTCGTGGTGGTATTTTGGCAGAGTAACACTGCTGAAAATTGTATATAAAAATGGATAGAGGAGGCCTCTATTTATAGGCACTCTGGCAATGGCTAATGAAGCCGTGCGGCTGTAACCCCAGGGCTAATGAGGCCGTGCGGTCTTACTCAGAGATGACTCAGCTTATTTATAGAACCATGCAAGGTAGCCTTCTAGAAGGGCTTTTCCAGTGAAGGACTACGTGGAATTTTAATTCCTAGCAAGTCCTTTGCCCCTCGGAAGGTTTGGAAAAGTTCCCAAATTGCCCCTGAACTTTAGGAAAGTCATGGGAATTGCCGGGAAACTTAACCGAAAGGCATGAGCCAGATTTGGGTACTTACAGAAGCCCCTCGGCAACGTCACTTGCAGGGCGAGTGGGTTGTCGATAAAAAAAGGATCCAATCTGGCGAATGTCGAGATGGATTGGGTGACCAAGGTGGTCGAGTGGCTGAACCTTTGGAAGGCTACCTACGTATCCCGGAGGAATCAAGCCATGATCGTAGTTCGGAAAAGATCCACTGGGGAAAGGGGTGTCATATGTGACGAATTGGCTGAATCTAAAGTAGGCTATCTATGTATCCTGGAGGAATCAAGCCAGGTCGTAGTTCGAAATATATCTGCTAGGGAATGGCAAAGAGAAACTGGTCTCTTGCTGGGGAAATAGAAGGGAAAGTGACCTAGGAGGTCAAGTGACTGATCCTACTGGGGATACGCTAGATGAAGGAATTTGACCTAGGTAGTTGGATATCTAGACCTCTATGAGGGGCTACTTCACCACTGAGGAGTGATGAAGGAATGGGGTGTGACCAATGTGGTCGGATGACTGGACCTTTTATGAAAGGCTCACGCACCACTGAGGAGTGATGAATGAAAAGAGTGACCAATGTGGTCGGATGGCTGGACCTTTTATGAAAGGCTCATGCACCACTAAGGAGTGAGACATGAAAAGGGTGACCAATGTGGTCGGATGGCTGGACCTTTATGAAAGGCTACCTACGTATCCCGGAGGAATCAAGCCTTGGTCGTAGTTCAAGTCTCACTAGATAGTTAGGAACAGTGTCTAGGATCCTTAAGGTTTTGACGATTAATGGAGGAGTCACCTGATTTGACAATTAATGGAGGTTGTCACCTGGAGAAACTAAAGCTTACGTCACTATCGAGTAGATAGAAGTAGCTATAACTGGGAAACTTGAACGTACTTCACTATCTATGAGATAGAGGTAGCTAAAGTTGGAAAACTTGAGCGTACTTCACTATCTATGAGATAGAGGTAGCTAAAGTTTGGAGAACTTGAGCGTACTTCACTATCTGTGAGATAGAGGTAGCTAAAGTTTGAAGAACTTGAGCGTACTTCACTATCTATGAGATAGAGGTAGCTAAAGTTTGAATAACTTGAGCGTACTTCACTATCTATGAGATAGAGGTAGCTGAAGTTTGGAGAACTTGAGCGTACTTCACCATCTGTGAGATAGAGGTAGCTAAAGTTTGAGAAACTTGACAATTCGGAGGCTGTCACCTAGCGTTATTCCGTTATAACCGAAGTAACGGAGGCGACTAGGGGGAAAGCTTATTTTCTTAGAGATAACGGATATCCTTAGGAAACAGCGTTATTCTTGTTAAGAAATAAAGGGAGTTATATTCCTAAGTGGAAAGTTTAGGAGTATAAGTGTAAATTCTGCTCAAAGCAAATGAGGCCGCCCGGCGAGAGATGGGGAAAAAGAAGCCGTACGGCTTGGAATTTATTTTTACCAGATTATTTAAACTGGATTTGAACGGGCAAACAACATTGCTGTTTTGCTTGTGCCGAGGAAGAGGGAGAGAAAAGAGAGAGAATTTTCAAAAATCCTTCAATTCCTTTGCTTCTTTCACCCAAGATGGATCCGGAATGGAATCCAGTACCTAGGCAAGCACGGAGGAACATATCCGAAGCCGCGAGGAGGAGGAGGAGGGAGCTCGTTCGAACGGAGAGGAAGTATGACTTCAACACGCCTCCATCTGAGCTTTATCCCGGTAGGGGAGAACACAAATCTACGAAACCTCAATCTGTTGGGGTAAGCATTCTTGATTTGCTTAATTTTGTCAATTTTGGTTGAATTTTGATTGATTTAGGGCTTGACCCGAATTTTAGGAATTTTTCAAATTTTCCTAGGATTTTTGTTGATGATTTTGAGAATTTGATGATTAACCTATGAGGCTAAGGGGATAAATGAACATGCATGTGCAATTTATTTGAAACATAATGAGAATGACTCATTTTTTGAAAATAAAGTAAGAAAAATAATGTCTAAAATGTGATGGAGTCCTTGCATGTGCTAGAACTAGGTCAATTTCTGATCATAGATGGGAAAGCAAAATTTTGGACGATGAAAAGGATTCATGCATGCCATTTTGAAAGATTAATGCTTATGTGCAAGGAATTTTTATGAAAATTAGACTTTTGTGCTTAGGAGAGCAATGTGCTTGACATGACGTGCTTCAAATGATGAAGGACACGTTTTCTAGGTAAAAGATGCTAGAAATCTCTCACTACAAGAAAACTGACAGATACCGACGGAAATTAGTGACGGAAATAAATTCGTCACTAATACCGACGGATTAGCGACGAAATAGCAACGACCTGGGGTGAAAAACAAAAAACGAAATTAGGACGAGATTACCGACGAATTTAGTGACGGATATGCCGACGGATTCCAATTCGTCTCTAATCCGTCACCATTTTGGCGCCAAAAATTTGCGCACTTTTTTACCGACGAATTTGTGACGGAAAGGCGACGGATATTTTTACTGACGGATTTGAGTCGTTGCTAAATTATTTAAAACAAATATTAAATTTATATTTTAGGTTAGCGACGGATTAGTGACGGATTTAATTACCGACGGATTTTAATTTTAGGTTAGCGACGGATTAGTGACGGATTTAATTGCCGACGGATTAAAATCCGTCGGTAAATTAATTACATATTATTATCGACGGATTTGAGTCGTTGCTAAATTATTTAAAATAATTATTAAATTTATATTTTAGGTTAGCGACGGATTAGTGACGGATTTAATTACCGACAGATTAAAATCCGTTGGTAAATTAATTACTTATTATTACCGACGGATTTGAGTCGTTGCTAAATTATTTAAAATAATTATTAAATTTATATTTTAGGTTAGCGATGGATTAGTGACGGATTTAATTACCGACGGATTAAAACCGTCGGTAAATTAATTACATATTATTACCGACGGATTTGAGTCGTTGCTAAATTATTTAAAATAATTATTAAATTTATATTTTAGGTTAGCGATGGATTAGTGACGAATTTAATGACCGACGGATTAAAATCCGTTGATAAATTAATTACATATTATTACCGACGGATTTGAGTCGCTGCTAAATTATTTAAAATAATTATTAAATTTATATTTTAGGTTAGCGACGGATTAGTGACGGATTTAATTACCGACAGATTAAAATCCGTCGGTAAATTAATTACATATTATTACCGACGGATTTGAGTCATTGCTAAATTATTTAAAATAATTAGTAAATTTATATTTTAGGTTAGCGACGGATTAGTGACGGATTTAATTACCGACGGATTATAATAGAAGAGGGACGGACAATAGCATATATACTTTTTTAATTTTTTTATATATTTTTTTGGATAAATAAAACTATTGGAGATGTTGATTAGAAGTGATTTTTTTATAAAAAGTTATATAAAAAAGTTAAGAATTTTTAAATAAATGAAAGTATATAATAGAAAAAAGAGAGACGGACAATATCATTTATTTTTTTAATTTTTGTTTGGATAAATAAAACTATTTGAGATGTTAGTTAGTAATGAAAATTTTAAAAAAAAAAGTTATATAAAAAAGGTTAAGAATTTTAATGAAATGAAAGTATATAATAGAAAAAAGAGAGACAGACAATAGCATTTACTTTTTTGATTATTTTTAATTTTTTTTTGGAAAAATAAAACTATTTGAGATGTTGTTTAGTAGTGAATTTTTTTTTACAAAAATTTATATAAAAAAAGTTAAGAATTTTTAAAGAAATAAAAATATATAATAGAAGAGGGACAGACAATAACATATATACTTTTTTAATTTTTTATATTTTTTTTTGATAAATAAAATTATTTGAGATGTTGATTAGTAGTAGATTTTTTTTCAAAAAAAAAAAACTTTACATTTATAAATAAAAAATTAAAGAATTTTACCCGTCCCTGATTTATTTATTATACTTTCATTTGTTTATTTTTTTCTAACCTTTTTTTTTATAACTTTTTGAAAAAAAAAATACTAAAAAATGTCCAAAATATTTATTTATATTCATTAAAAATAAAAAAAAAACTATAACCTATAGGGTATACCATATAGGGTATAGGGCATGGGGTATAGGGTATACCCTATAGGGCATAGGGTATAGGGTATACCCTATTGGGTATAAGGTATAGGGTATATCCTATGCATTGTACCCTATACCCTATGCCCTATACCCTATAGGGTATACCCTATACCCTATATGGTATACCCAATACCCAATGTCTTGTACCCTATAGGGTATACCCTATACCCTATGCCTCGTACCCTATACCCACCCTATACCCTATAGGGTATACCCTATACCCTATAAGATATACCCTATAGGGTATACCCTATACCCTATAGGGTATACCCTATAGGGCATAGGGTATACCTTATAGGGCATAGGATATAGGGTATACCCTATAGGGTATAGGGTATATTAAGCCTTGTACCCTATACCCTATGTCCTATACCCTATAAGGTATATCCTATATCCTATAGGGTATACCCTATACCCCATGTCCTATATCATATAGGGTATACCCTATACCCTATGCCCTATAGGGTATACCTTATAGGGTATAGGGTATACCCTATGCCTTGTACCCTATACCCTATGCCCTATAGGGCATACCCTATAGGGTATGCCCTATACCCTATAGGGTATACCCTATACCTTATAGGTTATAGGGTACAAGGCATAGGGTATAGGGTATACCTTATGCCCTATAGGGTATACCCTATATCCTATAGGGTATACCCTATACCCTATAGGGTATACCCTATGCCTTGTACACTATAACCTATACCATAGGGTATAGGGTATACCCTATACCCTATAGGGTATACCCTATACCCTATATCCTATAGGGTACAAGGTATAGGGTACAAGGCATAGGATATAGGGTATACCCTATAGGGTATAGGGTATAGGGTATACCCTATGCCTTGTACCCTATACCCCATTCCTTGTACCCTATACCCTATGCCTTATAGGGTATACCCTATAGGGTATAAGACATATGGTATACCCTATACCATATACCCTATAGGGTATACCCTATACCATATGCCTTGTACCAAATACCCTGTACCCTATAGGGTATAGGGTATACCCTATAGAGTATAGGGTATAGGATATACCCTATACCCTATACCCTATATAGGGTATACCCTATACCCTATACCCTATACCCTATGCCCTATAGGGTATACCCTATATCCTATGGTATAGGGTATAGGGTACAAGGCATAGGGTATACCCTATACCCTATAGGGTATAGGGTATACCCTATAGGGCATAGGGTATACCCTATAGGGTATGCCCTATAGGGCATAGGATATAGGGTACAAGGCATAGGGTATACCCTTTACCCTATAGGATATACCCTATAGGGTATACCCTATACCCTATAGGGTATATCCTATAGGGCATAGGGTATAGGGTACAAGGCATAGGGTATAGGGTCTACCCTATAGGGTACAGGGCATGGGGTATAGGGTATACCCTATAGAGTATAGGGTATACTATAGGGTACAGGGCATGGGGTATAGGGTATACCCTATAGAGTATAGGGTATGCCCTATAGGGTATAGGGCATAGGCTATAGGGTATACCCTATACTCAATAGGATATAGGGCATAGGGTATAGGGTATACCCTATAGGGTATACCCTATACCCTATGCCCTATACCCTATAGGGTATACCCTATACCCTATGTCCTATAGGGCATACCCTATACCCCATGCCCTATACCCTATAGGGTATATTTTTTTTATTTTTATGAATATAAATAAATATTTTGGACATTTTTTAGTAATTTTTTTTCAAAAAGTTATATAAAAAAAGTTAGAAATAAAATAAACAAATGAAAGTATAATAAAGAAATCAGGGACGGGAAAAATTCTTTAATTTTTTATTTATAAATGTAAAGTTTTTTTTTTTTGAAAAAAAATCTACTACTAACCAACATCTCAAATAATTTTATTTATCAAAAGAAAATATAAAAAATTAAAAAAGTATATATGTTATTGTCTGTCCCTCTTCTATTATATACTTTTATTTCTTTAAAAATTCTTAACTTTTTTTATATAAATTTTTGTAAAAAAAAAATTCACTACTAAACAACATCTCAAATACTTTTATTTTTCCAAAAAAAAAATTAAAAATAATCAAAAAAGTAAATGCTATTGTCCGTCTCTTTTTTTTTCTATTATATACTTTCATTTCATTAAAATTCTTAACCGTTTTTATATAACTTCTTTTTTAAAATTTTCATTACTAACTAACATCTCATTATGATTTTTTTTGGTAAGGAAGTTTTTTTAAAAAATTTTATAAAATAAGTTAGAAATTAACTAAATAAATGAGGGACAGACAATATCCTTTCATTATGCGTATTTTTTTTTTTTTGAATAGAGATAAATGTTTTAGACATTTTTTAGCTAGAAAGTTTTTTTAAAAAAAATTATTTAATTTTTGTTTTTAAATTGTTATTAGACATACCACTTTAACTAAAATTTTGGGTAAATCAAATAAAAGCATGTACTCCCTCTGTCCCGCTACAAACCGCACACTTTCTATTTTGGGCGTCCCATTACAAACCGCACACTTCCTAAAATGACAAAGAATCTATACTATTCCCTCCACTCATTCTCTCCTACATTATTTTAATACTCACAACACCATTATAATTTACTATTCTCTCCACTCATTCTCTCTCCTATTTTACTTTTATACTCACAACATTTATATGATTATTTTTTTCCTTAATCCCCGCGCAAACAGTAACAGTGCGGTTACTAGCGGGACGGAGGGAGTAAATATTTTATATAATTTTTTGTAAATTTTAGTAATAAAAAAAGTCTAAAATATTTTTTCCTAGTCAATAAAAAATAAAAAATAATAAAAATAATAAGCATTATTAACTATTTGACATTTATTTTATTAAATTTTTATCTTTGACATGGATCACCATCTTAGCCATCTATAATAACACATTTGATATGAATCAATTGGCTCACATTTTAACAAATTATTTCACTCGGATCATCATCTCAACCCTCCATTCAATTTAAATCAATGGCCAAAATTCTTTCTCACACTTTTTCACTCATTTACTAAATAAAACCCTACCACTTCTTCTTCTCTCTCTCTTCACCTTCCTTCACCATCCGCCTGCCTCATCTTCTCTCTCTCTTCACACGGTCCTTCACCATCCGATCCAACCACCACCGTCACCGTCACCGTCACCGGCATTGAGGACCATCACGAGCAGCGCCACAAGCTCAACTAGCACGCAAATCGTTATCCTACACCACCCTCACGAGCAGCGCCACAAGCTCGCCACGGTGCCGGTTCTAGCCAAGTGCCTCCGAAACTGCCAAATAAATGAAAATATATAATAGAAGAAAGAGAGACGGACAATATCATTTACTTTTTTAATTTTTTTTTTATTTTTTGTTTGGATAAATAAAACTACTTGAGATGTTAGTTAGTAATGAAAATTTAAAAAAAAAGTTATATAAAAAAGGTTAAGAATTTTAATGAAATGAAAGTATATAATAGAAAAAAGAGAGAGGGACAATAGCATTTACTTTTTTGATTATTTTTAATTTTTTTTTTTGGAAAAATAAAACTATTTGAGATGTTGTTTAGTAGTGATTTTTTTTTTACAAAAAATTATATAAAAAAAGTTAAGAATTTTTAAAGAAATAAAAGTATATAATAGAAGAGGGACAGACAATAACATAAACTCCCTCCGTCCCGGTCGACTTAGGACTTTTTGCCATTTTGAGCGTCCCACCCGACTTAGGACGGCCCAAAATGGAAACCTTAAATCACTATTCTCTCCACTCATTCTCTCTCCTACATTATTTTAATACTCACAACACCATTATAATTTACTATTCCCTCCACTCATTCTCTCTCCTATTTTTAAATTACACTCACAACATTTACCTTTTCCTTAATCCCCGTGCCATTTCAAAAAATCCTAAGTCGGCCGGGACGGAGGGAGTATACTTTTTTAATTTTTTATATTTTTTTTGAAAAATAAAATTATTTGAGATGTTGGTTAGTAGTAGATTTTTTTCAAAAAAAAACTTTACATTTATAAATAAAAAATTAAAGAATTTTACCCGTCCCTGATTTCTTTATTATACTTTCATTTGTTTATTTTTTTTCTAACTTTTTGAAAAAAAAAATACTAAAAAATGTCCAAAATATTTATTTATATTCATAAAAAATAAAAAAAAAACTATAACCTATAGGGTATACCCTATAGGGTATAGGGCGTGGGGTATAGGGTATACCCTATAGGGCATAGGGTATAGGGTATACCCTATAGGGTATAGGGTATAGGGTATATCCTATGCCTTGTACCCTATACCCTATGCCCTATACCCCATAGGGTATATACCCTATATCCTATAGGGTATACCCTATACTCCATGTCTTGAACCCTATAGGGTATACCCTATACCCTATGCCTCGTACCCTATGTCCTATAGGGTATACCCTATAGGGCATAGGGTATACCCTATAGGGTATACCCTATAGGGCATAGGGTATACCCTATAGGGCATAGGGTATAGGGTATACCCTATAGGTTATAGGGTATAGGGTATATTATGCCTTGTACCCTATGCCATATACCCTATAGGGTATACCCTATATCCTATAGGGTATACCCTATACCCCATATCCTGTACCCTATAGGGTATACCCTATACCCTATAAAGTATACCCTATGCCCCATAGGGTATACCTTATAGGGTATAGGGTATACCCTATAAGGTATATCCTATAGGGTATAGGGTATACCCTATGCCTTGTATCCTATACCCTATGCCTTGTACCGTAGACCCTATGCCCTATAGGGCATACCCTATTGGGTATGCCCTATACCCTATAGGGTATACCCTATACCTTATAGGGTATAGGGTACAAGGCATAGGGTATAGGGTATACCCTATGCCCTATATGGTATACCCTATATCCTATAGGGTATACCCTATACCCTATACCCTATAGGGTATAGAGTATACCCTATAGGGTATAGGGTATAGCCTATACCCTATAGGGTATACTCTATACCCTATATCCTATAGGGTACAGGGTATAGGGTACAAGGCATAGGGTATAGGGTATACCCTATAGGGTATAGGGTATACCCTATGCCTTGTACCCTATACCCCATGCCTTGTACCCTATACCCTATGCCCTATAAGGAATACCCTATAGGGTATAGGGTACAAGGCATATGGTATACCCTATACCATATACCCTATAGGGTATACCCTATACCCTATGCCTTGTAACCTATACCCTGTACCCTATAGGGTATAGGGTATACCCTATAGAGTATAGGGTATAGGGTATACCCTATACCCTATGCCCTATGCCCTATAGGGTATACCCTATACCCTATGGTATAGGGTATAGGGTACAAGGCATAGGGTATACCCTATACCCTATAGGGTATACCCTATAGGGCATAGGGTATACCCTATAGGGTATGCCCTATAGGGCATAGGGTATAGGGTACAAGGCATAGGGTATACCCTATACCCTATAGGATATACCCTATAGGGTATACCCTATACCCTATAGGGTATATCCTATAGGTTATACCCTATACCCTATAGGGTATAGGGCATGGGGTATAGGGTATACCCTATAGGACATAGGGTATAGGGTATACCCTATAGGGTATAGGGCATAGGGTATAGGGTATACCCTATAGCCTATGCCCTATATCCTATAAGGTATAGGGTATACCCTATAGCCTATGCCCTATACCCTATAGGGTATACCTTATACTCTATAGGGTATACCCTATACCCCATGCCCTGTACCCTATAGTATACCCTATACCCTATAGGATATACCCTATAGGGTCTACCCTATAGGGTACAGGGCATGGGGTATAGGATATACCCTATAGAGTATAGGGTATACTATAGGGTACAGGGCATGGGGTATAGGGTATACCCTATAGAGTATAAGGTATACCCTATAGGGTATAGGGTATAGGCTATAGGGTATACCCTATACCTTATAGGATATAGGGCATAGGCTATAGGGTATACCCTATACCCTATGCCCTATACCCTATAGGGTATACCCTATACCCTATGTCCTATAGGGTATACCCTATACCCCATGCCCTATACCCTATAGGGTATTTTTTTTTTTTATGAATACAAATAATTATTTGGACATTTTTTAGTATTTTTTTTTTCAAAAAGTTATATAAAAAAAGTTAGAAAAAAAATAAACAAATGAAAGTATAATAAAGAAATCAGGGACGGGTAAAATTCTTTAATTTTTTATTTATAAATGTAAAGTTTTTTTTTTGAAAAAAAATCTACTACTAACCAACATCTCAAATAATTTTATTTATCAAAAGAAAATATAAAAAATTAAAAAAGTATACTCCCTCCGTCCCGGTTCACTTGGCACTAATTTCCATTTTGGGTCGTCCCACTTCACTTGGCACAGCCCAAAATGGAAAAGAATATTCACTATTCCCTCCACTCATTCTCTCTCCTACTTCACTTTTACACTCACAACATTCTCTCTCCTAACTATTCCTCCCACTCATTCTCTCTCCTATTTAATTCTTCATACTCACAACATTTTCTTACACTTTTTCTCTTTCTTACTTTTCCTTAGTTATTGTGCCATTCATTTTGATGCCAAGTGAACCGGGACGGAGGGAGTATATGTTATTGTCTGTTCCTCTTCTATTATATACTTTTATTTCTTTAAAAATTCTTAACTTTTTTTATATAAATTTTTGTAAAAAAAAATTCACTACTAAACAACATCTCAAATAGTTTTATTTTTCCAAAAAAAAAAATTAAAAATAATCAAAAAAGTAAATGCTATTGTCTGTCTCTCTTTTTTCTATTATATACTTTCATTTCATTAAAATTCTTAACCTTTTTTATATAACTTCTTTTTTAAAATTTTCATTACTAACTAACATCTCATTATGACTTTTTTTGGTAAGGAAGTTTTTTAAAAAATTTTTATAAAATAAGTTAGAAATTAACTAAATAAATGAGGGACAGACAATATCCTTTCATTATGAGTATTTTTTTTTTTTTGAATAGAGATAAATGTTTTAGACATTTTTTAGTAAGAAAGTTTTTTTTAAAAAAATTATTAATTTTTTTTTTAAAAAAAAATTGTTATTAGACATACCACTTTAACTAAAATTTTGGGTAAATCAAATAAAAGCATGTACTCCCTCTGTTCCGCTACAAACCGCACACTTTCTATTTTGTGCGTCCCATTATAAATCGCACACTTCCTAAAATGGCAAAGAATCTTTACTATTCCCTCCACTCATTCTCTCTCCTACATTATTTTAATACTCACAACACCATTATAATTTACTATTCCCTCCACTCATTCTCTCTCCTATTTTACTTTTATACTCACAACATTTATATGATTATTTTTTTCCTTAATCTCCGCGCAAACAGTAACAGTGCGGTTACTAGCGGGACGGAGGGAGTAAATATTTTATATAATTTTTTGTAAATTTCAGTAATAAAAAAAGTCTAAAATATTTTTTCCTAGTCAATAAAAAATAATAAAAATAATAAGCATTATTAACTATTTGACATTTATTTTATTAAATTTTTATCTTTGACATGGATCACCATCTTAGCCATCTATAATAACAAATTTGATATGAATCCAATGGCTCACATTTTAACAAACTATTTCACTCGGATCATCATCTCAACCCTCCATTCAATTTAAATCAATGGCCAAAATTCTTTCTCACACTTTTTCACTCATTTACTCAATAAAACCCTACCACTTCTTCTTCTCTCTCTTCACCTTCCTTCACCATCCGCCTCCCTCATCTTCTCTCTCTCTTCACACGGTCCTTCACCATCCGATCCAACCACCACCGTCACCGTCACCGGCATTGAGGACCATCACGAGCAGCGCCACAAGCTCAACTAGCACGCAGATCGTTATCCTACACCACCCTCACGAGCAGCGCTACAAGCTCGTCACGGTGCCGGTTCTAGCCAAGTGCCTCCGAAACTGCCAAATTCTTACTGGCCGCCGGTTGCGCGTGGTGATTCACCGCTTCTCGATTCTCTCCATGATGATGCCATTGACAACGATAGCCCTAATGGACTTCACCGCGCCGCGTTTCTCTTTCTAGGTATGAACCGTTTTTTGAGGGCCACCCCAACACTGTTTCTTCTCTCTCTCCCCAACCGCCGGCGTTGATTTGGAGCACCGGAATCGGGACATTAATGCCGGTTCGTGTGTGTGTGTGTGCCGTGGAATGGCTGTTCAGCCTAGCCCTTCATCTGCTTCATCTGTGTTAATTTTCTTGATGAAATTTGGTTTAATATTTCTCAGTTGAATTTTGATTGGTGGTGAGTAGAAAGAAAAATTGTGAGGCCTCAAATTGTGCTATTTGGGGACTCCCTTACTGAGCAATCCTTCAAATTGGGTGGCTGGGGCGCTGCTCTCACCGATACCTACTCCCGCAAGGCTGACATTGTGGTTCGTGGCTATGGCGGATACAACACCAGATGGGCTTTGTTCATGCTCAATCACCTTTTCCCTCTGGGCTCTTCAACATCTCCTGCCGTTGCTACAATTTTTTTCGGGGCTAATGATTGTGCACTCTCCGGCCGGACCAGTGAACGGCAGCATGTGCCACTTGAAGAGTATAAGGAGAATTTGAGAAAAATAGTTAACCATTTAAAGGAGTGCTCCCATAAGATGTTTATTGTGCTTATAACTCCACCACCGATTGACGAGGAAGGTCGGAAAGTATTTTCTCGATTGCGTTATGGTGATAAAGCAATGGAACTACCCGAAAGAACCAATGAAGTGGCTGGGATTTACGCAAAATAGTGCATTGAGTTGGCTGAAGAACTAGGCCTCCCTTCCATCAATTTATGGTCTACGATGCAGGAAACTGATGGTTGGCAGAAAAAAGTTCCTTAGCGACGGGTTGCACCTAACACCGGACGGCAATGCAGTTGTCTACCAAGAAGTTGTCAGAGTTCTGAGTGAAAAATGGGTTTCGGCGTCAGAACTTCCTTACGATGTCCCACACCACTCGGCAATTGATCGGAAACACCCAGAAAAGGCTTTCCAGATACAATGTTAATCGCCATGTTCAGGATTGACCCTATCATAGGCTGCTGCGATTAAAAAAACAAAGAATTTTGATTTAATTTTCTTGGTTGAAATTTGTTTCATTGGACTTTGTTCATTATATTGGTGTGATGGCGATCAAAAGTTGAAATGAAAGGATATGTAAGGACTAATTTGAGTATAAAAGAAGTTTAAGGGAGCAAAGTGTAACTGTAAAATTTCAAGGATTGATTTAAAATTAATAAAAGTTAAGGGACTGATTAAAGGGACTGATATATATATATATATATATATATATAATTTTTTTAATATAAAGTGCAACATCATAAATAATATCAACGGAATGATCCGTCGATAATCCGTCACTAAATTGGTCCAAAAAATAAAACGACCATTTAAATAACGACGGATTAATCCGTCGATAATCCGTCACTAAAATGGTCCAAAAAAATAAAATGATCATTTAAATAACGACGGAATAATCCATCGATAATCCGTCACGAAAATGGTCCAAAAAATAAAACGACCGTTTAAATAGCGACGGAATTTTCCGTCGCTAATCTGTCGGCATAATGCTTTAAATTGGTCGTTTATTTTACCAAATTACCGACGGATTTTATAACGTTAGCGACGGAAATTTCCGTCGCTAAATCTGCTTGAGAACCGTCAGTAATCCGTCGAAAAATTTAGCGACGCACGTTTTAACATCGGATTTTTTACGCCTAAAATCCGTCACTAAATTGATTTAGTGACGAATTTTTGGCATTTAGTGACGAATTTTTCCGTCGGTAACTGCCGTTTTTCTTGTAGTGTCTTATGAATGCTTTTCTTTGAAAATATGTGCACTTTTTGGATATATGCATGCTTTTGAAATAAGATGAAGGACTGACACATTTTTTGTTGTGTTTTCCTATAGGAGAACAAGTCGAGGGGACCTTCTGAGGTAGCTGTGAAGCTATGGGACAGAATGCCCAACTTTGAGAAAGATGGGGTGAACCCCAAGCAGCTGGCGGAGTATGAGTATGTGAATGTCAATCTTTCTGACGTGAGTGACGCTGAGGACTTGATGAAGGATCCTAGCTTCTACGAGCTGAGTAGCGACGAGGAGTCGGAGGCTTAGGATTCCTTAGGGATTGATCTAGGAGGAAAGAAACAAACAATGAACAATTTCATGCACATTTTACTTGTTTTTCGTTTTATTTGGGTGCCGATGGGGCGAAAACAATGTATTACTCTTTTATTTGCTTTTCTATTTTATGCTTTATTAATTTGCATATTACTTGAGCCTCGGGGCAGTTTTTTGCTTGAAAATGGGGCATAAACTGGGGCAAAAATGGTTTGTGATGGCATATAACTGCATGAATGGTATTTGGATATGTCTTTGTACAGGTTTCATTGAGAAAGTGGGGTGAGAACTCCACTTGGGCAGCAGCAAGAGCTGCTGCAGATTTTTTTCTGCAGAAGGCAAATGAAGTCGTCCGGCCGGGTCTTGAGGCAAAAGAAGCCGTGCGGCTGGAAGTTCTGTCTGAACTGGTTTTTTTCAAAATAAAACCAAGGCTTGGCCCTTTCATTTCATTTTCACCCTAGACTTGTCTCAACTGATCCCAGAGCATATTTCTGACCAAAAGACATCAACTTTGATCACCTTGCAATGGAGAAACCCGTTAGATTGCAAAAGGAGAAAAGAGACCGTTTTCTATCCGATCTTCAATCTTGGATGAGGCATAACTTTCAATCCAACAAGAGGCTGTTTGATACCACTTTCAAAATCAAGTCTTTATGGCATTTGAAGGATCTCCCGCCCGTTTGGGACCTTTTGAGAGCCGCGGCGAGGTTTTGGGACGTCCGGAGACATGTTTACTGTTTTTCTTACAACGAGGTCGTTCCAACCTATGAAGACTTCCGAGCATTGATTGGGGGTCCAGAAATTGAGGCTGTATCGATTCCTTTGATCGGAAACGTGCCGATGGCAGTAAAGTTGGCATCTTTTCTGCAAATTTCTCTTGGAGAGGCTGAGGGGATGATAGTAGCCCCTGATAGGATTGACCTTTCTCATATCCCGGGCAGGTTTGGGTTCCTGGATACGACTACGACCACTGTGGCTATGGATGCCTTTATCCTCTGCGTGTTCTCATCTTTGTTCACTGTCGAGTCGATAGGAGTCTGCCATGGTGGCCTTTTGGACATGGTCAGGGATTGCAGGGCTGGAAAGGATATTATCCCGCTGGTTTTGGGTGAGACCCTGCATGGCATTGACAGGATGGCTAAGGGAGACCATTTCATTAGGTCTGGGAGCCCGGCTGTGCTGACTCTATGGCTGCAGGAGAGACTTGGGGCTTTGCCAGGGGCTTCGCCTACTCAGTGCCCTTGGGTGATTTCCCAGAGGGGTGCACCTAGGCAGCAGGACTAGGGTAGCTGAGAGCTGACTATGGATAGGTTATCCACTTCGGATATTCACTGGTGGGTACCTCATTGGAGGCTACAGACCCGGAGGACATTTCAGGAGTCCTATGTGGTGAGGGTTCCGGGGCTTTCTTGGTCATCCTTCTACATACCCTGCTTGGTATCCAGGCAATTCGGGGCCTTACAGGAGCCGTTGGGCGATTGGGAGGACATCCGTACCAGGGAGGTGGTGCCTTTGGACATGAGGGATCCAGCCAGCTTCTCATTCTTCTCGAGGGCTTGGACATACACTGCTTTCCCACCCAGGGCCATTCTCAAGAGCAGGAAGAGTACCATCTTGAATACGGCCTACTTAGACTGGTACGAGAGAGAGATGGGAGCGACTCAGGTCATTTTGGGAGAGAGACGTCAGGCTTTATTGGGGGCTGACTGCGACTTGAGTAGGACTCTGAGGGAAGCTGAGGCTAAAGCGAGTTGCCATAACCAATCGGGTGACTTTATCAGGGACATGGAGGCTCGGTATGAGTGGCTTTCTGAAGTCGCTCCCTTGACCGAGGCTCAGAGGGAGGAAGTGCGGACTCGTGCCCGGGTTGAGAGGGCACTTATTGACACGGGTTTGATGGAGGCTCCAGTGAGGATACCAGAGGTTGGGATGAGGGAGACCGACATCATTGAGAAGAAAAGGAAGAACACTCGACGAGGTCGAGGTAAAGGGAAGAAGACCAAAGAAGACTCAGTGAATGACAACAGATAGGTCTTTTCTTAGGATTCCCTTATTGCCATTTGCAAACACAATAATTTATTAGGCATTTTATTGTATTTTAGATCTTTGTAGCAGGTTAGCAGAGTCAGGAGTAGACCGTGCTTAAACTCATCAAGGAGTTTTTAACTTGAAATTAACAAGAGATATTATCTTAGAAATTTATAAGACACATTTCATGGAAACTTTATTGTCTTATTTATTGTTTAAACCGAACCATTGCTGGCTGTCTACGTTCCCCTTTTACAAGAAAGACTAAGGGGATCAGGTCTTCGTAGTTCATTCTGGTGAACTATCAGAATTTTTGTTCTTTTGGTGTTTTTTTTTATGTGCAACCCTGTCTTTTGCCTAGACCGCCCTTTTGGGGTTTTCAGCCTAGCTGGACACTACTCTTTTTGCACTAAGATTTTTTCTCTCTCTTTTTTTTTTTTTTTTTTTTTTTTTTTTTTTTTTTTTATGTGCAACCCTGTCTTTTGCCTAGACCGCCTTTTTTTGGGTTTTTCAGCCTAGCTGGGTATTACTCTTTTTGCACTAAGATTTTTTTCTTTTTTTAATTTTTTTTCTTCTTTTTTTAATTTTTTTATATTTTATATGTATTATTTTTTTTTCTTCTTTTTTTTCTTTTTTTTTATTTTTAGACATAATACCTGCGGAGCTTATCACCGTTGACTGGGTGGACAAAAGGATTGCCGTCCAGGTTCGCAAGCTTCATTGCTCTCCCGATAGTATCTTCTACACCACATACGGGCCGAACCAAACGGGTTCCCATTTTTCGAGGGGGTTGTCTCTGGTAGGGGGCTTCACCTTCAACACTAAGTCGCCCTCTTTGATGTCCCTGGCCTTGACTTTCTTTTCGAATGCCCTGGCCATTCGCCTCTGGTAGGATCGGGTGTGCTCCATGGCTTTTAGCCTTCTTTCGTCGAGCAGGGCCAGCTCGTTGTGCCGGCTGCGCAGACATTCTACCTCATTGACACTGTTCTCCAGGAGGACCCTTAATGACGGGATTTCCAACTCCACGGGCAACACTGCTTCCATCCCGTAGGTTAGGGCAAAGGGGGTTTCTCTCGTAGCTGTTCTGACAGATGTTCTGTAGCCCCAGAGTGCCAGATGCAGCTTCTCAGGCCAGTCACGACCACGGGTGGCCATTTTTCGGATAATCCGCTCGAGCGTCTTATTGGCAGCTTCCACAGCTCCATTAGTCTGAGGTCTGTATGGGGACGACTTGTGGCGAGTGATTCTGAATTCTGACAGTAATCTATCGCAGTCCCCTTCAAAGTGCGACCCGTTATCTGAAATGATCTCATTGGGCACCCCATATCTACACAAAATATTTTCTTTGAGGAACTGGACCACTTTTCGGGAAGTGAGGACCTTGTAGGACTTGGCCTCTACCCACTTGGTGAAGTAGTCGACTGCCACTAACACAAATTCGTGCCCATTGCTTCCTGCCGGGGATATCTTTCCTATCACGTCAATACCCCAGGTTGCAAACGGCCAAGGAGTCGTCATGCAGTACAGGTCATGAGGCGGAAGATGGTTGAGGTTTGCAAACCGTTGGCATTTGTCGCACTGTCGGACATGCTGGACACAGTCTGTTTCTATGGAGATCCAATAGTAACCCATTCTGAGGATCACTTGCATCAATGCTCTGGCATTCATATGAGGACCGCAGGGACCATTATGGACTTCGGTCATCAACTCTCTGGCCCTTTCTTGGGTGACACATAGGAGGAGTGGTCCCTGGTACCGTTTCGTATACAGGTCGCCCTCTAGGATGACATAGTGGGAGGCCAATCGTTTCAGGGCTTGCAAGCTCTTGGCCTTAATGCCTTCCCTTGGTCTACTTCCTTCGTCTCTGAAAGCGGACTCTCCATCTTTGAGGAACTGGTAAATCTGACTGTACCAGGGTTCCTTGACAGGCTCGGGTCCCAAGTCTACTTCAAAACAGAAAGCCGGGGCTTCTCTTCTACCCACTCTGAAGGGTTTTATTGCCTTTCCCTCGAGGATCTCTACCAGTGAGGCTAGAGTAGCTAAGGCATATGCAAATCTGTTCTTATCCCTTGGCAGGTAATGGAAGGTCACTTCTCTTAACTGCTCAGTCAACTCTTCCAGGTAGGCATGATACCTCTGAAGGTTGGGATCCACAGTCTTCCACTTGTTGGAGACCTAGTTGATGATCAGGGCTGAATTTCCATAAACTTCGAGCTCCTTGACATTTCTTTCTATGGCAGCCTCTAAATCAGCAATGCAAGCTTCATACTCGGCGACATTGTTCGTGGCAGGGAAGTTCAACTTGAGGGCTATGGGCGTGTGCTCATCCTTCGGATCGACCAGTAGCATTCCTATGCCATTTCCCCTTTTATTAGCAGCTCCGTCAAAGAACAGCTGCCATCGGTTCTCAGGCTCAACTACGAAGATCCCTTCATCTGGGAATTGGGGTTCAGGCCCGCGGTCCTCATTACTAGGGAAGTTTGCCAGATGGTCTGACAGTGCTTGACCCTTGATTGCCTTTCTCGTCACATAATTGATGTCATACTCAGCTAAGAAGAACGACCACTTTGCTAGGCGCATCGAGAGGGAAGGATTGTCAAAGATGTACTTGATGGGGTCCATTTTCGAGACCAAGTTCACAGAGTGGGCTTGCATGTAATGCTTCAGCTTACCGACTACCCAAACCAGTCCTGCACAAGTCTTTTCACATGCTGAGTAATTGAGCTCACTTCCCTGCAGCTTTCGGCTGACAAAGTAAATGGCGTTTTCTATCCGAGAGTCTTTCTTCTCCTGAGCAAGCATAGCCCCAACTGCCGTATCAGTGACAGTGAGATAGAGCATAAGAGGTTTTTGTCTATGTGGGGGGCATAGCACCGGAGGATGTACTAGGTACGCCTTGATCTGGTCAAAGGCATCTTGACATTCCTCGGTCCACTCTGTGTCTGCATTCTTCTTCATAAGCTTGAAGATGGGCTCGCACATGGTGGTCAGCTGGTTGACGAAGCGGCTGATGCACTGTAGTTTGCCCATAAAGCTCTTGACTTCTGTCTGGGTTCGAGGTGGCCTCATATCCATAATGGCCTTGATCTTTTGGGGATCGACTTCAATGCCTCGCTCTGTGACCATATACCCAAGCACTTTTCCCCTTGTCACTCCAAAGGTACATTTGGCAGGGTTTAGTCTTATGGAATGCTGTCTCAACCTCTCAAAGAACTTTCGTAGGTCAATAAAGTGCTGTCCATCCTCGCCTTTGGAGTGGATTATCATGTCATCGACATAGACCTCAATCTCCTTGTGGATCATGTCATGAAAGAGTGTGGTCGCTGCCCTCTGATACGTAGCCCCGGCGTTCTTAAGCCCAAATGGCATCACTGTATAGCAGTACGTTCCCCACGGTGTGGTGAAGGCTGTCTTTTCTTGGTCCTCTTCGGCCATCTTGATCTGGTTGTAGCCAGCAAAGCCATCAACGAAGGATTTGACTTCGTAGTTAGCAGTGGCGTCCACCAGAATGTCTATGTTTGGCAAGGGATAGTCGTCCTTGGGGCTGGCCTTGTTCAGATCCCGGAAATCTACATAGCAGCGCACCTTCCCATTGGCCTTAGTCACAGTCACAATGTTGGATAGCCATGTCGGATATTCAATGACTCGGATGAATCCTACCCGCAGTAGCTTCTCAATCTCTTCTTTGACCTGGAGAGACCACTCTGGCTTGATCTTTCTCAGTTTCTGTTTTACAGGCTTAGCATATGGTGCTAGAGGGATTCTGTGCTCTACAATCGAACTGTCTAGCCCCGGCATATCCCTGTATGACCATGCAAACACGTCCATGTATTCTCTGAGCAGATTGACCAGTCTGTCCCGTTCAACCCCCTGGAAGAAGCTTCCAATTTGTGTCTCTTTAGGTTCCTCGACAATACCCAAGTTAACACTTGTCAAAACATCCTCGGCAGCTTGGGCCCGATTTTTCTCTTTGTCTGTAACCTGCTTAAAGATTTCTTTAATGTATTGTTCCTTTAGTGTGTTTGTATCTTGTTCAAATGATTCATTATTAACTGTTGTTAAGTTTTGAGTTAATTTATCATTTGTTAAGTTGGCAATAAGGGGATACTCAGAAAGATCTGTCATTTCATTCAAAGCGAAAGGAAAGATGACATTGGCTACATATTCATAATCCTCAGGCGTGAGGCCTTCAGATGACTCAGAGGACTGGAATTCAAAGATTCCTGACTCAACTGTATGGATGACAGAGTGTTTGACACGACTGGGCTGAGAGGGACGGGGTACCAATCCAAGCTCCGTAATCATTTGCTGTCGGCTGGCTATCGGCCCTGAGAATGTCTCCCAATTCTTCAATGGCATCTCTGTCTTAGTCACCAAAGTGCGAGGATCAAAAGGCTCTTCACCACCGTCTCCGATTACAGCAACTACTTCGTCATCTGAACTGAAGTCGATCAAATCAGGGATCTGCACTTCTTCATCAAACAACTTTTGCAAACCCAACTCACTGTCTTCACTACCGGCAGCTTCTATCTGGCTGATCTTCAGAAGAGCTAACTCGAAGGCGGAGAAATCCATTACCCCGGATGGGAAGAGTGCTGACTCTTTGCAACTGTCTGGGTTTCCTTTGAAGGCATACTTGTTCTGAACAGTAGTGATAGCCCCAGGAATGTCCGGCAAGTCAAGGAACATTCTCCGAACAGGATTTGCTGGTTTTCCCCGAACTTTCTCAAGGTTTTTTAGAAGTGTTTTTCTTAAGGAGATCTGACTATCACTTTCATCGTATTGGGTCCCACCCCTTGTGAAGTACTGGGCGAGAGACAAGCTGTAAGGATGGAGATGGACCCCTTCACTTCATTTTTCCGAAACTGTTCCCTTAGCCTTTCTGTCATCCCGAGAATTCGGTTTGTATCCCAAGCCGTATCTGGTAGTCTGTTCCTTTACATCAATAACAACATTGCGACCCTGGAGTCTTTTACCCAGTCCAAGCCCCGGAAGATAACCCATTTTTCTCATCATTCGCATGGTAGGGGGTATTTTGTCGGAGGTAGCAGTGAGGTCGGTGCAACACACTTGAGCTTTGGAGGAGGCTACAGAAAATCCAGTCAAAGCAAGCCCTTTATCATCATGTTTAATCTACAGTATCGGGATACCTCCAGTGCTGGTTCCTTCCACGGTGACACTGTCTCCGTAAATAGTAGTAATAGTCCCATCGCCTGACTGGAATTTGACGCATTGTTGCAAAGTAGAGGCTACCCCATTTATCTGGTGGATCCAAGGTCGTCCCAGAAGAGCGGTAAATGAGATGGGAATGTCAATCACTTGGAAGTCAACATCCATGGCCTTCTTCCCAAACCACAACTTGAGAGTAGCAATCCCCAGAACTGATCGTGCAGTGGAGTCATAGGCCTTAATAGTCTGACTAGAAGGCTTCAAATTGGTGGGTTTCAAATCCAACAAATCCATCATCTTTGCTGGCAGGACGTTCATTGCAGACCCTCCGTCAACTAGTACCCTTGGCAATCGGCGTTCTTCCAACTGGACTATTATGTAAAGGGGTTCGTTATGACTAGCCCCATACTTTGGCAGATCCAAGTCAGTGAAGGTGATGATATTTCCATAGTGGATATTTCCAATCATCTGGACGACCTCATCTGGGGTGACATCAATGGGCACCATGGTCTTGGCCAAACATTCTTCTAGCTTCAGTTTGTGAGGGTATGAGGAAGTTAACAGGGACCACAGGGAGATATTGACCTGAGTACACTTCAATTGAGACAGTACCGGATCCTCTTTTTCAGAGTCTGGCTTTTCTGCTTCTGGCTTTTAAGGTCTTTTGTCTGTCTTCAGCTCGGAGATGGCATTTCTTTTGTCACCCTTAGGTTGTTCCACACTCATCTGTCCAGATCGAGTCATCACGTAGACATTGGACCTCTCAGAGTCATCAGTCCTACAGGAGGATTCCTTCAGCTCCTTCAAAGTTAGAGGCAGACTCTTGCTGGCATATGGCCAACTCTGCTGGTTAATCTGATTAACAGTACTACCAGAGGCATAGGCAGCTTCCCGAATCTGACACCGGCTTCCTGGCCTTTTCTGAATCCTGGCTCCCCAATTGGCTTAGCAACCGGCTGATTTCAGTTTCGTCTTCCTCACTCAAAGCCTTGACAGTTTCATTCAGGCTTTTCAGGGTCAACATGCAACAGGAATTATCGCTCCCAGGATTTGGAGGTTTGCTAATGGCTTCAACAGAGCGGGGTCACATTCCTCATCACTGTCAAGCATATCCCTTCTTTCTCTAGGGGTTAATCTTCTGACGACATCTTTGACATTGGCCAATCACTTTCTGAAGTGGGAGATTCCATCATAGAGAAGGATTTCTGCGGGGTCAAACCTCATGGCAGGTTCCTGTTCTTTACTGTCGGGAGGGTTTTCTGGGCTTTTTGGCTTCTGGGCTAACCACTCCTCTACTGTTCCTTCCGGCATTTCGACTGTGTCTTCTTCAGTATCACTACAGTAACTCATGTGGGAACTCTCATCTTGACTCTGATGACCAAGGAGGGCAAAAGCAGGTCGGGATACTTGGCGCCATATAAGGGGTATTCTGGACTCTTCCCCTGACTTGGGGATTACCAAGAAAACATCATTATCGTCGTAAGATATAAAGGGGACCAGGGTCGCTTCAAACTTTAAGACTCTTTCTAAAGCCTCCATACATTCTTCTTCGGACAAGGTCTCAGGGGTGACCCTTAGCACAACAATGGAGTCTACTCTTCCCGATGGGGGTTTAGCCTCAATGACGCTTACGTGTTCTAGATCGGCGGGTGGAGCCCACTTCCCTCTTTCAGCCAAAGCTTCGATTAAGTTTCTCCATTCACCGACCAGGTCTTTGTAAGGAGTGTTGAATTCTAGGATGTGGAATTCATACCCTGCCTCATCTGAGCTTGCATCCATTTTCTCTTCCGAGCCCTTGCAAAGGTGACAGACACACTTTGATGTGATACAGTCCCCCATTCCAGGCCTGTGGTTTTCTACTCCATCTTGTCCTCCGGGTTTCACTTCCGTTGGCTCCAGGTTCATTCCTTCTACTGAACTGTCATCATCACTGTAAATCCATTCATTCCTATTCTCATTTCCGACTGACTCTTCACTGTCACTGTCTGGGAGATAGGCAAATTCACAGGCGTTGATGAAGTTCGAAAGGTCAGGCTGATACTAGAATTCTAGGATAATGAAATTTGGCTTATGCTGAGGAGGGGGAGTGAATCCTATGGGGTAATGCAGAGGCTGGGTAACTGGGATAGCTGTGGCATTTGCTCTCTGTTGGTAGGGAACAAAGCTGGGTCTTATCTGGGGAGGCGAGGGCGTTGGAACCCTGATGGCCTGGGATGTTGGAAAGGACTGAAAAGGGGTAGTCCTTGGTAAAGGATCATATGCAGATGGAGGAGGGCATTGGTTATAGGCTGGGGGAGCTGAGATGGCTACTTCTGGAGTCTCATTTTCTACCATAACCAGGGAACCGTTGGACTCAACCACTATCTGAACCCCATGACGACGAAGCGCATCAATGAGCATGGCTTGCTGTTCCTCATGGACCCTATGACTGTTTTCCAAGGTTAAGGCTAGCTCTTCTTCCCGAGTCATCTGGTTACCCAAACCACTGCTGTTTTCTGTCAAATCGGCCATTCTGACTCTCTGGACTGACAAAACTGAGGATTCTGACGAGCTATCTGAGAAATCTGCGCTAACAAGCTGCTGACCCGGTATTCTCACCCACTTCTTTCTCACTGCGGGAAAGGGATAGGAGAGGTTTAGACTCGGGGTAGGTATTTAGGCTGAAGGCTCAAGCAATATGCAAATTAAGAATCTTCCAGTTTACTTAAAACAGTGTCTTTTATTAATTTCTATTTGGTTGGAAAAGGGGTTCTGCCCTTCTTTTTCGCAACTACTCTAGATCCTGGATCAGTGGGTTCCGTCACTACGTCTATAAGCCCCTCGTATTCCACCTGTATGTCGACCTCCCAGGGTGGACAGCCCCGGGCGAGGGTCCTATAGGGCACGCGGATCCCACTAACCGAGAGAGAAGAACGCTCCTAACGGGTCTAGTGGGTCATGGGAACTTTTAACGCGCGAGCGATACAGATTATCGTCAAGGCAATGCCGGAAAAGTCTCGTCTTTCAGCCTTTACGGAATTTCGGCAGAGTTTCGCTTGCGCGATTGACGTTTTGACTTTTGGCAATGTCCAAAAAGATAATAGGCATGGGTCGGGCGGTAAAAGCCAAATGACTCAGTGTCACATTGAACTTAGTTGCGTACGCTGTGCGCGAGTCAAAGTCAATGCCGGGTCCAGATCTTGCCAATTTTTCCTTGTCGGAATTTCGGCAGAGCTCCGCTTGCGCGAAAGATCATTGGAATTTTGGCACGGACTCGGTCTCGACTCTTACGCATCCCGTGCGGTCAAAGTCAAAGTCAATGTCGGAGTCAAGATTCTGCAAATTTTTCCTTGGCGGAATTTCGGCAGAGTTTCTCTTGCGCGAAGGATCTCGACTTCCGTCATGGGCTAAGGTTTGACCTTTACGGGGGTATACAACTAGGCTATATGACACGGACTAGACCAAAAACCAACCAAAAGTCACGGTTTTGAAATGTGTGACATGGACTGTGCATTGGTCGACACTGGCTGCCATGGGGAGTTTGGGATGATTCCGTGCGCGCCCGGGAGCATCGTAATACTGTTCGTGACTGCAACTGAACAACCACCCCGGGTTAAAGGGACGTGCGTGCAAAAGTGTACAAGATATATATGGTGCGCGTAGTGTGCGGCCTCCTAAAAATATTCCTTTTTGAGTTAAAACAGAAATTTTCAAAAATGTGTTTTAAAGGAATGATTTTTCGGGACGGGGGAAAATGCAGCAAATAAGCACGTAAATTTTCTGGGAGCCCCGGTCAGTCTTGGAACTGAATAGCCCCAAGCTGCCAAGGTTGCCAGATTAACCTCAAAAGTGTCCTGGTGGAATTGCTAATGAAGCCGCCCGGCCAGAATCCAGGGAGGATTAAGCCGTGCCTACCGCATCAAGCAACTTTCCGTGTTCCAATTTCTTTGATCTGCAGGCTATTTTCCCGGCCTTTTGGCACCTTTTCAGCTTCCAGCAAGCTCCCTGTTCAGTGTTCAGAATGTGCACAATTCCAAGAACCAAAGATGCATGCAATGCAATGCAAGGAAAATAAGGCAAGCATGAGAGGTGGATCCGTGGCGGAAGGCTAACCCACTCGGAAAAAGCTTTCCTTTTTATTTTTCAAAAATAGATACTGGTACGTGGGATTGTTAGACCACAACTTATCCCAAGCCTCGAGTGAGGAAGCGATACAGGAAGGTTAATGGTTTCCACCTATATACCGGGTATCATTTTTTTTTAAAAAGAAATGAAAGCTTTCTCCTTTGTTTTTGTCTCCCCAGCGGAGTCGCCAAACTGTGAATGTGGTGCCCAAGATTAGCGGCTCTCTTTTTATATTTTTTATATTTGGAAACCGCTTTCTCGTGTAAGGGGGATCACCGCCTCACATCAGTTTGGAAATGTCCGATTTAAATTGAAAAACGGAGTTGCCACGCCATTTTGATTTCCTCAAAACTTTGAAAAAATGGATTTGGGTCCGGAGGTTAAGTTACCCCTTTGGAAGAACGGATCGTCTTTCACCCAAGGAGCCTTGCCGAAACAAGTCTTCCAAGATCCGCTTTTCATGCTTGCCTTAGTATTTTCGTGTGTGGGATGTGTGTTTTGAAAAGAAGGGAATGTACCAAGTGGTCTTCCGGACGTATAAACCATGAGTTGGTTATGGCTCGGGATTCCTTGGATTTTTGATGTGTTCGGGACTTTGGTCCCGTTCTCATCTTGGACTTATGATCATCATGATGAGACCTTGGGTCACATGTGATCGGGATAGGGACATCGTTTTTATAGTCCAAGAATGAGATTCTTTGGAAAGGAATGACCTTTGCCCATCAATCCTACATCTTGAGGCGATTTGAGCTCTTTCGGGACATTTATGCTCGTCTCAAGTGATGATCGGAGATATGTGGCTCAAGTTCATCATTTTCTAAAGGAGAATCCATCTATGGCATCTTTAAGTGAAGGAAATGATGTAAAGATAGGACCTTTACACCATTTTGCTCCAAGATGATGCTCCAAGTACCAAAGGGACTAGGGGAGGGGTATAAAGATTGGATCTTTATACTCATCCTATGCCTTTTTGTGCCTTATGAAGATCACTAGGCAATCCTAGGAGAGAGATCCAATCATGAGGGACATGGGGAATGCATTTTAATCTAAAGATGACATTTTTAATGAAAAGATGACATTTTAATGTGAAAAGATACTATTTTTGATGCAAAGGATGCTACTTTATATGCAAAAATGGTATTTTAAGTGCAAATGATGCTACTTTATATGCAAAGATGGTATTTTAAATGCAAAGGATGCTACATTTCACATCACCATGTGAGAGATCCACCCTAGAACAAGCCTTTTTGAGGTCTTATTGTTCATTCTAGGGTTGGATCTTCCATGGATCCTAGGTGATAGGGGAATGGGGGTAATATGATTTACATTCCTAAAGATGGGATCTTTAATGACAATATATCAAGTACCAAGCAAGTATATAACAATATGTAAAGCAAGGAGAAATATATCACATAATGACAAGTATATTTCAAGATAAAGAGGAGGAGAGGTTACCAATGGTGGTGTCCCTCTATCTCCTTGAAGTTTGCCTAGGAAAGGACCAAATTTGAAAGGATTTTGAAGAGGAGGGAGATGGTTTTTGGTACTCTCAGCTCTCTAGAATTTCATGGTGGTATTTTGGCAGAGTAACACTGCTGAAAATTGTATATCAAAATGGGTAGAGGAGGCCTCTATTTATAGGCACTCTGGCAATGGCTAATGAAGTCGTGCGGCTGTAACCCCAGGGCTAATGAGAGGGTGCGGTCTTATCCAAAGATGACTCAGCTTATTTCTAGAACCATGCAAGGTGGCCTTCTAGAAGGGCTTTTCCAGCGAAGGACTACGTGAAATTTTAATTCCTAGCAAGTCCTTCGCCCCTCGAAAGGTTTGGAAAAGTTCCCAAATTGCCCCTGAACTTTAGGAAAGTTCGGGGAATTGTCGGGAAACTTAACCGGAAGGCATGAGCCAGATTTGGGTACTTACACATATGAGATTTAATTATGACATTTGACCATGTATATCAAAATGGTATAGGAGGCCTCTATTTATAGGCACTCTGGCAATGGCTAATGAAGCCGTGCGGCTGTAACCCCAGGGCTAATGAGAGGGTGCGGTCTTATCCAAAGATGACTCATCTTATTTCTAGAACCATGCAAGGTGGCCTTCTAGAAGGGCTTTTCCAGCGAAGGACTAAGTGGAATTTTAATTCCTAGCAAGTCCTTCGCCCCTCGAAAGGTTTGGAAAAGTTCCCAAATTGCCCCTGAACTTTAGGAAAGTCCGGGGAATTGTCGGGAAACTTAACCGAAAGGCATGAGCCAGATTTGGGTACTTACACATATGAGATTTAATTATGACATTTGACCATGACATAAATCTCATACGGGTCAAGTCCAGTCACTTGTTCTCTAACAAGTACCCATAGATTTAATGTGCATCTCTATGCATATAATCATCATATGATTATCCATTAACATTTATACTAATTATTCACTTAATAATTAGGGACAGAGATTATTACAATAAATATGCAAAACATATAATAATCAAATAATAAACATTCTCTATAATCAAGGATAAAGATGAAACATAACGGTTTACGTTAAACATAACTAAAGCCTAGGGCATTACACCAACAGTCTCCCACTTGCACTGGGCTCCATCTATGTATCAAATACTCATGGACTTAACATGACCATCATGCTTCTGCCTGTGCGAGGGTCTTTGTAAGTGAATCCCTAACGTCATCATCGATTGATACTTTTCATATCTTAACGTCTTTCTCATTCTTTATGAATTCCTCAAAAAACGTCTATGTGAGTGTTTGAATCGCTGTTATGACCTTGGTTCCATTGTTTGCACAAATGGCACCACAATTATCACAACAAAAGTTTCACCGATTAGTGATACTTGAAACATTTCCAAAACACTAATGAACTTTTGATCCAAACTGCCTCTTTTTAGCCACATCGTATGTTGCTAAAATTCGGCCTTAGTAGTAGAATCGGCTACGATTTTCTGCTTAGAACTCTTCCAACAAAACCGCACCTCCAATAAGCATAAACACAAACCCTAATTGCGATTTTAAATTAACTTTGTCAGTTTGGAAGCTAGAATCTATGTAACCCTTACAACAAGATTATCTTCCAACCTTTCAAATGCCAAGAACGTATCCTTAGTTCTTCTTAATTACTTAAGGATCATCTTGACTGCCATCCAATGATTCTCAACAGGGCCAGATTGGTATCTACTCGTCATGCTTAGAGCATACGAGATGTCATGTCTAGTACAAATCATGGCATACATGACAGATCCAAATGCCGGAGCATATAGAACTTCATTCATTCCCTTTTGCTCATCAGTTGTCATAAGACAATGAGTATTGCTAAGAGAAACACCATGACCCATTGACAAGTTACTTTTCTTAGATTCTTCTAAGAACCTTGTCAATGCGAGTATTTTGACTCAAACCAATTTATCCTTTTAGATCTATCTCTATAGATCTTGATGCCAAGGATGTAAGCGGCTTTACCCATATCTTTCATTGAGGAACCTTTCCTTGACCAAGACATGACAGTCTTAAGTGTCGGAATTTCGTTTTTCCAATTAGTAAGATATCATTGTAATAAGACAATAGAAATAATACTACACTCCCACTGAATTTCATGCATATACAAGGTTCATCTTCATACTTGATGAAATCAAACTATTTGACCGATTCATCAAAATGAAGATTTCAATTCCTTGAAGCTTGCTTCAACCCATCTCATGGATCTTTGCAACATGCATACTTTATTAGAATTTCTCGAAATGACAAAACTTTGGGTTGTGTACTATACACATCCTTAATAATCTTTCCATTTAAAGAAAGTCGTTTTGACATTCATTTGTCACATCACACAGTCACAATATGCGATAATGGCAATTGAAACTCTAATAGACTTTGGCATTGTAACTGGCGAAAAGGTTTCAACATACTCCCTCCGTCCCAGAAAACATTACCCCTTTACTACTGAGAACGAAAAATAAGAAATAATGTTATTAAAGTAGGTGTTGTGAGTGGGAGGAGAGAGAATGAGTGGAGAGAATAGTAAATTTGAAAAGTGTTGTGAGTATGACAAGTGGGTCCCATGAATAAAGAAGTATTAAAAAATTTCCTTTTTAGGAAAGTGTGACTTTAAAGTGGGACGCCCAAAATAGTAAAATGGGTAAGGTTTTATGGGACGGAGGGAGTAGTCAATACTATGAATTTTCCCAAATCCCTTTGTTACAATCTTCAGTCATGAAAGCATACACCTTCCCATCCATGTTGGTCTTGAAGACCTATTTGCACCCTTTAGTTTTTACACCTTCAGGAAGCTCAATCAAGTTCCAAACTTGATCATCAAACATGGATTGAAATTCGGATTTCATGGTTCCTAACTATTTATCCGAATTAGGAGTGGACATCGCCTCAAGATAGGAAGTAGGATCGTCATTTTCAATGACTTCCACTTTATCACTTTCCGATACGAGAAATCAATATTTCTCGAGTTCGGATCGTAACCTATCCGATCTACGATGGACTTGTGCATCTTGAACCGGTTCCACAACTCTTTGTGAACTTGGTTCCGTCTCTACTCTTGGTTCCATATTATTTTCGGGTTCTTGAACTACTTCAAGATTAATTTTACTCCCATTAGATTCTTTATTGAGAAACTATTTCTCAAGAAACAAATCGTATAGAGCAATAAACATTTTGTTCTCTTTGCGGTTGTAAGATTAATTTTCGAAAAATAACCTTTGTCTGATTTAGGTGCTAACTTATCAGAGACAAGTCTCTTCTTATAAGCTTTGCAAACCCAAATATTAATGAAAGACAAACTAAGTTTTCTTCCATGTCACATCTCATGTGGGGCCTTTAGGAACCGATTTAGTAAAGACTCAATTCAGTGTAACTGCATTATTCTAATGCATATTCTCAAAAGGAAATAGGAAAGTCAAGTTGACACATCATCTAACGAACCATGTCCTACAAGGTTCAATCCCTCCTATCAGACACACCATACAATGTAGTGTTCCGGGTGGAGTCAACTCTGAAATTATTTCACAGTTTTGAGATGATTATCAAACTCTTGGCTCAAATATCCATCACCTCGATCTAATCAAAGTACTTAATAGTTTTTTCCAAGTTGTTTTGTACTTTATCTTGAAATGTTCGAAACATCTCAAACGATTCACCTTTGGACTTCATCAGATAGACATAGTCATATCTAGATAAGTCATCGGTGAATGTGATGAAACATCAAAATCTTCCCCTAGCAATGCTGCTTAATAGTCCATATACATCTCATGTATAATGACCAATAAGTCACTAACCCTCCCACTGCTCTTAGTATAGGGTGGTTTGGTCAATAATCCCAATAAACAAGATCCATATTCCTCAAATGATTCAGAGTCATATGAGTCTAAAAGTCCATGTTAATGGAGTTTAGATATGTGTTTCTTATTTATCTGATCAAGCCGGCAATGCCATATGAACGCGTTGTTCATATTATTCGGTTTAGAATTCCCATTTATATTATAGATATCTTCAATATTATTTTGTTTCTCATCATCATGTATATGAAGACCATTCAATGACATATGCAATGCAATAAGGCATATCATTAAATAAATATAAAACTTCTTATTTTAATAAGAAAATTATATCCTTCATCATCCATACAAGAAACGGAAATAATACTCCTACTCAAATCCGGAACTTAGTAGCATTTGTTCGAAACAAGTACTAATTCACTAGGTAAAGCGACTTCATAAGTCCCTATGGTTAATGTAGCAACTTTTGCTTCATTCCCATGCATATGTTTAATTTACCTTCTTTGAGTAGCTTTCTATTCTTTATTCCTTGCACATTTAAACAATTGTGGGATCCATGTCCGGTATCATATACCCAAGAACAAGAAGTCGAAAGGAAAATATCTATCATATAGATATTTGAAGTAGTAGCAATCATATTGCCCTTCTTCACCTTTTAGGCCTTCCTAATAAGCCTTGCAACTTTGCTTCCAATGATAATCTCATTACAATGGTAGCAAAATGCATCCTTTTGAGACATTTTGGGTTTAGCCTCTTCGGCTTTGCAACTTTTGCCTTAGGTTTAGCAACCTTTGCTTTACCTACTTTGTGTTTCATTTTAAACCCCTTTCTCGTGTTAACCATTAACACATTTTCGGATTGCTCCTTTTTGCATCTCATGCATTAGGAGCCTTCACCACAACATACATCTTTTGCCTAGCTTGCACTTAGAACATTTCCTTTGTGCGTTGTGCTTAGAACAAAAGCAGTTACCATGTGCTCAAGGTTCTTCATAAGAATCTTTAAACTTGGTGGCCAGTATAAGACAAGCAATATCATTAGAATCATCAACATGTTTCTAATGTTGCTCCTTACCTGTCCTTTGCAACATTTGCAGTGGGTTCAGTAGGAATGGATTCATCAAGAACGTACACATTTGCCTAAGAACCATTCTTTAGGCTTTTGATCCAATTAGAATTATCTGTACCGTTCCTTTCGAACTTTGTCCTTCATAAGGACGAATCGCAATTTATTGTGTAATGCTACTTCTACAACAAAATATACAAACTATATGAACACATATTTATATCAACACATTTATCAATTAAGAGAAAATCATGAATTTAACAAATACTCCCACTAAACTATACACCTTCCAATGCAAATAAGCATAATATAATTTAATGGGCTAAGATCCAACTTTAATTTAATCTCAAGTACGCTATGGCGCACCGCTCAAGATTAAAATTAATTAGGTAGAAAACATCAATCATATCGTATATGACTCTTAGATCTTTTATGAGATTTATTTAAGACATCATATGTCTAAGCATATTTTAATCTCATCTTATGCCTTGGGTACAAAACCATTTTGATAACCCAATTAAGTTCATCCATTTTAAACATATAGGAACCACCATTTCCTCATCTTGCTCGCAAACGAAATAGAATCAAAGTACCTTGCTATGGCAAGCCCACCCAAAACTACCCGAGTGGTCTCAAGTGTTTTAATCATGGATTGGCATAAAGAACTTAAAAGTTAATGAAAGTTCTTTAAAGTAGATTATAAGCATATCAGTAAAGATAATCATAATCGCGCACCAGGTAAGTTCCCAGGAAGATAGGTGAGCCACAAGGACTACTTAAATACCAAATCTCTCCTCCGACAGAACTCTCCTAGACATGCACAATTACAATATCAGCTCTGATTTGCAATATAATTGATACTTTGTATACTGACTTGTTTCTTACAAACAATCAGATTCTTCCAAAATTTTGCGTAAACTAACTTGTTTCTCATAAACAATCAGAAAACCAAAATTTAATGTTTCAACCAAACATTCAGAAAATTGCAATTCAATGTTTCAACTTAAACATCTAACAAAACTTCTTAACACTTAAGAACATGTAATTCATGCATCGCAACAATTAATTAAAATCACATTTAAATTAATTAAGCATGCATAAACAATGATTTAATCTAGCATAGCCCTATAAATTCAATTTCCAGAAATTTATAGCAACCAGATTAAAACATAAACATATCAGATTATAAACATAATCACAGATTAGCAAGAAAAATCAACAAATTGATTCGGTCCAGATCAGGCAAAGTCTGTCGCGTGACATAGACCTTCAGAGGCCTAATATGTCGCGCGACCAGACAAGGCCATCAGACTGCCTATGGCCAACTCTGTTGCGTGACATTGAGTTTCCATGGCCAATTCTGTCGCGTGACAGAGGCCAACTCTGTCGCGTGATAGAAGCCAACTTGCAGATTTTCCAAACTTCAATCAATTCCAATCATAAAGCAATTAAATCATATAAAACAACCTTTTAACAGATTTAATCTAACATGATCAGAAAACGATTTTCACATTGTTTCACATAAACAATCAAAATTCTAACGCATTCAGAACATGCAATAAGCATATAAACAATTTATATCTTAATTCTAGCATGCCAATTCAAACTTAACCATACGAATGGGGCTCTGATACCACTGTTGGGTTTTATGGGTCCATGCGCAGTGAAATTAACATCTAAATAACACAAAACTCAAGAGCCCTAAGATCCGTTCTATACGATTAAATTGAATTCCTATGAGATAGAATTTACCAACCTTAAACGCTTTCCGTTCTTGAGCTATCGAACAATTATCAATGTGATTTTGAATCACAAACTTCGATCTTCAAGACTTGAATATTCAGATTGCTTGAACAATAGAACTCTAGGCCTTGATCGTCGTACGAGCGAAGACCCTCTAGTAGTATCCACACTTTAGATTGAACCAAGAACAGTTCTTGAGAATTGCTAGATTCTTAAACCTATGAAAAAAATATTGAGAAACCTTTGTTGTGATTTTTCCTTAGAAAATTCGGCTAGCTAATTAGGGTTTACAGACCTAATATTTATACTACCTTAGTATAGGTATTTGTTTCCTAATCATATTAGGAAACTGTCTGTCAAACCGCCTTGGACTCGTCCTGTCGCGCGACCACAAGAAGCCTATGGGCAAGTTGTGTCGCGCGATGACTCATGCCATATGCAGGAACTCTCAATCATTTCTTCCTTTGGTTTAACCAATTCATTCTAGTTGTGTGTGACCCAATAGAATTATATTACGTTGGCAATGAGCTCGATCATATCGACCCTCATAAGACATAAGCAGACTCTAGCAAGCCATTATGTCTACCCAATTAATATAACGTAAGAGTTCACGTTTCCAATGGTACACTTCCATTTCTCCCTTTGTCTCACGATGTTATATTGAACACAAGTCATGGTCCACGTCAGCTTGTATTTGTTCAATGCTTTCTCGATTTTGAGTATAATGATAATCCAATCGTATTGGGGTATGGCCATACACTTTCATCATTATCACTCATCGAGGGGTCCAAGCAAAACATCTCTCTTTCGAGGGACAAATTCCATCTTGACTTATCATCCTTCCCATCATGAATCCAATCATGCCAAAGATAGCCTTTATAAATATCGTGTTAAGATATCGTTTGACTAAAATCAAACATAACTTTCATCATATGTAAGGTCATGATAATCTCAGGTCTAGGGACTAAATGAAGTGACCATATGAGATTTAATTATGACATTTGACCATGACATAAATCTCATACGGGTCAAGTCCAGTCACTTGTTCTCTAACAAGTACCCATAAATTTAATGTGCATCTCTATGCATATAATCATCATATGATTATCCATAAAATATTTATACTAATTATTCACTTAATAATTAGGGACGGAGATTATTACAATAAATATGCAAAACATATAACAATCAAATAATAAACATTCTCTATAATCAAGGATAAAGATGATACATAACGGTTTAAGTTAAACATAACTAAAGCCTAGGGCATTACACCAACAAAATCAACCACATTTCCCCGAGGAAGATAGAAAGAAATCAACATTGGTGAGATCTCCTTCCGAACATTAAATAAATGCTTTAATTTCCAAGTCTTTAAATACATTATTGCTTAAAATATATTGTTTATAATGTAGTCTTACTTACATATGTCATAGACCCAAACCATCTAAATGATGCACATGGGAATTTGGCATGTTGGCTAGAGCTCATGGCTTCCAACCTGGAGGTCATGGGTTCGATCCCCCCAGAAGTTAGAGGGAAGGCTTTATCTCCCTAGAATTTATATCCTAGGCGCTTCTGTGCGTGCATGTGTGTGTGTGTGTGTGTGTGTGTGTGTGTGAGTAGTGAAAAAAAAAACCATCTAAATGATCCTAAAAGATCTTCCATGCACAATGTGCACAAGAATGGAGGTCTGACGGAGATAGTGGTTTGTTCCGATTTCGTATATTAAAAATGCATTTTATTTCCTAAAACACACAAACACACAAACACACAAACACATACACAATTTTCAAAGAAAGGTTTAGAACGACTCATGTATATGAGGCGTTTCGGGTGAGCTCAAAATTCTCTTCCCGAGGTGTAACCTGACCTTCGAACTCAAAAATCTCATCACACAACAAAAAGCCTTTTTTCAATGTTTTGGGCATAATCAAAACGGCGTGGCGACACTCTTTCCAATGAAAAACCATCCGCGCCGGATCGAGTAATTTCAGTTTCATCAATAATCATTTTAATGTCACATTTAAATTTTTTAAGGAGCACAATTAACGTATTACATGTATCATATAAATAGCCATTAATTTTATTATCTGCCCACATATTTTCGTTTATATATTGAGAAGTCACGTGTTCATTTTTAATTGATTTTCCTATTACTTTTGAGCGTACTCCGAATCATTTTTCAAGGAGATAATAAACATTTGTGCTTTAATCATACCAAAACACATACTTTAACTGTAATATTCAAAGAAGCCTAGCAATTACATTTGCAATGTTGATTCCGCTCCATCGACATAAGTAAACGAATCGCAAATACATCATATTAAGTAGTTTCCTCATATATTGCACGTTTAGACATCATTTAGCATATATTTATATTTGCAAAATAGTGGGATGCATAAAAAAGACTTAACAGATATTAAGAAATGGAAAGAGACAACCTGATTTATTGTGATGAGCCGATTTAAGACAGAAACGAGATACTTTTAACCTTGAAATGATGTCATTTTTGAATTTAGTAGATAATGAGGAAATCAGATGGGCTGCCCCCTTTTATAAACTTTGCTCCCCTTTTTCAATCTTTCCCACAATCATTACTGTACATTTCCCAATTTGGACTCAACTCTAGCAATTTTCCTAAGTTTGGCCCAATAATTATCCAATTTTTATGTATGGCCCCCAACTTCTTATCAATTCGTATTTATATTCCTGCTTCACACGTGCGCAAGAGAAAGCTTCAGAGTTTTCTGCTCGGGTTTCTTCATCACGTTCAAGGTATTTCTCTTATTCTTTTTGCTTTAACAGTAATTCACTTCGGCGATTTCGATCTTCTTCTGCGGCTTCACTCAAGATGGCGAATTCGGTGCCGCTTGCTCTTAACTCCCGAGGATGGCTCAGGTGACTTCACCGGCGATTTCATTCGCTCCCGGCGAGATCCATTCACTCCGCACTCCGGCGAGCTCGGGCTTTGGCGATTTCTTCTGTAAGTTCTTTCCCTCTTCCAATTTCCTTTTGATTCCGCATAGATCCATGAGTTTGGTGAAATTTCATAAACAATATCTGGCGATTTCCTCTTTAGCGATTTCCATCAATTTGCGATTTTATCCTTTCTTTCGATTTCAATTTTCTTGCGATTTCACTTTTCTTGCGATTTCACTTTTTCTTGCGATTTCAATTTTCCTGCGATTTCACTTTTCTTGCAATTTCGAACGAGCTGGAGAGATGAACTAAACTGGCGAGATGAAGAATTACGGTGCGAATTCCTTCTGCTTGCGATTTCCTCTGATTTGCGGTTTCACTTTCAAATTCCGTTGTTTCCTGTCTTCATCTCCGCTACAATTTCTTTCTCCAGGTCTTCTTTCTTCTTCCAAAAATCAGAGATCAAGTTTTACTGCCTTTCCTACTCTTCTTCTCTTTTTTTGTCTGTCGTGTAGGATGCCTGTGGTGGTGTAGGATATCTGGCAACTTCTTCTTCGTTCCCGGCATCGGAATCAAACTGATGCTACAAAAATTAGTGCTCACCATGGATTTCCAAGCTGGATGAAGAACATGGTTGTCCACGGCTACGAATTCCCCGTAGCAATCTATAAAACAAAGCATCGTTAGAGGTGGGGGGTCTTTCCCCCCAAAACCCTCCGGTGTGAGAATCTTTAAGCTGCTCTTTTACTATGTAAATATTGAACATTATAGAGAGAGAATTTAGCGTTTTGGGAGGAAGGGAGAGAGAGTGAACCTGAATCTCCATGAAATGAGAAGCTTCCATTAAAAAATTATAGTCTGGATGGGCTTTTAGCCCTAAAGCCCATTTGGGCAGCCATATAGCCCATTTCAGCCCATTTGGGCCGCCATATACTCCATTGGACCTCGAGGTCCTTATATTAATGCTTTTAGCCGTAAAGCCCATTTGCCCATTTGGGCAGCCATACAGCCCATTTCAGCCCATTTGGGCCGCCATATACTCCATTGGACCTCGAGGTCCTTATATTAATGATGATCATTTTATCCCCTTAGTATTGCATACTTTTATGTATTTGTATGCCCATTATGCCCCTTAGGCACATTATATTTTCTGTTGAATTTTCTATTGTCACATCATGTCTATTCGAGAAAAATGTATTGACGAAGCTTTTGAATGTAGAAATACGTTACCCTCGAATGAAAGAAGGTATGAGTGGGGTATATATGGTGGATGTCCGGATAAGGAAAGTTGCTAGAAATCAATCGAGATTTTAGGGATTGATCATGATCGTTTTTAGACTAAGTAGGTCTGCCTGTTCGAGGACGCCAACTTCAGTTGTTGTCGACCTGAATTCGATCCCTTTCGTAAAGGCTAAGATGAACTTGTGGATTGTATGTTTGTCGGACCTTAGCTAGGTCGAGACTGTTGGAGGTCGGACCAGAACCTAGGTTGACTTGGCGAGTAGGTCATTCAGTCCGTCGGATTTGGAGACGGGCCTATTGGGCCTATATTCGGGTTGAAGGTTGGGCTCGACCCGTTGGGTTTAGCGTGTTGCATTTATTTTGTTAAAAAATATTTTTTGGTCATTTATTCCGAGAGAGTCATAGTAGTTTATAAAATAACTTTATATTTTTGTTTACAAAAATCTTATGACTCCCTAGCAGCCTCAGGGTATCGTGTTGGAGCATTATGTTTTCCCTCCATTGTATGTGTATACATGTTCTTTTTAAGCTGACTTTTTTTTTTATAGAATCGATACATATCCTCATATTTCCTCCCTCCCTTCTTAAGCTTACTTGCTTATCATTTTACCAACTAAAAATGTACAACTTGCTGCAAAATATTAAGGCTGCATCAAATGATTGTACTTTTAATGTAAATTCTAGTGATTGTGATTATTCATCATCTATAAAAGTTAAAATAGTTTGGTTAGGCTTGTTAAATCATTACATGCATAATAATTCACGATACTAGCCGAGTCAAGAAATTTAAGTCTCACTCACTGTGTGTGTCACATTTCAAACTATATCATGGGTGATATGTGTATCATAAATCAGATTCACGGAAGACTCCAACTGCTTCATCTGGTTGATCCTATGCCTTCACGGAACACTCCAAATGCTTCGTTCGAATGATTCCCAAATGTTAGTACAGATTGTGGGTGTTACCACATGTGCTATCACTGGCAGTTGGGTGTTACCCGAACCGGAATGATTTGTAATTTAATAATTCTTTCCATATTATTTATATCCTAATGTCTAATATTATTTGCAAAATATATGTGTTTGTTGGTCCATATTTCAGGTTAATACATGGTGGGACGAATAGCTAAAGATATGGAATAAGGTTGAAGATAAGTTCCACATAAATAGGAGATTTATGTGTAACTTTTACTTGACTCACATTTGTTGTGAATAAATGTTGTGCAATGCAGCGGAAGCAATTGACAATAACCAAGAACACACACAAAAGCAATTGAGAAATCGAAAGAGAAAGAGATGGAATTGTTTGGGGTTTTGATCTACTACCTCTGTATTATTATGTTCAATAATCTCATCAGTTTACATAGGATTACAATCATATTTATATAACACAAACCCTAGCCCAACCTAAGACAGAAATAACCAGAAGCCCGTCAGCCCAAAAACTCCCCGTCGTCGCCAGGCGCCCGCCTCGCCTATCCCAGGCGTCCGCCTGGCCATTGACATCCCACGACCATACCTACTGACTTCGAGGCCCTCTCCCCAGCAGCTCCCATGCGGCCTCCTCAAAGACTCAATCCACGGCCCCAGCTTCGGCCTTCCAGGCGCCCGCCTTAGCCCAGGTGAGGCGCCCGCCTCGGCGACAGGAATCAAGCCATTCCATCATACAATCTCCACCTTGGCAAGCATTCACCCAACCCAACAGAAGATACAAGGAACCAATGCTTGAACCACCCCATCTCTAACAGCTAGAGATGTGCAACAAATCCAAGGAATGCTTGAACTTGTCAGTAGTAACCGGCTTTGTCAACATGTCAGCAACGTTCTCCGTGGTGTGAACCTTCTCTAGCACAACCTCACCCATATCAATCAAATCCCGAATCTTGTGAAATCGAACATCAATATGTTTCATCCGTTGATAATAAATATGATTCTTTGCCAGAAAAATTGCGCTTTGACTGTCACAAAGTAACTTCACTCCACCTTGCTGAATACCCAATTCGTTGACTAAGCCCCGAAGCCATAAGGCTTCCTTTGAGCTTCAACAGCTGCCATGTACTCCGCTTTCATTGTAGACAATGCAATAATAGACTGAATCATAGACCTCCAACATATGGGTCCTCCAGTGAGTGTAAACGCATAGCCCGTAGTCGACCGCCTCCGATCCAAATCACCCGCATAATCGAAATCTAGATACCCCACAACAGAAAGCTCCTCACTCTTTCCTTCAAACATAATGCCATAACCCATAGTGACCATCAAGTATCTGAGAATCCACTTAACTGCTTTCCAATGCCGTTTACCCGGATTTGCCATATACTTGCTAACCACACTAATAGCTTGTGCCAAATCTGGCCTAGTGCCAACCATAGCATACATGAGACATCCCACTACGCTTGCATAGGGAACCTTTGACATACTCTGAATTTCTTCAGTTGAACTCGGGGAATCTGAGGCAGATAAATTAAAGTGACTCGCCAATGGTGTCTTTACAGGTTTTGCATCCCGCATATTGAACCTTTCCAACACCTTCTCCACGTAGCCGGCTTGAGACAACCACAATCTCCCAGATTTCCTGTCTCGGGAACTTTTCCAAAATTTCCAAGGGAGGAAGGACCTGCTAGGAATTAAAATTTCAAGCAGGACCTCGCTGGAAAGAATCCTCTAGCTGCCACCTTGCATGAATCTAGAAACATGCTGACACGACAGAGGATAACGCCGGGCGGCTTCTTTTACCGCAGATTCATGCCGGGCGGCTTCTTTAGGAAGCACACTGTAGCCTTATAAATAGAGGCCTCCTCTACTCATTTTATAGAGAATTTACAAGCACTGTTACTCTGCCAAATTCACACCACGAATTTCCAGAAACTAAAACACTCAAAAACTCACCTCCCTCCTCCATAAATCCCTTCCTAATCTATTTTTAAATAGGAAAATCCCCTTGGGAGATAGAGAAAACCACCATTGGTAATCTCTCCTTCCTTTCCCCTTGATATACTCTCATTATATTGCTTTAATTATTGTTTGTCATTTATATTTTCATTACTTGTCATGTGAGCACCCCAACCCGGGACCTAACGCGTGTCCCGAGTTTGAGAAGCCCAAACTAAGAAATCCCATCTTAGATTTTCAAAAACTTTTATTTCACCTTTAAAAGAAAACCACTACTCAAACTTCCAATTTAAAATCAACTGATAATATCTCCACTTGGAGAAATTTCCACAATTACTTCGATAAACCATAATCTAATAAATTACATCGTAAACCCCAAAATAACTTTGTTTACAAAAGAGTTTATATACAACTTTTCAAAAGAGTAATACTTAATAAATACTCCCAGACAACCAACTCCTATACTTAACCTGGCAAGTCCCAAAAGCAACAGTCCACAATTTTATCCCCGGCCTCACTGGTTCAGGTCACCTGTCTCAACACAATCTAAAACAGTAAAAGGGAAGGGGTGAGAATAAATCTCAATAAGCTATTATGAATGCAGCAAGATGCCAAACAATATGCAACACATAGCATGGTTACACATAACACATTATGAAAGCGGTAAACACCTTACGTTACCTCATTTTACCTTTCCCGTCTGAACAATAAGTCGTACAACGTGGGAGTAAAACTCCTCTCTTTGGTGAATTGCCCCCATGCACCTTCACAGCTTATAGGACTCATACTCCAGAGATCCATATAAGAAAATAGGATACTTATATGACCCTTATTCAGAGTATCATATAATATCAGCGCTAACTGTAAAGCTTTTGGCTTAATACAGAAGCATTCCACCTAATCACCAAATCGCAGCGGTCTGTAAGGCTTCTGGCTCAATACAGTCGCTAGCACATCCCACTCTGTGGCCACAGAGGGGCCGGTCACAGGTATAATGAACCTTCAATCACTTATAGAACAAATCAATAATTGATTGAATTCCATTATACCCCCGAATCACATATACACGTTCAAGCACATAATAGATACTTGAAATAATCCAAAAAAGGGATAATAATATAACAACATGGTAAAATATACTCATGTTAAATCAATATTATAGTGCAACATCCATACACTATACATAATACCATTAACGAATATAAATTCAAGTAAGGTATCCATATAACCACATAATCCACACCGGGATACAACATAATCATCATGCCAGATAATCCACATCTGGGATACAATATAATCAACATGCCAGATAATCCACAACTGGGATACAATACAACCATATACCAAATAATCCACAATTGGGATACAATATATTGATGTAACACATATACATTCCTAACCAACACAATAGTGTGATTATAGTCTCTACACTGTTCAACTAATCACCAATGTATGGGAGCAAGTAAGGCCACCCTAAACCATAAACCGTTCTTACGAAGTCATTACTCAATCTTGAATAATATTAATAAAAGTGCAAGACCTACTTCCCAAGTTTGAACCACTTTGGTGAAGTCACAAATCAAACTTATCCACCATTTTCTAATTAATATTTAACTATTCCCAATATTCCATTTTGACCAAATAAGACATCATGGCCTAGCCAAGGTATTCTACTTTAACCCAAGTTAAAGGAAATTAATTCATATCTTAGGTAGATTAGGTTACTACTAATTTGTAATGGTTGGGAGTCATGCCACTAGGTTGTGGGTAACAATCAGTAAGAAAGGAGACTAAGGAAGTTCTGGTACCATGGGCGACCGCCCATGCCACTTGGGCGACCGCCCAAGTGGTTTTCAAAAGGAACCCAAGTTGCTGCCCTCATGGGCGACCGCACACAACCTCTTGGGCGACCGCCCAAGAGGGATTTCTAGGAGACCAAATCTCTGTCCACATGGGCAGCCTCTCACCCCCTTATGGGCGACCGCCCAAACCCTTCTTCAGCATTGCTCAAATTTTCAAAACCCCTTTTTACTTATTTTCTTTTCCTTTTAAAAAACCTTATTTCCATGAACACCAAAAGGATTTCTAACTTTAAAATCCTCATCCTAAATCATTTAAACCCCAAAATAATATAAACCTAAATTATTTACTACAAGATTTCCAACCCATTTCACTTACACTTTTCAAGTTAACCCTTTTTAATCTATTCAACCCATCTTCTTACACTTTGATCAATTTCCATGGACAATAATATCATTCTATACAATTAACCAATTCCTCAACTTCAAGAAAGTTTCCAAAGCATCAAATGACCATTGTAACAACAATAACACAATAATTAGTTCATGAGCATTTAGAGGAAGAAAAATCATAATAACTCACTTCCTAACTCTAATAACTTGGCCAAACCCACAATTCATACTTACACTTAAACCATTAATATCCCCAATTACTCTATACCACTCTTCTCCCAACTTTGATCACCAATTTACCACTTAAGATCAATTCTAACTCAAACAATATTATTCAAAATACCAAAAATCATCTTCTTTAAACAAGAGATTAATTAACACATAAAGTGAGCAATATTTAGAAGGAAGTCATAATAACTTACCTAGAAAATATGGGATGGAATGAAAATTTTCTTAGCTTGATGTGCTCCTCTCTTCACCCCGAACACGAAAGTACACTTGAATTGGAAAATGGAGAAGAATTGATTGCCCTAGGGACTTGGAAGGAGAAGTTCTTCAAGATGGAGCTTCCATGGAAATTATGGAAGGAGAATGAGGGAGGAGGATGACATAGGGAAGATAATGGAAAAAGGGGATGGGAAGAGTATGGGAGGAGGGTAGTATCATTGACTAAGGAGGGGGAAGGGTGAGGGATTTAAGGGGAAAGGAATGGCCCCCCATGCCAAATGATTTAAGGCTTTTCCATTTCCACACAACAAGCCTAACTACCCATATTTTATTTATTTTATCCATTTGTATTATTATACTTGCTCTACTCGACGAGCGCAGGTTGAAAGCCATGGAACACACTCGAGCCTACCAGAGCAGAATGGCCCGAGCATTCGATAAGAAAGTCAAGATCCGAGACATCAGAGAAGGCGACTTGGTGCTAAAGGAAAAGCCTCCTACGCAGACCAATCCCCTCGGAAAGTGGGAGCCTACCTGGATAGGACCGTTCGTGGTACAAAGAATCTTCTCCGGAGGAGCCATGAAGCTAACAGATTTGGACGGGAACCCTTTCCTTAACCCCATAAACGGAAGCAAGCTCCGCAGATACTTCGTTTGAGGAAGAGCACGAGTCAACTCACCTTCCCCATACACCGCCCCCTCAGTAAAATTAAAAGTGCTAAAAGAGTAATACCCAACTGGATACATTCCCGCTAATGATCCAGGTAAAAAACAGGGTCGCACTTCTTTTGTCTTTGCTTTTCTCAAAATTCACCTAAAGTGTCGAACTACGGTGACCTGAGCCCCTTAGTCCAATTGTAAAAGGGGAACGTAGGCAGCCATCATTGGTTCGGTCTAAAAAACAAAAAAAATACAATAAGCATCAATTGCTTGTGTTTCGAAAAACTCTTTTCATTTAACCTACAAATTCATTACGGTTAAACATTCTTTGATGAGTTCAAGCACGGTCAACTCTTGACTCGCTACACGCTAGCAAAACTACAATAAAACATTAATCAATTAATGTGTCTGCAATGACAGTGGGTGGATACTCTGGACAGCAAGGTCAACCTAGTTTCCCATACTAGGTCCTTCATCCTTCTTCCCCTTCCCTTTCCCGCGGCTAATGTTCTTCACCTTCACAGGAAATATTCCGGTAGGCCTTCTACCTGGCTCAGGGACTCTTCCCGATGCCTCCATCAACCCTGTGGCTGTCAACGCATCCCCTTCTCTAGCTCTGTCTCGAGCTGCCTCGCTTCGAGCCATCATAACAGTGCTTTGATTGGCTTCCCGATCAGCATTGGTCTCATAATCAGCCATGGCATCGCCAGTACGATTCCTAGGGTTAGCCCTTGCTTCGGTCCTCCTCAAGGTCGAGCTGTCTAGGTGATTAGCACCCAACAGCTCACTCCGTCTCCACAAGATAGACATTTGTGTCTCCCCTATACACTCTTCGTATCGGCCCGTATATCAAGTCGATGCATCAGTGCCCTCTCTTCGGTGAAGGAGAACCACCGCGGCAGAAAGGACGTGTACGCCACCACCGCGTGAGCAGAATAGCATCGAAGGATCTTCCATCGCAAAGATCCCACCTCAAAGGTAGCAAGATAACTCAAACTCGGTCATGGCACTCGGCCCACTGCATCGTCGCAACCAACGATGGAATGTAGAAAGACGTGCGAGACAGCCCCGGCACTCGACAACCAATAGACCTTCCCGAGCGGTCCGACAAGTCTCAGAACTTCCAATGGGAACCCACCATCGCAAGTGATGCGTGCGGAGTCTCGGCCATCCATAGCTCCACTCGGCTGATCGCCCTATCACCGGAGGACGTCGAGAGAAAGACCAAGCATCACAAGACATTGGCACCTCAGGCATCATCTCCAGTCTCTCCCTTAACCACATGGTAAGCATAGCGGGACTCCTCCCCACATGTATCGGCTACCGGCCGCCATCCGACCTATGCCCGTGAACGTCTCACCCAAGACCAACGGCACGATGTCTCCCGCTCCGCATCGCCTCACTGTGTCCAAGACACTGTGATGGCACACACCCGCAGACGTGAATGTGAACAGAGTAGCAATCGCGCACAGAGCAAACGCATCCCACGCAAAAACGCTCCCCTCGCTCACGCGCAAATCTTTCGGGCAGTCCCGAAATGTCAACATAATCGGTATTCGCATCGGCATCCCGTATGCTTCTCCAGAGATACCAAGCAAAGACACTAGCTTCTCAACAAAGTGGCCATGCCACCAAAGATACGGAAGAACTAGCTGTTCCGTCTCAGTCCTCCTGCATGGCCCGGAAATCTTCGAATGTAGGAGTGATTTCGTTGTACGAAAAGCCGTACACGTTCCTCCGTACATCCTGCAACCGAGACGCCGCTCTCAAAAGATCCCAATCTGGCATGAGCTCCTTCAAAGCCCAAACAGATTTCATCCCGTAACAACCTTCAAAAAACCCCTTGTTCTGCCTCGTGTGGTTCCGTACCCACGACTGAAAGTTTTCCAAGTATCGCTCTTGCATTCGAGACGACAACTTAGGAAAGGGAGCCATGACAGAAAGTGAAGAGAAGCCTTAAGAATTGGAAAGGAATTCAGCCAAATGATCGAAACAAAGGCGTAGTCTTTACAAATTGCAAAGCTGAAACTGCAATTTAAAGGAATCTGGAAATTCAATCCTAGTCCGGCCGGACTCTCCTTGTAGTTGACCCGGTCAACTCTGCAGCCAGCTGCTCCCAAATTGGAAGCAATTCCAAACAATCCCCTATTCACACCTTTATGAAACCAACGTGCTGCCCCTGGTTTCATTCAATCAATATCAATATCCCTTCCGCCCCGTGCTTGTGTAACAGTGCAGTTAATTAAATATTAGTGCGTATAGGCTTAAATTTTAACCCGTTCAATTTTTAATGCACGTTTCATTTTATTTATTTTTTGATCAACCTACTTGCTTATTTGTCGAAAATAAAAGAAGGTAATCACTAAATGGAAGTGCGAAATACAGGTTCCGCCCCACGGGCGCCTTTTCAAATACAATTCAAAGCAAATTGTTCCGGACAATACATGCATTTTGTCTAAGCAAAGCAGTAAAAAAAGGACTACTCCGAGTCCTGCTCGTCATCCGAGCCTCGACGCACTGCTCCGCCGCTGCCGGATCCGTCGCAAACAAGAAGTCGCCAAATTCCTCCAGGCGGGAATATGCAAAAGGCCTCCTCGGCGTATGCGAACTCGAGGCCTCTCCCCTCTCGTGCCCCGAGTGCGAAGAAGAAGGAGCTCCAAACCCAGCCGTTCCGCCCGCGAACTGGCCAAATCCCTGTGCAATGTCCTCCCCACCAGCTGTGGGAGCAGGCGAACCTCTCGGCCTAGACGGCCTCGGCTCACGGACATCCACGCTCCTCCGGGAACTGCACCGCATGAACTCCACGAGCCTCCTAGCGTAGGCGGCCCACCCATCCACCAGCCTCATAGCGTTGCCAGACGTGCGGCCGGACACTGCGAACCAGGAAGGTCATCAGAAGACGAACAGAAAGTACAGATGCAACATTTGCAGAATACTACTATCAAAAGCAGAAAATCAAAGAGTGCTCACCGAAGCATTGGGGTCAGCCCTGTATCGTGGTCTCGGCTCATCCGGGAGTGGGATCACCAGCCGTCTGCGTGAGCCATCCAGTCCCTCGTACGCCAGCATAGCATGTGGGATCAGAAGATCTCGAGGACCTCCAGGGACCTCACCCTCCCTATGCTGCACCTGCGGGCTCCTCAACCTCATCCTCAAGAAAGTATCATAGTCGGCTCCCGCTATGACGTACTCGGTATAGTACACGCCCTGTCTATATCCCTCCAGCTCCTCCATCGGCATCTCCCGAGGATGCTGCATGTGCATAGGAGGATCCGCCGGCACCAATGGAAGGGACCCCGGCCTATGATGACGAGTCACCCTCTCCCCCAGATACATAGCGTCGCAATGAAGTCCCACCAAGAGCTTCCGCCGCCGTGTAGTCTCGCTAGCAATCTGAACGGCGACAAAGATCGAACCTACCCCACTGTGTCAACTGGATCCTCTCGGAGAACTCTCGGCTCAGGGCCTGGGACACCTCCTCGTACGTCAGCCGCGTTCCCACTCTCGACGAGACCGGCTTCTTCGCCTTCTTCTGCCAAACTAGCAGGGTGGGGTACAAGGGTCGATACGCATCCTTAATGTCCCACTCCTGCGGACTGAACACCTCGTAGCACCAGACCTGCCAAGCAAATGAAAAGTTATGTCAGCTACAAAGCAGATACATACGAGTACATAAAAGAGGCAAGGAAGAGAAAAAGACATGAACTTACATCCAAGACAGGTGTGAAGCAGCTCAAGGAACTCTCCTCTCCCCGCGAGAATCTGTCCAGGGAATGATAGAGCTCAGCCAGTCCAGCCTCCCCCCATGCGAACCCCCTCACGGCATCCAGATCTGTCAGCGACCCGAGCAGAGGGAAGTGACAGGATGTGTCAGAAGTCGGGAACAAAGTCGCTGACAACGCGAACCAAATGAACCCTCGAGCCAGGCGCTCCGCGGTCATCCTCAAAGATTCCTTCCAATTCAGCCCCTCAACTTTTGGCAGTTCCAATTTTACCCCTTTTGGCCCCCAAAAGTGTAAAATTTCCCCTCAGTTAGACATTTCTAACATCCTATCCCCCGAGGATAAATTCTCAGTTAGTTTTCACTAACGTTCATCTCCAGACGTTAAATTCTCAGTTATTTTTCACTAACGCTAGTCTCCAGACGTTAAATTCCCAGTCGACGTTTGACATTCAAACGCTCGCGTTCGTCTCCAGACGTTAAATTCTCAGTTAGTTTTCACTAACGCTCGTCTCCAGACGTTAAATTTCCAGTTAGTCCTCACTAACGCTCGTCTCCAGACGTTAAATTCTCAGTTAGTCTTCACTAACGCTCGTCTCCAGACGTTAAATTCTCAGTAAGTTTTCACTAACGCTCGTCTCCAGACGTTAAATTCTCAGTTAGTCTTCACTAACGCTCGTCTCCAGACGTTAAATTCTCAGTTAGTTTTCACTAACGCTCGTCTCCCGACGTTAAATTCTCAGTTAGTTTTCACTAACGCTCGTCTCCAGACGTTAAATTCTCAGTTAGACATTTCTAACATCCTATCCCCCGAGGATAAATTCCCAGTTAGTTTTCACTAACGCTCGTCTCCAGACGTTAAATTTTCAGTTAGTTTTCACTAACGCTCGTCTCCAGACGTTAAATTCCCAGTTAGTCCTCACTAACGCCCGTCTTCAGACGTTAAATCCCCAGTTGACGTTTGACCTTCAAACGCTCAATCATGTCTTCGGACATTCCAGTTACAATTCCGTCTCCAGACGTTAAATTATATCCCCAGTTGACGTTTGACGTTCAAACGCTCAATCATGTCTCCGGACATTCCAATTGCATCTCCATCTCCAGACGTTAAATTATATCCCCAGTTGACGTTTGACCTTCAAACGCTCAATCATGTCTCCGGACATTCAAGTTACAATTCCGTCTCCAGACGTTAAATTTTATCCCAGTTGACGTTTGACATTCAAACGCTCAATCGTGTCTCCGGACATTCCAGTTACAATTCCGTCTCCAGACGTTAAATTCAATCTCAGTTGACGTTTGACGTTCAAACGCTCAATCATGTCTCCGGACATTCCAGTTATGATTCCGTCTCCCGACGTTAAATTTTCTAATGGTTTTCAGCATCATATATCCCCCGGCAGCTGCAATAAGCCCGAACCCCAAGGCACGAACGCCATGCAACAATCTCTCTTCGGCCGTCTTCGTAAGCCCGAATATCTTTTCACTTCAGCAAGTGAACATTCATCTCCCCGGCCGCCAGTCGTAAGCCCGATCGTTCCACCTCAGCGGCCATCAAGGTAAGCCCGCACAACAATCCCTCTTCGGCCATCAAGGTAAGCCCGAATGCTCATCCCCAGCAGGATTCTAAAGAAGAAACGTCGATCCTTCCGAGTTGTTAATAACGCCAGTTTAACACAACCGTTCTCATCATTACCGCCCTATCCCCAGCAGGATAAACCTGGCAGCCGCAATAAGCCAGTACTCAAGGCACGAACGCCTTCGTCCCAGGATAAGCGTACCCTCGCAACTCCGGTTTGAGGCACCACACACCCTCGTCAGTATCAGTAACTCCGGTTTGAGGCACCACACGCCCTCGTCAGCATCATCAACTCCGGTTTGAGGCGCCACACGCCCTCGTATGTTCAGCAACTCCAGTTTGAGGCGCCAGACGCCCTCGTCAGCATCATCGACTCCGGTTTGAGGCGCCACACGCCCTCGAAGGTTTCAGAAATCCCAGGTTCAGACGCCTCACAATAGTCTCCGTTCAGGTCCAGGCACCTTGCAATGGTCTCCTTTCAGGTTCAGACGCCTCCGAACAGTCTCGCTCAGGTCAAGGTCCCCCCGCGCGGCCCTTGCACCTTCGAACTACGATCGGCTTGATTCCCGCTCGGGATACGTAGGAATCCTTTCGCTAAGGGTCCAGCTAACTGACCGCCCAGGTCTCTTTCAAAATAAGGCATCCCGATTTTGATCCTTATCTTTTTCAACGACCCCTCCTCCTTCGGAGGAGACGTCGCTGAGGGGCTAACTGTAAGTACCCAAATTTGGATCGTCAAAATCCGTCAGAAAGTTAACCGAAATCCGTTAACTAGCCCGCTCTAGGTTAACCGGAACTCGTTAAACTCCCCGTTGCCAAGCCAACGAGACGTCCCGGGACTGCCCCGTGCATCCCGACGTCGAAGCGTACTTAACACATGTCATCTCACGTAAAAGTACGGCTTTCCCTGAAAAACGCACTTTCCGGCACTTTTCGGGGGCATTTCGGACATTTTCCGGACTGTTATTTTAAAAAACGGACAAAACCGGGACCGGGGAACGAACTCCCACGCATTTGGTGAGTCATGGGACACGTGGCAGCCATGCCACAGCCCACACATCACCTTTCAATTAGAAATCAAAGGGAAAAGACTAAAATACCCCTGGTATACAGTCAAAGTCCGGCCGGACTCCCTGTGCACATTTTCTGAAATTGCCAGCAAGCCCCTCAAAATTCCAAAATACCACAAAACCCTGAAAAACAGTCTAAGTCCGGCCGGACTCTTACTGCAATTTTCACCCTATAAATAGAAGTGGCTGTCAAAGCTAAAAGGAGGAAGAATTTATCCCAAAAATCACTCTACCTCACGGCCCAAACTGATTTCACCCCTCCCGAGCTCCCGTTTTGCCTCGATTCGCGTGAAACTTCCGTATTTCGATCAAATATGTCCCTCATCGCTACGAAACACCGTTTCAAACCTCTTTCCGTGTCCCGTACACACCTTCCGAGCCAAAGGAGTCGACCCTAGCCATAGGTATAACTCCCTCTCTCTAAATCTCTCGTTTCATCTCGGTTTACGCGCCAGTCGCTATAACCGTTTCGAACACCGTTACTGAAATGTATACGCCTCCGTCTAACGGGGTCCGATACGTTTTATCCCCTCGATCCTCTTCTCTTTCCGTAAGAGAAGTAATCACGGGTTAAAACGGCGTTCCGACCCCGTTCCGTTTACTTTTTCTGTCATTTACCATTCCGGATCGATCGATCCGTTGATCGTCATTTACTTTCTGTCATTTACAATTCCGAGCCGTTTTGGCTCGTTGATCGTCATTTTCAACTCCGAGCCGTTTGGCTCGTCGATCGTCATTTACGATTCCGGATCGTTTGATTCCGTTGATACTGCTTTAAATACTGTCATTTACAAAGTCCGACCCGTTTGGATCGTGATAGTATTTATCTTTCAAAGTCCGAGTCGCAACCCGATTCGTTGATTGCATATCATTTAAAACGCATTTTTCCCGTAAAAATCGTTAACAATGTAATGCCCGGTTCAAAACCGGAGTTCGTCCTTCGAACTCTCTTTCAAAACGCGCTTAATGACGTTTGGCATCCGAACGCTCATCTTTCAAACTAAAGGCCGCTATTTGACATTCAAAATCATTTAATACGTTTTTTCCCGTAAAAATCGTTAACAATGACTCGCCCGGTTCAAAACCAAAAGTTCGTCATTCGAACTCCTTTTCTAACTTAAATCGACGTTTGCCACGCAAACGCTCATTTCCGTCTCAAAACCGACGTTTGTCATTTAAACGATCGCTTTTTCAAAAGATCACCTAATCAACATTTGACATTCAAACCAAGATTAAGCTTGTCATCCAAGCCCCCATTTCAAAACACACACACACAAGATTTCGAGAAAGGTAGAAAGACTCGTCATGCGAGGCGTTTCGGGTGATCTCGTAATACTCTTCCCGAAACGTAACGTGACCTCCGAACCTAACAATCTCTGGTACTAAAAAAGCTTTTTACTCATTTTTGCTACCAATAAAAATGACCCCCGTTTTCAAAGTCTTTTCCTATGTTTTTGCTACCAATAAAAACGACACCATTTTTACAAAAGCCGTTTCTCAACGTTTGGGCTCAAAATACAAAAACCGCGTGGCGACTCCTCATTTTTTCCTTCCCATGAAGCGAGGTCTCAGACACCAACCCTCCGCAAAAGACAACCGCGTTTCGCGCCCGCACGAAATCCCGAGTAATTTCAGTATGTGTTGTAGTGGATTGTGAATTAGGAGAAAATAAACAATTATCTATTTGAAATAATAATAGAAAGTGTTCTCGATCTTCATCTCTTAAATCGTTAATCAATTAGTATTTTGAATCTAGACTGTGTCAGTTAGGTTTAAATATTGATTAGGGTTATTAGTGAGTGTGACACCGCTATTAACCAACATTAAAGAAAGAGATAGAGATTGAAATATATCTCATGATTGAGTGAATAAGATAAAGTTGAAAAGAATTGATCGATGATATTTGAATGATCGACGGGGATAATAACTAATCCAAAGTGCTTTCCTTTACTTGTTTACAATCTAGTTTTTATTCCCGTCTTAGTAAGTAATCATAAACAAACTCTGACTCACAATCTTGTCAAGTGATAATTGTGTGAACTTATTACCGTTCTTCGTGTTCGATCCTGGATTTGCTCTAGCAACATTATTGTGTCCAAGTCTCTGGTTAATTTGTAGGCGTGCAACTTTAGCCTATCAAATTTTGGCGCCGTTGCCGGGGAACGGTGTTTATTTGTTTGCACTCTTATTCTTATTCTTTTTCTCTTTCTTTTTCTTTTTCTTGTTCCCTTTTTACTAATCTTTATTATTGTCATCTTGTGGTGTGGAACCATACATGGTCCATACCCGTTCTGCTAATAACATTGCTAGACTTTGTGCTCCAGATATTGAAAGGTATTTCAGGAGTAGGGGAAAACAAAGCAAGGAAGCTAGGAGGATTTTGCGGTTAAAAGAGATGAATAATAATAATGGTGGGGATGATCATGAGTCATAGGGTGTGGATAATGGTGGTAATGGAAGAGGCAATAACAACCCACCTCCCCCACCCTCTAACATTAAGGCAAAAAATTGCTTCGAACTGGAATGAGCAACCACAAGCAGTCCAGTTCCCTGATTTGCCTACTGGGGTTACATTTGAATTGAAGCCAGGGTTGTTGAATCAGTTGCCCCACTTCAATGGGATGCCAAGGGAAAACCCAAATCAGCACGCACCGCAGTTTGTGCAAATTTGTGAGAGCATGAAACCGGCTACACTTCCCCTTGAACAACTGTTATTGAGAGCATTTTCCTTTACCCTTAAGGATAATGCAAATGCGTGGTATTATCACATGCCATCGAATAGTATCACGTCTTGGCAGCAGCTGAAAGAGGATTCCTTGATGAGTTCTTTCCTCCAGATCAAATCAATGTAATGAAACGGGATATCAGTAACATGGATAGCGGTCTGATGAGTCTTTATTTGAATATTATAACTGGTTCTATAAGCTTTGCAGAAGTTGCCCGTAGCATGGCTTTGATGATGAACAGTTGATTGTATACTTTTACGTGGGATTAACTGTGCAAGATAAATGAATGGTAGATTCTTCTTGTGAAGGTAGTATTCTGAATAAAGCTACTAAGGATGCAGAGAAATTAATAGAGGGATTGGCCAAGAGCACAAGAACTCATGGAAGAAGGTCTAGTATTAGACAAGTTAGTGCAACAGGAACTGGTGATAAAACTAGCAAGCTAGAGGCTGATGTTGAGGATGTTAAGAGTTTGTTGTAAACGTTTGTTCTGGGTCAGCAACCTCAGCATTATGGCATTTGTAATGATGTGACTCACCCTACTTATTCTTGTCTATCTCTTCATTTGAGGATGTTAATGCTATAGGTTTTAATCAGCAGGGTCAGAGGCCACCGCTGTACAACTACAACTCCTCGAGCAATGTTCATCCAAACCTCAGATATGGTCCATCACAGGGTCAACAAGGTTTCAGGGGACAGCAGTTTAATAATTAGTAGGGGTACCAGCAGGGTCAGCAGTATTAGGGCAACCAGTCTAATCAGTACAGAGCACCAGTTGGACAACAACAGCAAAAACATGGCCGACCTCCTGCAAAGTCTGCAGAGGAATTGATTATCTATTTAGTGCAGAGTGTGACTACCATGAATGGGAATTTCCATCAGTTTTAGTAGGGAACTGAGTTGAGTATCAGCGGTTTAGAGAAGCATATGAGTTAGCTTGCAGATGAAGTTGGGAGGATGGAGGCTAAGGATTCGGGGAAGTTGCCATCTAGAACTGAAACAAATCCTAAGTCTAATGTTATTGTTGTGACTTTTCATAGTGGAATGAAGCTTGAGGATGTAGTTATAGAGGAGGAGCCTGAGTTAGTGGTTGAGAGGGTTACACCTGAGAAGAAGACTCCAGAACAGGAGAAGAGTACTGCACCTGTGGCCCTTATTTATTAGCCAGTGCCTTCATTTCCTTATGCATTGAGGGAGTCTAGAAAATCGGAGCCTGACAAGGCTATTTTTGACACCTTTAAGAGATTAGAGGTAAAATTCCATTTTTAGATCTCCTTCAGACAGTTTCGAGGTATGCAAAGTTTCTGAAGGAATTGTGCCCTTTGAAGAGAAATCAGAAGGAAATGAGTCAGAAAAAGGTTAAAGTCAGTGAGCATGTGTCTGTAGTTTATTAGAGGAAGATGCCTAAGAAGTGCAGTGATCCGGGTATGTTTGTGATTCCGGTGTCTCTGGGGATGTTTCGGAGCATATGGCTATGCTTGACAAAGGTGCTTTAATCAACATGATGCCTTATGCGTTGTTTGAGAACTTAAAGTTAGGACCTCCACAGGATGCTCGGGTTGTTATTCAGCTTGCTGACATATCTAATGCTTACCATAAGGGGTTGATTGAGGATTGTTGGGTATACATAGTTTAACTCTCCTAGCTTTAGCTTTAATTTGATTGATACCATAACCTCATCTATATTTTCAGGACTTTAGGCCCATATGTAATGAATCTTAGACTTCAATATTTAGTACAAGTCCAATTTTATAGAATAGGTTTATTTAGGCTTGAAGACTGGCAAAATACATTGGACATGAGGTTTCAAGAGGTTTTGAAGTATTGCAAAACCACAGTACTAGTCCAGACCGCAATTATGAAACCGCACATAGAACACTGCTTTGTGCAAATCTCATCTTGAAACCGCACATTGAAGACCGCAAGTGAAACCTCATCTGTGAGACCGCACACCTTAAAATGCATCTCACCAACCTCATCCAATGATTGAAGACTTGAATAGTTAGACCACTTTTGACTGTTGGATCCACGTCATCAATGTTAAGTCAACTGCAAATCAAATCACGTGACTAACGGTCATTCAGAATCTAGAAAGATTTTGAAAAGGTGATAGATGTCCTTCATCCTAGAATGTCAGCTGAGGTCCGTACAAGCTTATCAACAACTTCTGAACAAAACGACAAAAGTGGACACGTGGCACAATCAGACCGCACCAACACTGTACTGCTACAGCTATACCAAATGGCTACTTTTTGGTGCTTGGGTATAAATACCCCCATTCTTCATCATTTGAAGATTTCTTGAGAATATTGATTTAAGAGTCCTTTGAATATTTGAAGATATTCCCTAGAAATTCATAATCTCTTGAATCTTCATCTTCAACCTTCATTCCTTCAAGAACAAATCTCCAGCCTTGTAACACAAAGATTTACTGAGCTCTATATCATACAGATTTAAAGAGCCTTGAATCTTGTTTATCACACACACACCTCGCTTGATTAATCATATAGATTAAATCATTTGAGATACACCGGGTATAGTCTAGGATTTGCTTCTTTGCTAAGATTTTAGATTTGAGTTTGATTCTTGTAATCTCTCTTATCATCTAATATAAAATCTAGTGTTTAAAAAATCCAAGACTAACCATATTGGTAGTGGATGTAGATTATTGACAATTGAACCACTTCAAATATTGTGTTCTTTAATTTTTGCATTTCTCTTTACTGTTAATCATTCAAACTAATTTGTCTTATCAATTTGATCTTTATAGGTTTTTCAGATTTGTGAATTGTGTTTATAGTTAATCATTGTCAAACCTCATTTTACTGTTTTGTACACCGCATTACTAAATCGCACTAACTCACTTAAGAAATTCCGTTGTGCATTTTACAAACCTCACTTGCAGTTTTGATACACTGCAAGAGCGGTTTTGTAAGCAAGAGGTTTAGTTTTCAAAAAGGATTAAAAAAATTTATAACAGCTATTCACCCTCCCCCTCTAGCTGTTTTTCACCCTTGTTGCCTCCTTTAGGACCAACAAGTAGTATCAGAGCCAAAAATACCTTTATAAAACCTTTATTTTTCAAGCTTACCAGCTTGGGTGCCGATTCGTTATGGCAAACTTAAAAAGAATGACAACAGTTAACTACTCACACATTCCTTTACTGGATGAAGACCACTTCGACATCTGGAAGACACGAATGTTAATTCATTTTGAAACAATTGAGGAGATGCTGGTGGACTGCGTAATCAATGGCCCCTTTGGTCCCATGAAGGCCAACACTAATCCAACAACCAACACTGAAACCCCAAAGGTCAAAAAGCTGAAAGCTGAGTGGACGAATGAAGAAAAGAGATTAGTTGCTTTGGACAGCAAAGCAAGACATATCATTTCTGGAACCTTGCCTCTCTCAACCCTTCAAAAAGTCATGAAATGCAAAATTGCCAAAGAGATGTGGGATGCAATTGAAAGTTACCTTGAAGGATCGAACTTTGCAAAGAAAACAAGAAATTTGATGTTGAAAGAACATACAACAACTTCAACAGGAAACCCAACGAAACCTTGCGTCAAACATGTGATCGCTATGTTGAGTTAGTAAATTCTTGTCTATCTCTTGGTTAAATATTGACTTATAAAGAAATCAATATGACTTTTCTGGCTGCTTTGGGTTCAAGATGGGTTAATAAAGCCACATCTCTTGAGGACTCGAAAGATTTAAATACTTGGACTCTATGTAACCTGTATGCAAATCTAAAAGTCCATGAACTGAAGTTGGATCATATTGAAGAGGTTGAAGGAAAAGGCAAAGCACTTCTATGTCTGTCGTGGAACATGTGGAGAAACCTTCTTCATCTAAGCAAACCTCAGATTCCTCTATTTCAACCTCATCACTCATCGATATGGATGATGATGAATTTGCAATGTTTGTGAAAAGATTTCAAAAATTTCACAAAGCCTCAAAACCATTTTCAAAACCACTTTCAAAAGGTAAACCTCCAGCAACTTTTTCAAAGGCTGCTGATACAAAGAAAAAAAGTAACCTCGTATGCTACAACTGTAGAAAGCATGGTCACTTTGCTTCTGAGTGTCCACAACCAAGATTTGAATATATGAAAAAGAAAACCTCCCCTGCGAAATTTTCTCGTTGTAAGGGAATGGTTGCTGAGGAAGAGAATTCAAAAGAACTAGCTACTTGGATTGAGACTGATTCTGATGAAGAAAGCAAAGATGAAATCAGAGAGGTTAATCTCTGCCTTGTTTCCAAGGATGCTTATGATGACTCAAATAATGAATCAGTTGAGTTGTTAGATATGGAGGAAGAGGTTGCTCCTAAGAAAACCAAGGCTAAAGTCATTATTAGTGAGGAATATGATACAGATGTGAAACTCACTCCTAGTTATAAGATTGAGAATTGTTCTTACTCTTGTCCCATTTTTCCCTCTAAAAATGAAATACCTTCAAAAACCATTTCAACTAAAAAATATTTGAAAAAGGTGGAAGAGGTCTCTCCCATGAAACATGAAGAGATGTTCAAGAAAGCTGAAGTGATGATCAGTAAATTTGAAAATATTAAGAAAGTTTGTCTTTAGCAACTGATGAAATTACTCACTTAAAATGGAGAAAACTGTAATGAGGTCTGAAATTTCACTTCTGAAAGATAAAGTAAAAAGTACGACTCCTCTTACTGAATAAAACCTCATTCTCAAAACAAAGGTTGCAGCACTTTAACTTAGGAACGATGACTTTGTTGCTCAAAATAATGACCTCCAAAAGGTAATTGATGAGTGGACCAAATCTCGTGTCACCATGGATCAAATTCTTGAATCCCAAAAGGCTAGTGATGACAAAGAAGGCCTGGAAATCCAAACATGTGAGAATTTAAAGTGTGCATCCTGTTGTGGAAAGGATGAGGAATTTTCAAAACAAACTCAAGAAATTCCTAAGGAAAAGCATTCAAATTCTAAGGGTAAAGGACAGGAACCAAAGGCTAAAATTAACTTCCATTATGTCTACCCTAAGAAAAAATTTGGGAAAATTTCACAAATGAAAAGAAAAGTTTCAGAGGATGAAACCGCTTCTGAAGTTGAAACTGCTGATGAGGTTCCATTTGTGGCTGACCGCCCTTCTTCTTCGGCCGCATCTCCTGCCTTCAAAAGCAAGGGAAGTATTCCCAGAAAAACTGCGGTCAAACCAAAGATACCTACCTTTGTCAAGGCTAAAACCACAGTTCCCAAATCGCATGCTAATCCTAAAAAAAGTAAGGAGTTAGTAAAACCTCATGTAGCTCATAGCTTTCATAAGTGTTCTGTGTGTGATGATTTAGGTCACAAGGCTGCAGAATGCCTTTTGCGGTTCACATCAAATGCCAGGAAGAGTAATCATCCTTCTGTCAAACAGGTGTTGGTCCTCAAAAGGTGCTAACCTCAAGACCCAAAGAATAAAGGGGACCTCATTTTTAAATTTTTATTTTTCAAGTCCTCTGCTTAATGGCTGGTCACTCCAAGGCAAAATCAAATGAATGGTATCTTGATAGTGGATGTTCAAGACACATGACTATAGATAGATCATTACTTGAAGATGTCATTGAAGCAAGCAGTCCATCTGTAACCTTTGGTGACAACAACAAAGGAAAAACCATTGGGTATGGTTTGATAAGGAGAGGAAACCTAACTATTGAGAAGGTTTCTTTAGTTGAAGGACTCAAGCACAACCTCCTTTCAATTTCTCAATTCTGAGACAAAGGAATGCATTGCAACTTCACGTCATCAAATTGCTTTATCAAAGATAGCATTTTCGAAGTCACCCTACTCACAGGGATTCGTAAAAGTAATATTTACATTATCGATCTAAATTCTACATGTAGTACTACTAATCTCTGTTTTGTAGCCAAAAATGTGAGCGAGAATAGTTGGCTATGGCACAAGCGGTTGAGCCACTTGAACTTCAAGTATCTAGCAAAGATTGGAAGGGAAAACCTCATTCGTGGTTTACCCAAAGTGGCTGACCATCATCCAGAGAAATGCAGTGCATGTCAACTTAGCAAACAAACCGCATCGTCTTTGACCAGCAAGACCGCGCCCTTAACTGCAAGATGTTTGCAACTGCTTCACATTGATTTGTTTGGACCCGTCACCACTGCCAGCATTGGAGGAAATAGATATACTTTAGTGGTGGTGGATGATTATTCAAGATATACGTGGGTTGAGATGATGATCACTAAGGACGACTGCTATGAAATCCTAACCTCACTATTCAGAAGGCTCTAAACTCAAAAATAAGACGACATCGTTAGTGTGAGATCAGATAATGGAACAAAATTTAAGAATAACGGTGTTGCTCAATATTGTGATGACCACAGGATTGATCACAATTTTTCGACTGCTGGTGTTCCACAACAAAATGGGGTTGTGGAAAGAAAGAACAGGATGTTGATTGAGGCTGGAAAGACAATGATATCTGAAGCCAAGCTGCCTCAGTATTTCTGGGCTGAAGTAATCAACACAGCATGCTTCACTCAGAACCGCTCCCTCATCAACAAGACCTACAATAAGACTCCATATGAGCTATGGAGAGGAAAACCCCGAACATTGCATTCTTCAAGATCTTTGGCTGCAAATGTTTTATCCTCTACAACGAAAGAGAAAATAGAGGTAAATTCGGAGCCAAGGCTGATGAAGGTATTTTTGTTGGGTATGCTAAACATTCAAAAGATTTTCGTATTTTCAATAAAACTAGTTTAAAGATAGTAGAGTCAGTCCATGTTACTTTTCATGAACATTCTCTCCTTGAGCCACATATGGCTCCAAATGTTACTGATGATTTTGCTGAGCATAATGACATAGGTGAAAGTTCCAAAATCTCACCTGAACCAACTCAAGAACCGCAAAATCAATCAACTCAAGGAAATCCATCAACCTCACTTGAATTTCCCTCAGAACATTTTCAAACTGCACCTGAAGTTTCCACTCCAAATGCAACCGCAAGGGAAGAAGTTGTTGAAAATTCACACATCCAGCTTATTGAACCTCTTCGTCAACTTACATTCCACGACATCGCTGAAGGATCTAACAATTTTTCAATTGAAGATCTTCAACAAACCTCAGTTCAACCAGATTTACCCCCCGAGGTTCGTGAAGTCAGCAGTCACCCTCTCACTAATGTGATTGGTGATTTGTTTTCCGGTGTTCAAACAAGGAGATCAAACTATGACGAACATACCTCTTTGTTATCTCAAATTGAACCCAAGAAGATTGACGAAGCACTCCAAGATTCCAGTTGGGTCATTGCTATGCAAGAAGAACTCAACCAGTTTGAAAGATGCAAGGTTTGGACATTAGTGCCTAGACCTCATAATCAAGGAGTGATAGGAACAAAGTGGGTGTTTAGGAATAAGATGGACGAGAATGGAAGCATCATCAGAAATAAAGCAAGGTTGGTTGCAAAAGGATATAGGCAAGAAGAAGGAATCGACTACGACGAAACCTTTGCTCCAGTTGCAAGACTTGAAGCAATCAGAATTTTCCTTGCCTACGCCTCTTTCAAGCGTTTCAAGTTATATCAAATGGACGTGAAGAGTGCTTTCCTCAACGGTGAACTTCAAGAGACCGTGTATGTTGCCCAATCGCCTGGATTTTAAGACTCCAAATTTTCTAATCATGTCTACAAACTTCAGAAAGCTTTGTATGGCTCAAGCAAGCTCCAAGGGCATGGTATGAGACTCTATCTAAATTTTTACTAGAAAAAGGATTTAAACGCGGTAAAATTGATACAACTCTCTTTATTGCGAAATATAATAATCATTCCTTACTTGTTTAAATATATGTTGTTGATATTTTTGGTTCTACTAATGAGTTACTTTGTAAGTGTTTTGAGAAGCTAATGAAAAGCAAGTTTGAGATGAGCATGATGGGAGAATTAACATTCTTCCTCGGGCTTCAAATCAAACAATGCGAAGAAGGAATCTTCCCCAGCCAAGCCAAATACACCAAGGAGTTGATAAAGAAGTTTGGACTAGAGAATGTAAAAGCATATGATACTCCTATGGCCACCGACAATAAGCTAGATAAGGATCTAAAAGGTAAGAAGGTTGATCAAACCTTATAACAAGGTATGATTGGCTCATTACTTTATTTAACTGCTAGTAGGCCAGATATCATGATTAGTGTTTGTGTATGTGCTCGCTATCAAGCAGATCCTTGAGAAACACATTTAAGTGCAGTCAAGCGTATAATCCGCTATCTCTCTGGAACAACTAACCTTGGACTTTGGTATTCCAAATATTTGAATTTCGATCTCGTAGGTTATTCAGATGCAGATTATGCAGCTTGCACTATTGACAGAAAAATACTAGTGGAACTTGTCATTTCCTCGAGAATAGACTAGTTGCTTGGGCCAGCAAGAAGAAAACCTCAGTTTTAGTGTCAACCACAGAGGTTGAATATATTGCTGCTGGAAGTTGTTGCTGCCAAATCCTTTGGATGAAGCAATAGTTGGTGGATTATGAAATTGATGAAGGCAACTGCCCAATCATGTGTGACAACACGTCAACAATTTCAGTCTCCAACAACCCTTTCATGCACTCCAAGACCAAGCATATAGATATCAAGTATCATTTCCTCAAAGACCATGTGGAAAAGGAGAATATCTATCTAGAGTATGTAGGGACAGACAACCAGATTACTGATATCCTTACCAAAGCTCTGGACTCCAAAAGGTTTTCATTCCTCAGAGGAGAAATGGGTATGCTTGAACTTAAATAAGTCCATATTTTTATTCATGATGAGGTTTCAAACCTCACCCTGTTGAAATCGTGTGTACCAAACTGCATGTTGTCAACGGCTTGCAGCTAACCGCCAACTTCTAACCGCATGCTGCAGCCTAATCGCATGTCTATCAACCGCTTTTCAACTTAGAGTATTTTTCAAATGTTTTTCTTATCCTTATTTAAAAAAAAACAAAACAAAACTGTTCAAATTCCTATTATTTGCATGACTGCCACGTGGACCAGGTATGTTTTTCGTATTTATTTTTTGGTCCTTATTTTGGCATAAGGGTTCTTTTGCAAATGTTTTCCCACGTTATTTTAAATTTTAAATGCATTTAATGCAAATGGAACATTGGCATTTAAAACTTTCATGTCAGCCGTCATAGGGTTTTGTGTGAAAGATGAAAGGGTGCAACTGTGGTAATGATTCACTGAGTAAGGATAGTGGAACAGTCTCTTCACCTGACTTCTCTCTGATCATTCCCTATAAATAGCCAACCCTTCCTACGATTTCAACTCTTTACATGTCACATCTTCTACAATCTATACCTTCCTTATCAGTTTCTACCAAACTCTCTCTCTCTCTTTAAAACCTTCATAAACCTTAAACTTTTTCAAATCTTTCTCAATGGCTCCCAAGAAACCCTTCACATTTATGGTATGTTTTCTGAATCTTAACTCTTTAATCTTCTGCAAATCTTCTTTGTTGAATCTGCCATTGATGAACCTTGAATCTTCGAAACCCATAAACTGATTTTTGCTCCTTACTGCTTTATTTCTCAATCATTTTATGTAAAAATTGTTGGGTTATGCTCGGATTATGCCTTAGATTCTGATTATGTACTTTGTTTCATGATCTAAACATGTCTTGGCAACTAATTTTGGATTTTTCAGTTTGTAGTTTTCGAAAACCCATTTCATGTTCTTAGCATTTTCTTGATGATTCTGGGCAAAGTATGACTTTTTATTGTTATATTGTTAATCTACTGCCCAATGTGATCATTTTGACATGTTATTTGTTGATTTTGGTTAACTTTTGATAAATCACTATTCTCATGTTCTTCGTGCCTTCAAAACGCCTCTTCATATGCTTTTCAGAAACATTTCATGTTTTGGATTCCTTGATTCTTGAATCTTGTTTTTCATACATAGAAATTTTTTGAAAACTTTGGATTTTATTTTTGCACTTGAACCGCATCAGTTTCAACCGCATGCTCCCTTGGTTTGAAACCGCATGCTTACAACCGCATATCTCCTTGTTTCAAACCGCATTTTCATTTTAGTAGTAAACCGCATGTTGGTAACCGCATATATTCATCTTTTGAAATTGCATGCTGCTTTATACTTATCTGTATGAATTTACTTGGGTATTACATAGTATATAGGCCGGAAACCAAGACCTTCCCCACAGACACTTCTTGGAAGTCTGGGATAACTTTGGATTACAATGCCACGTACTAGTAATTACACTTTTGTAGTTTATTATTTATTTCCCTGCCTTGTATTTATAGTTTACTTGGGGTTTGAAATATTTCACTTTTCAAACCGCACTATTGCTGACCGCATATGTGCTCAAATCGCATGTGACCTGTGAATTCTCCAAAATGGATCTAACTTTCATTTTTTCATTGTATAGGATTCCCAATTTTTCTTACCAGGCTGGGAGATTAATGAACCAGAGTTGAAATCTGATGCCCTGGGAAGAGAGCTTATCAGGAAGATGGATGCTTCTGGAATTCTTCCACTTTTTACTAAGAAGCAGTCCTACACAATTCCTTCTTTCGTGAACCAGTTCTACACTCATGCTAAGCCAGGCCAGAGGGTTATTGAGAATGGTCGTAAGATCAATTGCCTGACTGCTTCTGTTGAAGGATTTGATGTTTCCATTGACTACATTGACATCAGAGACACTTTTGGGTTCGTTGTACCAAATGCTCCTGATGCAGTTGATCAAGCAGTTATGGATGCAACCGCCTCTACAACAGCTGCACTCTCCACTCTAACTGGCAAATACAAGAAGGTACCTAGAAAAGCCTTTGGTGAGCTGATGAGCCACCTCTGTTATCTCGTTGGCAAATCCGTCTGTGGAAAGACAGGGAATCATAACAACTTCACTTCTCAACAGTGGATGTACTGTTCAGCTGTCTACAATTGGATTCCCCTCCACTGGCCCAAGATTCTTCTAAGGGAACTTGCTTCGAGCATTGACACTTTTCAATCTAAAAAGAAGCATGAAGAACAAAGATAGAGGCCTTTTTGCAGGCTCCTGACCGCCATCTTTGCCAACTACCTGCATCTGGAAGAGTTGAGGATCTCCACTCCAGAGCTGTCCGTACATTGGGGTACTGAAGAGTCCCTAGGTCTAAGGGTATGCCACAACTTCAGATTCAACTATAGCAATGAGGAATACAAATCTTTGTATGATGCTGATACCCTTCAATCAAAGGAGTTTTATGTTGAGATGACTCCTACGACCGCAGACCAAGCTCTAGGCAAAGCGGTCAAGAAGGCTAACAGGAAGAGAAAGTCTGATGCTGAACCGCCCCTAAAGAAAGCCAGAACCGCACCAGCCAAACCGCGTGCTGCTACTGCTGGTCCATGCAAGAAGGGCAAGAAAAAGATGAACTTGGTTGATGAGGCTGAAGAAGAAGAAGAAGAGGAAGAAGAAGATGCTGGGATTTCCCCTTTGATTGCTAAAGCCAAGAAAGCCAAGCAAACCAAGGATACCTTGAATGATGAGGATCTGATGATGTTCTATAAAGCCAAGCTGGATAAGTTGGAAAGGAAAGCTGAGTTAAGAAAGGCTGCCAAAGGTAAATCTTCTGAACCTCCTCTACAACCGCAGCCTGCACCCCAATCGCAGCCTCCTACTCAACCACCTCCACCTTCCCAAACTCAATTCTCTATCCAAACACAACCCCCATCTCCTATTAAATCCCCCATCCAATCTCACCACTCATCATGGGCCAAATCTCCTTCACCTAAACCCCAACCTTCTCCTCAACCGATAAGAGCCGAAACCACTCAGGGGGAGAATCCCAAGAAAAGGAGATTCAAGATGATAGTCAAAAAGAAACCCCTAACATTTTCTCTCTCGTGTTGCCTAACAATCACCTTCTCCTTCTCTATCCCCTTCACTTTCACCATCCCATTCATCTTCCCATTCTAATTCTCTTTCCCCTGCTGATCCTACCTCCCCTATAGCCCTTGCCTTTCGAGAAAGGGCCACCAAACCCTCAGCAGGCCCAACCATTTCAACCTCTACCATCAGAGATCCAACTCCTTCACCACCTCACTCTCCTATCCATCAAACCTCCAATCCTATATCTGACCGCGTTCAAACCCCTCCTCCCTCAAACCACGACCAAACTCCTCTGCATCTAACCACGTTCAAACACCACCTCTTTCTCCTATACACCAAACCCCTTCACCTGCCAAAACTCCTACCCCTCCTACCTCACCCCAATAACAAAGAACCCCTTCACTTTCAGTTCACACCACCCAAACCAACTCCTCCACAGACTCCCCTATTAAAACATCCAACATTCCAACTACAACAATTCCTCCTCCAAACCAAACCTCTCCCCTTCCGACCTCTCAAATTACCTTACCCCAAACACTTCCCATTCCACTTCTAACTACCCATTCTCATACAATTCCAAGCGCCTACATATTTCAAACCCTTAATACTCAACTGCCCTAAACTACACCTCTCACCCACACCCCACCCATTATCCAAACTGCTCCTTCCACTTCAACTGCACCTCCTTCTGACTACTCCCAAATCCCTTCCACCCTTCATCTAATCCATCCCAGCTCCTAGTCAACCAAGGCCATATGCTTAAACTGACTGAGTCAAATCGCGCCTTGGAAGCCTCCAACTCCTCTCTTGCTGACTCCAACCGCTCCTTGCATGCCAAGGTGGAATCTCAAACCCATGATATGGCCATCTTAAAATCCCAATTGATTCCTTCCATTAAGGGGGAGAGTAATTCCACCGGTCAAACCGCTGCTACAGTCAAAACTGCAGTTGAGGCCTGTTTTCAAGCCTTCAGGGAAGATCTGGCTAAAGGAGTTCTTCAAGCACTTGGAGATACAGTGTCAATGAATCAACTTAAGGAGATGCTCAATCAACTTTCAGATGTCTTCATCTCCACCACCAACACTGCTTTTACCTCCTTCATGACAACCATTTCTGAGGCAGTACACTCCAGACCTCAACCGCAGGAGTCAGATGCAAACCAGTCTGCTGAAATTAAAACCGCTCTGGACTCAATGTAAGTGAGTATCCTAGACGAATTGGATATACTTAAGGGGGAGCTGGCTGTTAAGATGAATATTGTTGGAGATGCTCTTACAGCCAAGATAAATGCTTTGAATGAAGAAGTCAATGATAGGTTGGAGAACCTCAAGCAAGGTTTCAACTCTAAGCTTAGCTCCACAATAAATGAGTTGAAAACATCCTTGAAGGTAACTGCATATTTAGGGCCAATCCAAGAAGCCATCTCTACTCAGACCACAACAATTCAGGGGGAGATTCACACCTTCTACAACACTCTTAACTCCTCCATTGAATTACAGTCTAATGAGCTTAAAGAAAGTGTTGCTGCCAACACCAGAGCAATTGGTGCAAATAACACAACCGCTGCACAGTCTCTGACCACATTAAGAGCAGTAGAGACAACCCTTGGAAGAACAACTGAAGAGGCCAAGGCTTTGAGAAGAACCCTTTGTGGAGAAAGCTCAGCATTCAGACCTTCTGGGCAGGTACCTGATCAAGAAGTCAATCAACCGCGCCACCAACCGCGTCAGCACTAAACCGCCCTGTAATTCTTTTTGCTGAACTCCTTTTGTTTTTGGACCGCATTTCACTTTGTATTCTTTTGGTCTATCTTTTGTTTTTGCAACCGTGAAATTTGCTTTCATACCTTGTACTTGTAAACACTTAAGATATTAATGAAAATTGCATCATGATTCCAAAATCTTGTTCATATCAAACTGCTTGTTTATAGAACAGTGAAACCGTAATGGTTTAAAACCTCATTCAAATATTTTCTAACTTAAAATCATATTTTTGAAATGAAGTTTAAACATTCAGTTTAAACCGCACTTTAAACTTAAACTCATAATTTCTAAGTGCACTGAATGCATTTCTATACTTTCAAGTTGTAATTTTTTCAATCTTTCAATAGTATAGAAATCTATAAGTTTAGCTAGTGTGTGCATTGACTTGGGACATGACTTACCATGCTAATTCTTATGGACATGTTTTTACCAAGTACAATGTTTGCTTTTGTTATAGTAGGTAATGGCATCAATCAAATAGGGGGAGATTATTGGGTATGCATACTTTAACCCTCCTAGCTTTAGCTTAGATTTGATTGATACCATAACCTCTTCTCTATTTTAAGGACTTTAGGCCCATATGTAATGAAGCTTAGACTTCAATTTTTTAGCTAAGTCCATTTTATAGAATATGATAAATTAGGCTTGAAGACTGGCACAAGACTCATTGGATATGAGGTTGCAGTTCAAAGGTTTCAGATCGCACCATCAAAACCACTTTAGCAAATCGCTCCAAGCAATTGCTATGAGAAATTCCTTATCTGAAACCGCACCTTGAATACCTAAGTGCAAACCGCCTTAGTGAACTGCTCTAGCCAACTGCTGTGCAGTTCCAATCTTGAGACCGCACTTATGGAACCTCATCTGGTGAAACCGCATTGTCTCAACCGTACTCACACCAAACCGCATCCAATGATTGAAGACTTGAAGTGAACCACATTTGACCCTTGGAATCCACGTCAGCAATGACAAAAGTCAACCACCAAATCTTGTCACGTGATTCAATGTCAGAGAAGATCTGCAAGGATCTTGAAAAGGTGACAGGTGTCCTTCATACCTTATTTGCAGCTGGAGTCTGATCAGCTTTATCTGCATCTGCTGTACCAAAGGACAAAAGTGAATTTGTGGACCAATGGGAAAGCACCAGTACAGTACTTGCTACAACTGTGTCCAACGGCTATATCCTTGGTGCTTGGGTATAAAATACCCCTAATCTTCAACACTTGAAGATTGCTTGAGAAATTGATTTGCTGTGAGTTCATAAGAAGTTGAAGCACTGCCCAGAAAATATTCAGCCCTTTGAATCTTCATCTTCCTACTTCAAGAAATATTTTCCAGCCCATAAATCAAGCCTTTAACACATCAAGAATCATTGTGCTCTACATCTCTTAGATTCAAAGAGCCTTGATCTTGTATACCCACACACACACCTCACTTGTTTAATTACATAGATTATTATTTGAGAAACACCGGTTATAGTCTAGGATTGATCTTCATAGAATAGATTTTAAATCTAAGTATTGTACTTTGTACTTTGTAATCTCTCATATTCAATATAAAATCACTCTTAGAAAATCCAAGACTAACCATCTTGGTAGTGGACGTAGATCGTTTAACGATTGAATCACTCCAAATATTGTGTTCTTTATTACTGCATTATTATTTACTGTGCTTACTGATTGTTTGTATTTATCTGTTTAATCTTATTTTCAGTTATCCATTATTGTGAAATTGTGTCTGTAGTTAACTATTGTCAGAACATCACTTTTCAGTTTTATAAAAACGCACTGAAAACTGCACCTCTAAACCGCTTTGTGATCTTAAATATTCCGCTGTGCATTTTGCAACTCTACTTGCAGTTTCTAATACACTGCATGCGGTTTTGTAAGCAAGAGGATCAATTTTTATAAGAGGGCAAAAAATTTGAAATAACTATTCACCCCCTCCCTCTAGCTGTTTTTCACCCTTGTTGCCACCCTTGGAATCAACAAAAGTCAATTACAAAATCAATTTGCAGCTTAATCAAAGAATGTAAATACCGCAAAATCAATTACAGAACCAATCTGCAGCTTCATTAATGAATGCAAATATAACATAATCAATTACAAAATCAATCTGCAACTTCATCAATGAATGCAAGCTAATTAATGAATAATATAACACAAACATATAGACCTTGTAATGGAGGGGAACGGCAGTGTTAAGGGCAAGGCCCTTCTCGCCGCTACAGAGAGCTCTGAAATTGTCGGCAGTTTTGGGAACGACGTCGTTAAAAAGCTCAACGACCATCCTTCCGTCCAACTCCCCTCCAATGCTTATGTCCAAATACCATCTCATCCTCCTCCCCATCTCTTTCTCTCTCTCCACACACACACACACACACACACACACACACTAGTCTTTGTAAAAAAATATAACGGGAGAGTGAAGCTATCATTTACTGTCTTTCAATCCATTTGCTTACTTGGTTGGCTTTCAATTTGTCTTCTGATTTTCATTTCAAAATTACCTCGATCACCAGACAGTGAAGCTACCATTTACTGTTTCAAAATGATAACGTCGTCGCCGTTCTAGCTCGCGTCGGCGACGAAATTCAGTGAAGAAGGTGGAGGGAGAGACGACGGGGAGGTCACCGGAAGGGGTGCTAGAGAGAGAAAGAGAGAGAAGAGAGAGAAGAGAGAGATAATGAATTTTTATTTTTGGATTAGGTGTAGTTTGGGTAGCGAAAGACTAGGTGAAATTTTGATTAGGATGTCGAACTAGTTGATTAAATTTCAAAATTCTTGTCTAAATTAATCTTTTCACTTGGAATGAAGGACCCAACGATAATTTTTCTATTTTATTAATCAAAGTATATTCGCGTTAATAATTAAAGAAATAAAACTATCATTTTGAAACAAAAAAGTAATAATAGGTTCTGCCTAGCCAATCAAATCCTCCCCAAATTTATTCCTTTGAATATGCAATATTTTAGGGACAAAAACAACCAAATCCTCAATATGCTTCATAAGGAGTATAGATTAAAGCCAAAAACTTATAAAAAACGCATTTTTTATAACCTTAATAAAAAACGTGTTTTTTCACCCGTCACTCCGACCACATCACCTCCAATTTCAATCGCCCAAGCGTCGCTTACTACCGTATTCCGTTGATCTCCGCCAGGTTTAGGTTTGCCGGCCAGCAATTTTTCTCAGATTCGAGTGCTGAATTGTGAATCCCATTCAACTTGCTGAAAATGTTAATTTATGCTAAGCATGTGTGCACAATGTTTAATTGAATGACGGCGGAAGTCAGTAATTTGAGATAAGTGTTTGCGTGATCTGGAATCTGGGGATTGATAAATAAATCACCTCACCACGTTTACGAATCTGATGGGTAGCCATTGAGCCCTCCCCCTTTTTAAACCTAATTGTTTTTTGTGTTTTAATTTCAATTTCAGATGCCAGTCCATGTGTTTAGAAGTGTCAGTTCATGTGTTTTCAAATGTCAGTCCATGTGTTTTTGAATGCCAGTTAGTTCCAATTTTAATTTCAATTTCAGATGCCAGTCCATGTGTTTTGAAGTGCCAGTCCATGTGTTTTCAAATGCCAGTCCATGTGTTTTTGAATGCCAGTGCTTGTGTTTTTGAGAGCCAACAAAAATAATTACCAGTTTTTTTTGAGTGCCAGAGTGTATGTGTTTTTGAGTGCCAGTGTATGTGTTTTCAAATGCCACCATGTGTGTTTGAATGCCGTCTTGTGTTTTTGAGAGCCGTTCGTGTATAAAAGTGCCCGTGTAAAAAGTGTCAGTTTCATGTTTATAAAACGCCAGTATGAAATCACTGGTCATTTGTAATATTAACACTGACATTTATCATAGTTGCCAGTAATTACAAAAATACCACCGTTTATTTTGAACGTTGCTTTGAAAAATACGTTTTTTCTTGTCTTAAGAAAAAACTAGTTTTTTATAAGACCAACTCTAGATTAAAATCATAATTAGCCAAATTGTAATAATCATGCCCTTATAATGAGAAAGGCGCGTGAAATGAACTCAACAAGAATTTTTTCTTCATAAGAATACAAGAACCATAAATGTATTTAAACCTTGTCTTTCTTCATTGCTAGTCCTATACCCTAACCTCAAACCTTTCTCCCCCCACCCAAAACCCTCCCATTTCACACACACATTCACACAGTGACAGAAAGAAGAAGCAAAATCCCACCTTGAGAAAATATAACCAAAATCCTTTCCTTTCCCTTCACGCCTCCATTTACACCTCTCTCTCTCTCTCTCTCTACATTAAAATCCCGTCAGAATTCTTCTCTTCTACCCACAAAACTAATTCCCTTCGCCCCTTTAAATCCCCCCAACTTTTCTCAGTCCAAGAACCAAAAAAAACAGAGCATTACAGAGTGAAATACAATTCCAACGCAAGAAAAGCCTTTTGAATCCTTTTCTAATTACATTTCTACCCTTTCTTTCTTTCCTTCCCATTCCATTCCCCTGTTTTTTCTTGAAATGGGTTCTTGCAAAGAAGGTGATAACAATGAACCTGAAAAAACCAATTGCATTTGGGTTCATGGACCTATAATAGTAGGTGCAGGTCCATCTGGATTAGCAGCATCTGCTTGCCTAAATCAATCCCAAATCCCTTCCCTAATTCTTGAAAGAAGTGATTGTATTGCATCTTTATGGCAACAAAGAACTTATGATCGTCTCAAACTTCATCTCCCCAAACAATTCTGTGAACTTCCACTTTTTGGGTACCCAGAAGATTTTCCAAAATACCCAACAAAGAAACAGTTCATTTCATACATGGAATCATACGCTGCACACTTTTCAATTGAGCCTAAGTTCAAACAAGCTGTCAAGAAAGCAGAGTATGATTTCTTGGGTGGGTTTTGGAGAGTGGAGACTCAGGATTGTGAGTATATTTCCCGGTGGCTGATTGTCGCCACCGGCGAGAATGCCGAGCCGGTCATACCTGAAATTCAGGGGATTGAGAAATTTGGTGGGTTTGTGGTTCATACTAGTGGGTATAAAAGTGGGTCGGAGTTTAGAAATCAGAGGGTTTTGGTTGTTGGGTGCGGGAATTCTGGAATGGAAGTTAGTTTAGACCTTTGTAGATACAATGCCAGCCCTTCTTTGGTTGTTAGAAACTCTGTAAGTTCCTTACTCTGTTTTTTGTAACTTATGCTATGGTACTTGTACATTTGGGATGACAAGAAAACATTTCTTTTTTGTTAAAAAACTTTCTTGTTGGAAACTCTGGTTGTTAGAAACTCTGTAATTTCCTTACCCTTATGTAAAATTATCTGGATTTTTTGCTAATTTTGAGATTGATTTTAATGAAACAGGTTCATGTTCTACCTAGGGAGATGTTTGGATTTTCAACATTTGGGATGGCCATGGGATTACTCAAATGGCTACCACTTAGACTAGTTGACAAGTTGCTCTTAGTAATGGCTAACTTTACTCTAGGCAACACAGATAACTTAGGCCTCAGAAGACCTAAAACTGGCCCAATTGAGCTCAAAAACGCCACCGGAAAAACCCCGGTACTTGATACCGGAGCTTTATCGCAGATTAAATCCGGCAAAATTAAGGTAAGTTATTGGACCCCACGCATCATCAGAGCTAGCTCGTGTATCACCAAATTGTTCTAATTTGTTTGATGTTGCAGGTGGTGGAAGGTGTTAGAGAAATAACAAGGAATGGTGCCAAATTCATGGATGGACAAGATAGAGAATTTGATTCTATAGTGTTGGCAACTGGTTACAGGAGCAATGTGCCATCTTGGCTTAAGGTAATGCAAGATTTTGACCATTTTTGTTTTTTTATTAAATATTTTGGAATTTATCTTAATTTTTTTATCAAGCTTATATCACTTTCTAGTCTTACACAATAGGATAGCCTACAAAAGTGTATCTCTGAATTCATTTGTTTGGCACTTTATGATGTGTAGCTTTCATGAAATATTTTGGTTTTTCTTCAAAATCCTTTTTGCTATTCTCAATCCTAGAAATATGTTCTTTTTGTCCCTCTTTTCTATTCTAGAGAGAAACATAATACAATTATATTCTTTCATCTCGTAATAGGTGATTAGTCTCACAAAGTAAGTGTCGCATTTCTGAATAAGTAATACTCTTAGTGCAATTTTAGCCTATGTACAAACACGTGTGAAGTACATTTTTTAAAATCATTGACAAGTCAACTGTGATATCTATTGTAAGACATAGTCTATATATTATATTAAAATGAGCTTACGATTATTCACAACAAAACTAAAACCTAGGGGGATTCATTTTTGTTAGGTTTTATGATAAAGTGTTAGATTCACTTCATTACCATATTTTCTATATGTAAAGCAAAGTTTGCTAACATCCCTTTATGAATTTATGGTTTTAGTCAATAAGGTAGCCTTTCCTAATTTGTTGGTTATGGTCAAAAGAATGGTTAGTCTTGAAATTTATTATCTTAATTAGTAACTATTTTGAGAATGTTTGGGCATGTTCGGGTTTCATTGAACGGGGATAGAAATGGTGAGGTTATCACCTCTACCCTGTTTAGGTCGCAATCGATGGCAATTATAGCAAAAACACAGATTCATGATACATTTGGAAAGGAAGGAGTTTGGAAATGGGGTTGTCCATTCCTTTCTTCGTGGTTGTTTCGGTATCATTTATTATGAAGAAATATGTGTATATTTACGTGTACACGACGCTCACAAAGTTGTTTCAAATAACGCCCTTTACGTGTAGCCATTGAAGCTCTTGCTAGGCCTAAAGCTTTTAGGTGTTGAATAATTGCAATCAATTAGGCCAAAATGGCTGTTCATGTGCTATTAAATGACTGATTCTAAGCCGGCTTTTTCTCTTGCAGGGTAGTGAGTTCTTTACGGATGAAGGAATGCCGAAAACACCCTTCCCTAATGGCTGGAAAGGAGAGAACGGGTTGTACACAGTTGGGTTCACCCGAAGAGGTCTCCTGGGTACTGCAGCAGATGCCGTTAAAATAGCTAGAGATATTACTGATGAATGGAAGACAATCAATGGCTGCAAAGATAATTGTTGTTCCCATAATAGTAGCTTGAAATTGTAGTTTGAAAATCAAATTGTTGAAAAAGGGGGAAAATGTGGTGTTAAATTGGTTTATTTAGGAGGTTTTATTTTTGCTTTTATTTATTATTCGGATTTTCTTTCTTTTTAGTTTGGGGGAAAATGTAAATATACCAATTTTGTTAGAGGCTCTGCTTGCAGTTATCTAGTCAGAATAGCTTCCTAGGTTTGTATCATACTATTTCATGAGTAAAATGTTTCTCCTTTTCAGATTTTGATTCCTTTTCAACTGTAATTTTTGCATTGCAACCATAGTTATTCATCATGTATCATCAGCCGGTATGCACCGTTCAAGTTGAAATTCAGTGGGGAACAGCTTGTGCACTCTTCTTCTCTATGGGATAGGAACTGCTTTAGCTTTGCACTCTTCTTCTTGACGGGATAGCAAGTAGGATTCTAAAGAGTGACTATGCATTGTTCCGGGTTGGTCGAAAATTGGTGCAGAACATCTTGTGCATCGTGCTATTCTATAGTCCATCTATATCGATCAACATTCAATGTTCTAGTTGTATAGAGTAGTTTATGCACCATTCAGTTGTATGGGGGAAGAAATTGATCCATCATTATCTATGCTAAACAAGTCAATTAAATATTAGTATGTGTATTAAACATTGATGCAAAACAGGTCGATATGTATTACTATTCCGGTTGAATTCTGATGTGCAACATTGTACTCAATGGGGCAGTATGTTATGTATAGAAGGGCATGGGGATATGTGCGTTTAATAACTAGTGGAGTGTTAGGAGTGAGAGCAGTGTGATGCGTGCGCATAGTGTAAGAGTAAGATCTCTCTGCCTCACTTTGGTAAAGCCAGTGTTAAACCCCTACTTTTTCAAACTATCTGCTGCAAAAGTTAGCTTAGAAAATTGTGGAGATTTTAGTATCTCAACCCCCAAGAGGCCAAGACCCTTCTCAAAATCTATAGCTACGTAATCATGATCTAAGCATTGACTTTCAACATTCCCCTTTCTTACATCATTTTATTTTTAGGGTAAAATAGTGGGCTATGCTATTAATCAAGGTTATAAAAAAAGCGCTAGGCGGATGTTAGGCGGCGGAGCTGGGCCTAGCGCTTAGGCGGGGACTAGTCGAGATTAGTCGGAATTAGTCGGAACCTAGGCGAGACTTAGAACTAGGCGTTGGAGAGAGGCCTAGCGCCTAGACGGGGCCTAGACGCCTTTAGGCGGGCCTTTTAGAACACTGTTATTAATGGACAATTTGAAATTTATGTGAAATTGTGAATAATAACTTCAAGTGGTTGTGGCCATGATTAATTTACATACTGTGATTTACTCCCTCCGTTCCGGCCGAAAAGCCACAAATTTCTATTTTGAGCGTCCCATTTAAAAAGGCACTTTTCCAAAAAGGAAACTTTTTATTACTATTTCACCCACTCATTCTCTCTCCTACTTTACTTTTACACTCACAACATTCTCTCTCCTAACTATTCCTCCCACTCATTCTCTCTCCTATTTAATTTTTCATACTCACAACATTTAAACTTTTTCTCTTTCCTACATCACTTTCCTTAATTTGTGCGCGCTCTCCATTTTGTGGCTTTTCAGCCGAGACAGAGGGAGTATAAGTTTTCACAATTTTACTAAGGACTTTTCTATTGTGTGCCCATGGGCACATGATAAGGATTAAAGATTTTCTTGTAATGTGTGTCAAATTAATACTTGACACACATAACAAGAGAATCTTTGAATAAATCCTTTAAAGATTCTCTTGTAATGTGTGTCAAATTAATACTTGACACATATTACAAGAAAATCTTTAAAAGATTCTCTTATAATGTGTGTCAAGTATTAATTTGACACACCTTACAAGAGAATCTTTAATTCTTATCATGTGCCCATGAGCACACAATAGAAAATTCCTTTTACTAATATGCATCAATAATACCTATGAACTTTTGAGTGAGCTTGCGATAAGCCTAGTAAACTTAAATTATTTGTGTTAATGTGTGATGCGCATGTAACGAATCGTTATAATATACTCCCTCTGTCCCACTTCAATTGATACTTATTTCCTTTTCGGTCCGTCCCACTTCAATTGATACTTTCCAAAATGGAAAGGAATTTTCACTATTTACCCCACTCATTCTCTCTCATATTTTACTTTTTCACTCACAACATTTTCTCTCCTAACTATTCCTCCCACTCATTCTCTCTCCTATTTAATTTTTCATACTCACAACATTTACCTTTTTCTCTTTCTTACATCACTTTTTCTTAATAGTTGTGCCCTTTTTTTTGATCTCAAATGAAGTGGGACGGAGGGAGTACATGAAAATTTGCTAACTTTGAAAAAAATACCCCCTCCGTCCTACTACGTCCTACTAAAATGAATAATCACTTTAAATTGGAGAAATTACAAATGAGTGTTTGATGTTTGGGGTCGCTTGTAAAAGGGGGTTCCTTTTTTCAATTTTGACGATTAAAGTACAAAATTACCAAAAATAAGCAATTGAGGGTCTTTGGACGGAATTGTTAACAATTCCAGTTAATTTAACATGTGACATGCATATGCATGATCAACTTGGTTATTTTGAAATGTCTTCACATTATAATAAGGGCTAAAATCACAACATAAACTAGGGGCATAATTAGTTCGGTTTAAATCGCGATTTGAAATCGAACCAAAACAAACCATGCAGTTTAGTTCGGTTTTGCAAGCAATAGTGATTTGGTTCGATTCCAAAAATTGTCAAATCGTGTGGTTCGATTTGATCTGCAGTTTGTATCCCCAAACCACGACTCGAAACCGCAAGACCTAACCATCAAACTGAACTGAACAAACCACCAAACCGTTCAATATTAACCGTATATATGCATTTTCATCTCCACCCCACAGTTAGATTTGAAAACCCCCTAATTCTATTAATGGGTTTTAGCTCATAACCTTTTTTTCTTTTGATTAATCTTCATGTAATAATATTAATTCACTCTTTAGCACATACCATTAGAATAAATCAAATGTCATGTTGTTATCATAAACATTAAAGCATAGTTTCAAGTTGTGTTTAAATTCTGAATCTCTTTAGTATGCTATGTCTGGAAAATTCAAACAACATAACAATGAATTGTGTAGTCTTAAACCATGTTCTAATTAATAGTTTAAGTCTTGTTCTATTTCATGGATTGAACCGTGGTTTGAATTGTGGTTTAAACCGCGGTTCGAATCGTAAAATCAAACCGCGGTTCGAACTAAACTGAACCAAACCATGGCTGTTCGGTTTGAGATTTTTCGAACCTATGACTAATGATTCGGTCCGTAAATTGACCCAAACAAAACTAAACCGAAACATTTACACCCCTAACATAAACATTTATAGTAGAAGGTGTACTCGTCAAATTCTCAAGTATACATACTCAGTGGTACACACCCTAATACATACATACTCCCTCCTCCGTCACCATAAGTGAGACCAATTTTTTATCTATGAAAATTAAGAAAAAGAACAATACTTTTTCTGTCTCAAAAATTTTATCTTACTTTAACTTTTGTGGTCAGCTCAAACTAACTTTGATCTTAATTTAATAAAAAAAATTAGATATCTTAATGCAATTTAAAAAACTGTTACGAGTAGAATTCTTATGAAGAAACAATAATAATATGTAAAATTGTATAAGGATAACCAGATTTTCATATATTTATGGTCAATGTTCAATTGATTGACCATAAAAGTCAAAATGTGAGAAACTTTTCAAAATGGAGGAAGTGTAACATTGATCGATGGTGAATGAATTGTTGTGACTATGAAATTAAAATAGAAAATAGTAAGTGTTTTGGTAAAAAAAAAAATCAACAATGAAGAAATTAAAAATAAAGTTGAGGAAGGTGCAATGGAATATAATCGGTGTAACAATGGAACTAAGATGGCTCGATCATGTAACGAGGAAAACCCTTGAGATAACTATCTCGCTGGCACAAAACCTCGGGAGGTGATTATGAGCACCCACCTTTCCAAACAATAGTATTAATCTTTCTGAGTTACAAAATATGAAGCTATGGCGGATTACAATGTGTTTGTGAATTGTGTGTGAGTCATACGTGCCTAGTGTTCCAGCCATGAGCTTTTAAAGAGAAAAAAATAACTGAAGATAACATAAATCCTAACAAACTCTCCTAGAATCTCGGCCTTGTTATCTCTATCTTGACTTGGTCTTTTCAACCGTTGAAATGGGTTCATGGAATATGTTTTTCCCACGTTCTTCTATACCTGTAATTGAATATATAACATAAATAATTAAATAATGAATTAATTATCTAAATAAATTTTACCTTGTCCACGGGTGTGAAGATGACGACATGCTGGCAACTATTCAAGACGTAGCAATCCTGAATTTACCCACAACAATTGTCCCCAAAAACTGTCTTTAAATGAATTTAAAAGGACGGTTTTTCTGCTTCCTTTTAGAAGCTTGGGCAGTTAATTAATTCAGAGGGAGACGTGGCAGTTGAGAGTTTTAATCCCACTTAATTAGCGTAACTACCAAGGATCTAGGGTTTTTAATCGAGTTTCTTTCACTTTCTTCTCCACTTTTCCAATCGTTTTCATCCATCTTCTTCACGGCGGTGATTTCTTCTCAAGGTAAAATTTTTCCCTCTCTTTTTCCCCCTTTTTGCTTTTTTTGAAAAAAATGGTTAAGCCAAGAAAGGGCAAATCTACAAGGAACCCTCTGAGTTTAAACGAGGATGGGGGTTTTTCTTGCGAAGGTTTGTTGGCAAAACCGGATGAAGAAATTTGTGTCTTTAACAACGAGCTCATCAAATCTGTCAAGGATCGACGATGCTTCCCGGATTCCACTATCTTTAAGTCTTTTGATGTATTTTTTAGGGCTGATTTCGTATCTCCGCAATGGGTCTGTTTCTATGAATATCCTTTCACTCTAGGTTTCTCGTACCCTTTCCCTGCATTGATAAGTGAGTTTTTTAGAAAAACTAACTTGGCTTTTGTCCAACTGATGCCCATGGTTTGAAGGATTTTCTCCTGTGTTCTGCGAGTGAATCGTGAATTTGGGCTAGACATAGGTTTGAGGGAGTTAGCCTTTGCATAAGAGCTCCAAACTTTTGACTCCACGAGATATCTTCTTAAAACTAGGTCAGCCATGAAACCTCTATTTTTGAAAGTAACCGTGAACGATAGGGGTTGGAAATCAAAATATTTTTTTGTTGAAAAGGATTCCTTGGAGAAAGGAGATTTCTTGGCAACTGGATGGAACAGGGAGGTATCCCTCTTTCAAACTTCAATTTTTCTTTATTTCCCGCACTTACTTGTTGTAATTTCCTTTGTTTGTTTTTGCAGCTATTGATTGGGCTAAGCTCTTCCCACCATCTGCCGAGACAATTGGGAAAGTGAGGAGATTGTTGGAGTTCTCAGAGGGAGAGCGATCCTTTCAGCCATTTGAAGCCACAACCATTTCAGAAGAACAGGAGATACCACCATCTACAGAGATGTCCACTGGTAAGATCCTATTTTGTCTACAAAGTTTACCTTTTTGTATCTGGATTTTGTTTCCCTCTGACAGCATGTTTTCTGTTCTTGACAGTTTCAAAGTCTACAGCTGCTTTTTCCTTAAAGGACGTTCAGGATTTCGTTGGGCAAACCCAGGCAAGCCAACAGTTATCGGTGCCTAAGAAAGAGATGGAGGCACCATCTGTAGGAGCAAGGGTGAAGAAGAGAAAGGGTAGCTCTAAGGAAGTGATAAACGTTGATGAAACAGGCTTGGTGGATGTTGAAGAGGCGCTTGCTAGAGCAGCAGTGGTAGTTTTTTTGAAAAAAAACAGAGTTTCAAAGGAATTTTTATTTGAATAACGCATCTCAAATTCTGATCAAATGTGTCTTTTGCATGGTGTTGATGCAGCTAAGATAAGAATGAGCAGTCTTGAGGAAAGGAATAGGAAGTTGGTGCTGGAGGCTATACAAAACAAGAAATAGAAGGAGGCTTTGGCCAAGAAGATAGAGGATCTACAGAATGAGGTGGAAAGCTTGATGAAAGGAATGTCTTCCATCCAAGACACCCAGCTGCAGGAGATTGAAGATGTAAAGAAGAACATGATGGCCTCCGTTGCCCGAAGCATGATTGAAATAAAAGTTCAAATGATGGAAGAGTTTCATGCTGGAAAGCACTCAGAGTGGGATGTTGAGCAACAACGTACACTCTTGCAGGCTTTGGACGCTAAGGGAAAAGAGGCAGGAGAAGGATCTTCAGCTGCTAAGGATGATGATATCCTTGAGGAAGGAGCAACGACAACATCTGCGGCAGTAGCCACCCCATGAAGGAAAAAAGAAATTGGATCTCTTGGTTTGAAAAAACTTTTGGTTTAAAAAACTTTGGTTTGAAAATGGGTTGCGTCCCAAAGATAATGTTTTTAAATATTTTGGTTTGTAATCGGCCCATAAGGGCCAAGACAATTTGCTTTTCAAGTGTTGGGTTGGTCCAACACTTTTTATGCTTTTCGTAGGGTAAAACTTTTGCTTGGGTTTTGGTGAAAAACTTTTGCTCAAGCACCTTTGTGAAAAATGAAATTAGGAGGTTGATATGCTAACCTCTTCGTAGATAGTGACAACTTGCGAGTGGATGTAGAAATCCTTTGCAATTACTTTGATTGACATGTGAATATCAATAACCGTTTGTTCTTAGGTGGCATGAATATGCCACAACCATATTGATAAATTCTTAGGGTCAAAACTCATTGATCGAGTGGAGATGGGTAATTCGTACATATTAAACATACGAGCCCACCACACACCTCAACCAAGGTTGATATCGTGCGCTCCAAGCGAGGTGTTTAAACCTTAATGAGACGAAAAAAAGTAATTTCTTTAAACCTTTGAAGGAATTAAGTACCTTAAACAGAGGTGAGATGGCCAGTCTCAAAACGGTTGTTTTCACGAGGTTTGGGATGAATTGGAGACTTCTTGCAAAATAACAAGTTAATGAGAGATTTCGACATCTTTTCTGATGTCATATTTTATTTGATAAAAGAAAGTAAAAAAGTGCTAGAACTTCATAAAAATACTTTTTAAACAGAAAGTAAGAAAAAGGCCGTACCTGATTTAAGATGTTAACTTCTTGGAAGGATGCTAACATCTTAATTTATCAAGGAGTTTTATTCAAATGCTTCTTGTTTCCTTGCAAAATAGAAACATGTTAGGGGTAAGCTAACGCCCCTTCGATGCTTAAGTCAGTAATCATTCAAAAAATAAACAAAAACGAAAACAAGTACTTTTATTGAAACTAGATTGGTAAAGATCGTACCTTGGTTTTATTTGCATTGTAAAGTAATTATGAAAACTTACATAAAGTAGGACTTGAGGTGAATGAAATTCCAGCTTCGGGGAATCCTTGCTCCCTTCAGAGTTGACAGCCAATAGGAGCCTTTACCTGCTTCGGCATCAACTAAGTATGGCCCTTCCCATTTGGAAGCCATCTTTCCAGCATTGGGCTCTCTTGTATTCTGAAACACCTTTCGTAGGACTAGATCACCGACTTGAAACTTTCATAATCTAACATTTTTGTTGTAGGATCAGCAATCTTTTGTTGATATGCTGCTATTCTGATCTTGGCTAAATCCCTTAGCTCGTCAATGGTATCTAGATCATGAATCAGGTTGGCATCATTCTGCTCAGGTGTCAACATCTTGAATCTGGCAGTAGGGACGACGACTTCTGCCGGGATGACTGCTTCTGCTCCAAATACTAAGGAGTAAGGGGTTTGGCCTGTCGCGTTCTTTGGAGTGGTTCTATCTGCCCAAAGGACAAATGGAAGCTCTTTCTCCCATCTTCCCTTCTTTTGATCTAACCTCTTCTTTAGGTTATTGATGATTATTTTGTTACTTGATTCTGCCTGGCCATTAGCTTGAGGATGTACTGGTGAGGATGTCACTATCTTAACTCCCCACCTAGTAAGAAAATCCTGTGTCTTCTTGCTGATGAACTGGAAGCCGTTGTCACATATTATTTCAGAGGGAATGCCAAATCTACTAAATATATTTTTCTTAATGAAGGATATGACTTCTTTATCACGAACTTGCACGTAGGATTCAACTTCAACCCACTTAGAGAAATAATCAGTCATTGCAAGTAAAAATACTTTCCCTCCTGGAGCTTTAGGTGATTTTCCCACTATATCCATTCCCCACCTCATGAATGGCCAAGGGGAGAGGATTGGATGAAGAAATTCTGCGGGCTGGTGCAAGATGTCGCTATGCCTCTGACAGGAATCACATTTCTTGGCGAAGATGGCAGCATCTTGACGCATTGTTGGCCAGTAGTAACCTATTCTTAGAGCCTTCATGTATAAGCTTCTGCCCCCAGAATGGTTACCACATGATCCTTCATGCAATTCTCTTAGGACTTCCACGGCTTTGTCAGTTTCAAGACATCTTAAATATGGACCTGCAAATGATTTCTTAAACAGCATATTATCTATTAATATGAATCTTGAAATTCTTACCATGAATGCTCTCACATTCTTTTCTTCATTAGGGATGGTGCCATCTTGAAGATATTTAATTATTAGCGTCGTCCAAGATGTCTCTATCTGATCATCTGGGATGTCGTCATCTGTGCAGAAAAGTTCTAACCTTTCCACTGCAGGAATGTCAACATGTATGATTGGTATGTTGGTCTGAGATAAGCTCTTGAAAGCTGATCCAAGATTGGCCAATGCATCTGCTTGAGAGTTCTCCTCTCGGGGTATTTGTTCAAAAGAGAAGATTTGAAATTTGCTTGCCAGAATTTTCACAATGCCCAAGTAAGCTGTCATCTTGGCATTTTTTGCTGCATAGGAACCATTAAAATGATTGACAAGTAATAATGAATCACTATATACCTGTATTGCTTTAATGTTCATGTCTAGAGCCACGATTAGGCCCACGATTAAGGCTTCGTATTCTGCTTCATTATTGGTGGCTTTAAAATCACAACTAATGGCCTGGGGTATGATGTCCCCTTGTAGCGACTTTAGGACAATGCATAGCCCTGTGCCCCTCATATTAGAGGCACCATCTGTGAACAGAGTCCACTTCCACAGGATGTCCCCATCTTGGAGTTGTTGGACTTCAAGTTCTACTTCTGGTTGCATGCTTGGACTAAAGTCTGCCACAAAGTCTGCAAGTGCTTGGGATTTTATTGCTGTTCTAGGCTCATACTTGATGTCATAAGTGCTTAGCTGAACGGACCATTTGGCCATCCTTCCTGACATTTGTGGTTTTCTCATTACATTTTTTATTGGATAGTTAGTACGAATGACAATGATATGAGTTTCAAAATAATTCCTTAACTTAATGGAAGCAGAAATCAGAGCCAATATTGATTTTTCAAGGTGTGAGTACCTGGTTTCAGCATCAAGCAGTGTTTTACTTACATAGTATATTGGCTGCTGGACGCCATCTTGATCACGGACCAGGACGACACTAACTGCGGTTTCGGAGACAGCTAAGTAGACACATAATGGCTCACCTTCTTGAGGCTTTGATAGTAGGGGAGGCTTTGACAGGTACAGCTTTAAATCTTGAAAGGCTTGAGATGAATTGATTCAATCCTGCCACTTTCCTCGTCAATCTTTGAACATCTTTGATGGATTTGGGTGACGTTAGATTGATGATGGCTCTTATTTGCTCCGGGCTTGCCTCTATCCCTCTTTGCGTCACCATGTAACCCAAGAATTTATCGGACTTCATGCCAAAATTGCACTTTACTGGGTTCAGCTTCATGTTGAATTTGTCCAGGATATCGAATGCTTGAGTAAGATCCCGAACATGATCTTCAGCTTTCTTCGACTTTATCACCATATCGTCGATGTATACTTCTATGGTGTCCCTAATCTTCTCTTTGAACATCATGTTGACTAGCCTCTGGTATGTAGCACCTGCATTTCTTAGTCCAAAAGTCATTGCAATATAACAATAAATACCTGTTGGGGTGATGAAGGCGGTGTCCTCTTGGTCAGATGGCTCCATCTGGATTTGCTGGAATCCTGAAGATGCATCTAAGAAAGTCAACACTTCATGTCCAGAATTAGCATCTACCATAGTATCAATGTGTGGCAAGGGGAAATGATCTTTGGGACAGGCTTTGCTTTGTTTAAGTCTGTGAAGTCGACACAAACTCTCCACTTGCCGTTCTTCTTCTCTACCACCACCACATTTGCTAACCATCTTGGGTATTCGACCTCTCTGATCATCTTAGCTTTGAGCAATCTGTCTACTTCTTTTTGAATGATTATATTCCTCTCCTTCGCGAACTTTCGTCTCTTTTGGTGAATTGGTCTAAAGGATGAATCAATGTTGAGTTTGTGGGTGATGACATCCTTGCTGATGCCTGTCATGTCTTCATGCTTCCAGGCGAAGCTTTTAATCCTGCTTTTCAAGAGGTTGACAAGATCTTCTTCGATTTCTACCGAAACATCTTGACCAATCAGCACCTTGAGATCTGGGTTTGAGGGGTCTAAGAGTATCTCTTTCACGTCATGCTCCTTCGCCTCCAGAACATCACGGGCCTTTCTCTGTAATTGCTATGCCATCTTGGGAGATGTCGACGCCTTCATGGAGGTCATATAACACTCTTTAGCTGACTGCTGATCACTGTAAACCTTAACAACTCCCCAGGGTGTCAGCATCTTGACACATTGGTGATAAGTGGATGGCACTGCCTTCATTCCATGGATCCAGGGTCTTCCCAAAATTACATTGTAACATGTTGCACTATCAATCACGCAGAATATCTCCATGGAGTTGATACCTTCGACATAAACTGGAAGTGTAATCTCACCCACTGTGCTTTTGGTTTCTCCACTGAAGCCCACGAGCACGGAGGTTCTTTTCACGATGCTATCTTCAGGGATCTTCATTTCTTTCAAGGCATCTAGCATAATGAGGTTTATTGAACTGCCTCCATCTACTAGGATACGTCTGACTTTGCAATTGGCGATCTGAAGTGTAATGACCAAGGCATCATGATGAGGATCCATAACGTTGTCCCTATCGCTTTCTTCGAAGGAGATGACATCTTGGGATGTGAGCTGCGACATCTTTGAGGATCTCTCGGGCTTCTCATCCTTAGCTTGGTTGGCAAATCTCTTAGCTGCAGAATAAGAAGTACCACAAATATCAGAACCACCACTAATAACATTAACTACCTTTGTTATCGGTGGAGGAGATGGCGGTCTGGTTGCAACGGGCTCTTTGTTCTCCATCTTGGTCTTACGGTTCCCAAGGAGCTCTTTAAGATGTCCCTTAAATAACAGGTAACTAATCTCTTTCCTCAAGGCGATGAAATCTTCGGTAAGATGTCCAAAATCCTCGTGGTAAGCACACCACTTAGATTTATCCCTCCAGCCGGATGACTTGTCAGTCTTTCGAGGCCACCTTGCTTTATCTCCAAGATTGCTCATTGCACACAGGATACCTGAAACATCAGCAAAGAAACAATAATCAGAAATTTTAGGAGATTCAAAATCATCATCATCTCCATCATCTTCCACAAAATTGACTTTGTTATGGTCATTTCTCTGGTAGGGTCTGGATCTGTTCTGTCTTTGGTGAGACGACTCTATCTTCCTGTCAGAATGGTCATATGATGAAGCCATGTCAGGATGCTTGGACTGCTGCACCTTGTCCTCTTCCAGTCTGATAAATCTTAAAGCTCGGTTTCGGATATCCTCCATCTTCTTGCATGGGTTCATCACCAAATCTTCATAGTAAGGGGAATCCTTCTTTCAAGCCCATTTTAAAGGCTTCCGCAGCTGTCGCCATGTCCAGGTTGGGGATCTCCAGAACTTCTTTATTAAACCTATTAACATAGTCCTGTAAGGCTTCGGCGGGCTGTTGGGTAATACGGTAAAGATCACTGGTGAGCTTCTCAAATTGTCGACTGCAAGAGAATTGATTGTTGAACAGGTTGACAAGTTGAGCAAACGAGCCAATAGAACCAGGAGGTTGACGGATCAGCCACTTCAATGCCGGTCCTACCAACGTCGAACCGAACCCCCGACACAAACAAGCTTCACGAAACTGGAGCGGAATGCGAACGATCTCCATCTTTTCTTGTAGTGGGCGACATGCTCCTCAGGATCAGAACTTCCATCATACAACTTCATGGCAGGAACACTAAATCCTTTCGGGATGTCGACATGCGCAATTGCTGGAGTAAAGCGAGACTGATTGTAACACGTTGGGGGGACCTGCTGGATAGGCGGGGTGACACCTGGCACATTCATGATCATATCTCTCAACTCCTGAAGCTGATTTGCAATGTAGGTACCTGTAAAAGGGTTAGTAGTACGAGCAGTATTATCCAAGGCAGAACTAGTATTGAAATTAACAAAAGGATTAGCATTATCTGCAGAGGACATCAGGACGGTGCTATTAGTGAAGATAGGTCCTTCTGGGAAAGTCATTCTGTAGGCACTGGTGGCTAAGGGTATCGACATCGCCACAGAAGTCATTATGGGGGGAGAAGAAGTCATAATTGGTGATGACGACATCCTTATAGATGATGCCATTAGAAGGAATTCATTGAAAGTTTGAGAGCTGTCCCCAATGTTGAAATCAAGGACTCTAGGACGGTAAGGAGAGACAACATCCATTCTTTTGGAGAGCAACTCTTGTTCTTTTTGCACCTTTATCAAGCTTTCGGCTATCAAGGAGGTGCTATTCTGTTGGCGATCCAGCTGATTCTTCTTCTGAATGAGCATGCTTTTGATCTCAAGATCAGGAGATGGAGACATCTGTTTCTTGCCAGAATTCACAGGCAGAGGAGGAGGCAATGTTTCTTGGCCTCCGGTTGTTGGCCTGCTACTGGTTTGAGGATTCACACTGCTAGGGATAGGAATGGTTTTGCTGACGGCGGAAGTCATAGGTTGGGTAGACATGGTAGAAACGTAAGGATTTTAAACCGATTAAAAAACCAATGGCCCCACGGTGGGCGCCAAACTGTTTTGGTAAAAAAAATCAACAATGAAGAATTAAAAATAAAGTTGAGGAAGGTGCAATGGAATATAATCGGTGTAACAATGGAACTAAGATGGCTCGATTATGTAACGAGGAAAACACTTGAGATAACTATCTCGCCGGTACAAAACTTCGGGAGGTGATTATGAGCACCTACCTTCCCAAACAATAGTATTAATCTTTCTGAGTTACAAAATATGAAGCTATGGCGGATTACAATGTATTTGTGAATTGTGTGTGAGTCATACGTGCCTAGTGTTCCAGCCATGAGCTTTTAAATAGAAAAATAACTGAAGATAACATAAACCCTAACAAACTTTCCTAGAATCTCGGCCTTATTATCTCTATCTTGACTTGATCTTTTCAACCGTTGAAATGGGTTCATGGAATATGTTTTTCCACGTTTTTTTATACCTGTAATTAAATATATAACATAAATAATTAAATAATGAATTAATTATCTAAATAAATTTTACATTGTCCACGGGTGTGAAGATGACGACATACTGACAACTATTCAAGATGTAGCAATTCTGAATTTACCCACAACAGTAAGTGCGATAAAAATAGTAAGTAAATTATTGTTTTAAGCATAATAAATGAGTTACTATATTGAATAAGAAGTTGTTATAATATTGATATTTTATAAGGTCTCAATTATGATAGGTTGGGCTAAAATATTGTGGAGCAGTGAGAGTAAACAGATTTTTCTTCTATGATTTTGTACCCCACAAAATTTTTGGAAAATGCATTTTTTCAAATGGTTAGGAAAAAGTGTTTTTAAATGTGCAATGCCATTTTTGTAATTAATAAGCGCTTTTCAAAAAACGTGCACAGTGACATTTTTATAAATACTCAAGGTTATCAACTATGCTCGAAATCATTAACTATTGTGCTGGCACTACTAACAGTATCACTGACACTCTTGAAAACATGTGTTATGCATTTCATGTTTTATCTCGAGTCAAAAGTTATGTCAGTTTTTACGTACGCGTCCAATAAAAAAATCACTATTTAACTAGTAAAACACATAAACTGACATTCCTTATAAATAAAGATGACTATACCAGTTTAATTATAGTGTTAGACCATGTGCAATGGTGTTGTTGAATAATTTTTTCAACTGTTGAAGAGCATGCAATGGCTGTTGAATTTTTTTTTAAACTGTTGAAAAATTTGTAATTGTTGAAAAAATTCAACGGGTGTTGAAAAAAAAGTGGGACTCGTTTTTGCCACGTGTCACAATGTAATTGGACAGTTCCTGGCGCGTGTATTACACTCCAGATACAGGCGCGTAGAGCGCATCCCTTTTCCTCTTTTTTTTTGTTTTTTCCTAAACTGCCACATGTCGCTCTGTGATTGGCACTGAATTTTTTTTTTGTTTTAAATCCACCGAATTTTTCAAAATCAATTATCTTATATCAAAAAAAAAAACTTTTTTTTACACCAAAATTCATGATTTTTTTTATCTACAAATAGAGTCTTGTTTTATTTGATTTGGACACAAAAAAAAAACACTATTTTTTTAATATAAATTATAAATGATAATAATAATTATTATTATTTTACTAATCAATAAAAATAAATAATATAAAATAAAATAAAAGTGGTGGAGTATAGGATGATGAGTTGGAAGGGTGTTGAAAAAATAAGGGTGTTGAAACCATTGTAGGGGTTAAAAATTGAATAGGGTGTTGAATAATTAGGTGGAGGAGAGAGAAGATGATGTGTCGTGTTTTAAAGGGTGTTGAATAATTGAGGTTGTTTAAACCATTGTAAATGGTCTTAGTGTTAGTGTTTTTGAATGCAAGGTACTCTCTTCGTCTCACTTCAAGGGTCCTAGGGTAGTATTTCACGCTTCTTAAAAAAAAATTAAAAATGAATAAAGAATTGCAAGTGAGTAGAAGACTAGAGGAGAGAGAATGTAAAAGTTAAAACATTTATGATAAAAGTAATTTTTGTTTGATTTTTTTTTTAAATATGTTAACATTATAAGGGTATAATGAATGATTTTTTTATAAATATATTTATATTATAAGGGTATAAATGTCTGAAACACTGTTCAAAATTTGTCATATTTATGAAATGAGACTTTTAGTGTGGCACGGATCAAAATGAAAAGTAAGACTCTTGAAGTGAGACGGAGAGAGTATATATTTTGACATTTCTTCTAATGCTGGTTTTTGAGTGTTAGATACATATGATATGATGACAATTATTCTAACGTTGGCGCTCCTTATGCGTGCAATGCAATGTGCGCAAAATTCCAGTTATTTTAAAAAATATAACTATATATTTTTAAAAATTGTCAATTATTTACAAAAAGGTTATAATTTTGATTCAATCAGATTTAAAAACATTTACTCCCTCCGTTCCATGATAATATGTAAAATTTCCTCTTTGGACGTCCCACAATAATATATAATTTTCCTAAAATGGAAAGGAATCTTTACTATTCCCTCCACTCATTCTCTCTCCTACATTATTTTAATACTCACATCACCATTATAATTTACTATTCTCTCCACTCATTCTCTCTCCTATTTTATTTCCACATTCATAACACTTTCAATATAATATTTCCTCCTTAATTTTTCTCGAAAATCCAAAAGTCCCTAAAATTGTGGGACGGAGGGAGTATTTTCTCATTAGAAAAGAAACGCACGCCTCCTAAGTGCGGGTACGTACGTACAGTATAAATATAAAAGCTCATTCTATTATGAGTAATATTTCTTCTCTCTCTTCACGCTGATTATATGGACAATGATGGGGCTCTGCCTGCTTCTGATTCTTCTGATTCTGAACCCTCCCCTCTGTACGTACGACTTCTCCACCCTACCAATTGCCAGCTTCCACCCTTTTTTTCTTTCCATTTCTCTTTTCAAACTTCAAAATATCCTAAAATAACTATTTATGTACTTACTAATAATCAAATTCTAAAAAAGAAATAAGAAAATAATTAAATTGATATAAATTTAATAACCAAATTAATATTATGACTATTTTTTTTTATGACGGAGGATGTATTTTATTTTGGACAATTTTCAACGATATAAATTTGTACTTTAAAAAACTTCGGGTACAAATGGAATATGATTTCACTATCAATATGGACACAATTATGTAACGAGAAAAGCCTTTGAACAATCGTTCTCCGGCACAAAATCTCGAGAGATTTTAGGATAAACATACCTTAACCAAAATGTGTTTTTATTGATCTTGAATTTTCTGAGTACAAAGCAATGGCGTATGAAAATGATAGCTGAGAATGTGTGCGTGTGTATACATGTGTTGTCTTTTTGAATGTATAATAAGATATAAATAACGTAATAAAAGAAATAAATGTCCACCCTGATCTTTCGTCTAGAATCGTGCTTTTGCTGAGGATCACGGCCGTTACGAAGCGTACGAATTGAAGGAGTCTTTATGCAGTCATAATTTGAGTAAAGTCAACGCCTGCCCAAACCTTTAATACATAATCTTATTTCTGAGAAATAAGAAGAACAGACAAACAATTTTGCAAAGTGTTAATTCAAGGCGTTAATCCAAGATGTTACCTCAAGATGTACTGTCAAGACGTAAGAACATGATGAGTTGGATTTTTAACCCCAAACAATTGCCCCCAAAATATTTGGTTCTCCAAGTGGAACACGGAGAGTCGAATGTTTTGCCACGTGTCCTTCCAGTTTCCAAGGATTTATTGAGGTGGTTGATTTGTGTGGTTAATAGAAAGTTAGGGTAATAATGGGCTTTAGGCGCCTATAACTGTCACTTGGCCTTAAATACTGTCACTTGGCCTTAAATACTCCATTGTACGGTTTTAAAAAAGGTAATAAAAATCTTTTCAAATTTCCTCCAAGTCTGGCGCTAGGTCTCCGTTTGTTTTTCCGGTGAGTTCCTTTTCCTCTTCCTTTGCTTTCCATCTCTTTTGGTCGTAACAATGGGGAAGAGTAAGAAAAAGGTAATGGACGTAGACGTGTCTCTGCCTAAGGGTTTTAGGTGTCTAGGGTTTATACGTAATAGGGAGGATGTACGGTGTAGTTTTAATGCGTCCCATGTTAACGCTTTGAGGAGAAACAATGCTTTTCCTTCCAGTGCAGAATTCTTAGTCCCCGGTGAAGCCTGTAGCGTCGATTGTGTTTCTGATGAGTGGATAGGGTTTTATGAGTATCCATTTAATGTAGGTTTGAAATTCCCTTTCTCCCCTTCAATCACCCGTCTCTTCAAGGCAACTCAGTTGTCTTATTGTAAATTAATGCCTATAGATTGGCGCATTCTGCTCACCTTAGATAAAATTGCTGCTGAACTTGGTGTAGTAGCCGGTTTGGAAGAATTAGCTTCCGTTTCTGAAATTAGGGCTCATGGAAATGGTAGATATAACTTTAGGATCAAGGCGGGTAAGGATCCTTTAATTTTGGATCTAGATGCGGCTGATAGGGGTTGGAAACATAAGTTTTTCTATATGAAGAAAAGTAGCTTGGAGGGTGGCAAGGATTTGGTGATCACTTGGAATCCCAAAGGTAGTAGTTGTTAGTTCTTTGCTCAGATATTTCCATCTTGCCTTTACCCATCTTGACATGTTGTTCTACTTCTTCTCTTGCAGTTAGCAAGTTGGAGGATCTATTCCCTCCTCTGGATGATACTGCTGCCAACGTAGACTGGATTCTTTATTTGTTTCCCGAGTCTCTTCGTAAGTTTCAACCTACAATTACTGAGTTTGTTGGAGAAAGCTCAAAGGAGGAGGAGAGAACCAGCAAGGCTTCCGTTAGCACAAGTCCAACCAAGATGTCTTCTGGTATATTCCTCCCTCACTGCTTGGTTCTTTGTTCAATTTGTTTTAACTTGTTTCTCTCCATCATGTAGTGACTTCTTCCAAAGATGGGTTTGATGTGAAGGACATAATGTCTGGACTCAGGGAAAATATGGGAGTGAAGGTTGAAGGTGGTCGGCCTCCTATCCCCAAGGGAGATAGTTCAAGCAGCAAGGTGTAGAAGAAGAGAAAGTTTGAAGATGTAGAAATTCTCAAGATCGTGGAGAAGGAGGACCTGAAGGTGGAGACTGCAAGGGCTAGCATGGAGAGTTTTTCCAAGAAGGTAAAGTTCACTTCTTCATGTATTATGCACAAGGGTTTTTCATTATGTGGATTTTTGACATGAGAACATGTCTCATGCAGTCAATGAAGTTGGTTGACTATTTGTTGAAGGAGATTGAGATAAGAGATGACAAGAACAAAATCTTGATGGTAGTTCCGACTTATCTTCCTTAACCAAAATGTGTTTTTATTGATCTCGAGTTTTCTGGGTACATAGCAATGGCGTATAAAAATGATAGCTGAGAATGTGTGTGTGTGTATACATGTGTTGTCTTTTTGAATATATAATAAGATCTAAATAACGTAATAAAAGAAATAAATCTCCACCCTGATCTTTCGCCTAGAATCATGCTTTTGCTGAGGATCACGGCCGTTACGAATCGTACGAATTGAAGGAGTCTTTATGCAGTCATAATTTGAGTAAAGTCAACGCCTGCCCAAACCTTTAATGCATAATCTTATTCCTGAGAAATAAGAAGAACATAGAAACAATTTTGCAAAGTGTTAATTCAAGGCGTTAATCCAAGATGTTACCTCAAGAAGTACTGTCAAGACGTAAGAACATGTTGAGTTGGATTTTTAACCCAAAACATATTTATTATAAAGTATTTATTTTAAAGTTAACATTTATTTTTAAGTTCATTGTTTCATCGACCGATTGCAAAATCTCATTTTGTAAGGTTAATAATTGTCCCACCATCATTTCTCGCTTCGCTCTCTTTCTTCTTTTGTTTTTCAACAATTGGTCATTTAAAATTGTTTGTAATCTCAATTTTAAGATTACAAACAATTATTTGATAATCTCTATCGTATTTATTTTGTAAGTTTGTACTTGTTTAATAAATAAAGATGAAGAAAACAATAATAGTGGGATCGTGCTACGTGTTCAATGCGACATTTTGCAACTTTTTCTCTGCAATCATGGTAATTTCGATAATAATCGACTTTATATTAGCGACAATTTGTCCAAAAAACTACGAGTGCTTCCGTGCCAATTATCTCTATGGTATTCATCATATGGTATGAGATTTATTAATGAGTTTTATGTTAATTTCTCTACTCGTTGATAGCCTTTTGCTTTCTCTCCCCTTTTAGAGCCATTGTATGTTGAGAATGCTATGAAAGTCCGATTGAAATTTTGAAAGTTTCTAAAGAATATTATTGGCAATCTTTTTCATTATGTATGAGAGGTTAAATAGCAATACAAAACCTAACTAGGGTATTCTAATCAAGATCTACTATTCCAGAAATTAAGATAACTATTCTAGAAATGAGATAAATCACTATACATCTACAAGATATACAAAATATTATTCATTAACAACTAATATTCTAACACTCCTACACAGTCGAATTGGGAGGTAACCGAACACCGAGGCTATCCTAAAAATCTTGAAATAATATAAATGGCAATCCTGTATTGAAAATATCAGTAATTTGATGAAGCGACAGAACATGAAGCACACAGACGTCACCACGGGCTACTTTCTCACGAACGAAATGGATGTCCATTTCAATGTGTTTGGTGCGGCGGGTGTTCACGGTCCGGATTTTCGGTTTTTATCAAAATTTTAAAAAATCAGCACCGGATCAATACTTCGGTTTTGTAAAAATTTAGTACCAGGACCAGACCATTACATTATAGGACCGGTCCTATTGATCGGTTCTAATGGTCCGATTTCGTCGATTTTATAAATTACAATATACTATAATTTTTTTACGATAACAAATATTCAATTGAATATTATTACTAGTTAAATAAAATAACATTGTCACAAATATTTAGTATTCAAATCACAAAAATAGACATTATTAAACATTAATTGTTTACCTTCAAACTTAATCATAACATAGAAAAAAAATTAAAACTAAAAGTTATAGATTACACCATCAAGTCGGTTATGCCACTTTCAAGTTTGAACATTGCAACAAAATTGTTCGCTGCATAAACACAAAAACAAACAAACAAACAAAAAAAAAAAAAGAAATATAAATAAATGTAGAAACAACAAAAAATATAGGTCGAATGTTCTGCAATTTTGAACGCAAAAAACTGAGAGAGGCGTAGATTCTCTTCAACTTCAGCTACGCCGTCGATGAGAGATAAATGGTGTTGCCATGGTGGGACTGATGCGTCGAAGTCAGGGCGCTATGGAGCCTTGAAAAATCAAATTGATTTCTAATAGAGAGAATAGAAGAAGAGAGGAGAAGAGCATTAAGAACTTGAGAGGGAGGACGGGAGTGAAACGGCGCAGTGAAAGAAATATTGAGATAGGGTTTGCTGGAGTAAAACGAAGCTAACTAGTTAAAAAAATTAATTATGACTTTTTTTAAGAAGGAAATTTTAAGGATTTCAAATTATAAATAATATATATATATATATATATATATATATATATATATATATATATATATATATATGTATGTATGTATGTATGTATGTATGTATATGTATATATGTATATATGTATACATATATATGTGTATATATATATATATATATGTATATATATACATATATATATATATATATATATATATATATATATATATATATATATATATATATATATATGTGTGTGTGTATATATATGTATATATACATATATATATATGTATATATATGTGTGTATATATATATGTGTATATATATGTGTGTATATATATGTGTGTATATATATGTGTGTATATATATATATATTGTTGGAACAAAAACGATCCATCAAACCATGAACCGACTCATAACTAGATTAAGAAGAGAAGAAGAAGAAGAAGACGAAGACGGAAGCGTATACCTTGAGATTCCATAATTGTTCTTGTTCTTGTTCTTGATGAAGATATGAAGATAGTCTTTGATTTAGGAAGAGTAGATCTTCTAAATGATGAGTGCCTTTTTAGTCTCTTTGTTCTTCAAGTACTTAGGAAGAATTTTGACTGAATGAGAATTGATGTAACTAGTAGATTCATAGGCTTGATGGATAGGCCTTTATATAGGAATCCAAGGGGCACTTCATTTAGGGACTACACCCTTTCATAAAGATGATGGTGTGAAGTTACCATTATGCCCATCATTTAATGGTACTTACACCTAATGGAATTCTACACATTTTGTCTATACTTTAACATTATTAAATAATTATAACAAATGGAATTAAATAACACATACTCCCTCCGTCCCACCCGAATTTGGACAAAGTTACTTTACACGGAGATTAAGAAATAGCAATAAGACAATAAAAATGTGTGGTAGAAAATGAAGAGAGAGAATGAGTGGAGTTAATAGTGGTTGGTTGAATAAATTGTATGGTGGAGAATGAGTGGAGTTAATGAGTGAGTGGGGTATGCCCATTTTTTATTATTATAAACTTTCCTTTTTGGGTTGTCCAAATTCGGATGGGACGCCCAAAAAGGAAATTTGTCCAAATTCGAGTGGGACGGAGGGAGTATTAATTAATCCATGTTCTAACAATCTCCCACTTGGATTAATATTAATATGTATCTTTTACTAAATAAATTCCTTAATCATTTATAACATGAATGACAACCCTTATGTGCACGTTTATTGTCATCCAACACAATCCCGTCCATTAGTCTTATAAGTATAGGGACTAAAGGGGCAGTCGTTGTAATTGATTCGCAACTAAACCCACATTAATCACATATATATATTCAACTAAACGACATAGATTAAGTATAGATATGTAGCATGGAATATTAATGAATATATATGAAGAACGCATATATATATTCTCCAACTAGTCCTACTTAACCAAATGAGATCAATATAAATAATAACACAAAGAAATAGATAACAACACAAACTCCCACTGATTTAAGCATTATCAAAAGTTGTTTCACCCATATGAGCAGTATGCTCGTGAAACATCAAAAGAGATTACACTTTACAAAATGGATCCAATAACATGGAGTTTTGATCCTATAAATTGTATATCTATTTGTTCATTTTATACTTATTTCTCTTCAACAAGAGACATAACCATAGGATGTCTTTCGACATCTTTGCATCCACTAAAACATAATCGGAATACTTAATGATCTCAAAAATGATCCGATTTTATATACATAAGCATGTAGTTTAATGTTTTATAGGTACTTCATCATTCTTTTGAATGCGACTTAATGTTCTTCTTTCCGAATTGCTTTGGTATTGACCAAGCATCCCAATAATAAATACAAGGTCTGTACGAGTACAGACTTGCGCATACATTAAGCTTCCTACTGCCGGTGCATAAGGGATATTTTCCGTATACTTGGATTTAAATTAATCTTTAGGACATTTACTTTAAACTGAATTTATCTCTCTTAGAGACAGGGGTGTCATGTGATTTACAATTTTCCATGCTAAACCTTTGTAATACCTTCTCTATATAGCTCTTTTGTGATAATCCCAAAATACCTCGTGAATGATCACGATGAATTTGAATTCCCAATACAAAAGATGCCTTACCAAGATCTTTCATCTCAAATTTGTTTGAGAAATTTCTTAGTTTTTAGAAGGTCCTTATCATTACTAGCAAGAAAAATATCATTCAAATATCATCCACATATAAGACCAAAATAATAAATCTACTCCCACTGAACTTATGGTACACACAATCTTCACCAAGATTCATTTCAAAGCCAAATGAAAGAATAACTTGGTTAAATTTTAAGTACCATTGACGAGATGCTTGCTTAAGCCCATAAATGGATTTCTTAAGTTTACAAACCAGTTGACTAGTTTGATCCGAATTAGTCACCATTTCTGGTTTCTTCATATAGATAGTTTCCTCAATGTTGCCATTGAGAAAAGCTGTCTTAACATCCATTTGATGAAGCTCAAGATCATAATGTGTCACTAATGCCATAATGATCATAAAAGAGGTTTTAGAAGATACCGGAAAAATATTTCTTTATAATCAATGCCTTCCTTTTGAGTAAATCATTTAGTAACAAGACGTGCCTTATATCTTTTCATATTACCTTGCTAATCCCTTTTGGTTTTAAATATCAATTTATAACCAATAGGTTTTACACCTTCAAGTAATGGGACAAGATCCCAAATGTCATCGTCTTTCATTGATTTTAACTCCTCATTAATGGCATTGATCCACTTATGAGAATTAGAACTATTAATGGCTTCATGAAAGGTGATTAGATCATCTCCCACTAAACCTAAGGTGTCCTCATTCTCCGCAAGATACATATCATAAATATCCGAAATAGAACTTCTTCTTTCTCTAGTAGATCTCCTTAAGGGCACCGGTTCATCCTCATTTTGAGGTTGTTGAATTTCATTATGTCCAACATTCTCATGTTGTCCGTTATTTACGGGAGTCTTTATATTATTTTGAATTGTATGTTCTTTGTTGAATTTCAGGTACAATTACTTGATTTCCAACAGGAACTAAAGTTTGAGGAATAAAGAGTGGTTCCTCTAACTCTTCAAATTCAAAATCATTACTATTTCTCCCACTAAATTCAACATCCTCAAGGAACCTAACATTGTCAGTCTCGAAAAATGTTCTAGTTTTCGGGTCATAAAATTTATATCCCCTAGATCTCTCGGCATACCCTACAAAATAGCTACTAACAGTATTAAGGTCCAGTTTGCCCTCATTAGGCCTATAAGGTCTAGCTTCTGCTGGACACCCCCATACATGAAGATGATTTAAGGACGGTTTCTTATTCGTCCATAACTCATAAGGGGTTTTGTCGGTAGCTTTTTGAAGATGCTCTATTGAGAATATAAGCTGCGGTTTTTAATGTTTCGCCCATAATGAGTGAGGTAAAGAAGTACAGAAAACATACTTCTTACCATATCCTTAAGGATTTAAGTCTCTCCAATATACTATGCTAGGTTTACCCAGCATGGTGTAGTGAGGGACAATCCTACACTCTTCAAAATAGCGAATATAAAGGACCCGGACGTTATTCACCCAATACGTTATACCGTCCGTAGTTTTCACTACCATGATCGGATTTAACGTTCTTAATAGTCTTTCTTATGCCTTAAAAGACTTGAAAACGACCAATGATTGAAACTTTACATGAAGAAAATAATGTATCCATAACGAGAGTAATCATCCATGAACGTAATGAAATATTGTTGACCATTCCATGAAGGGTTAATGAATGGTCCACAAATGTCCATATGAATTAGTTCCAAGACGTTTGATACTCTCAAAATTCTATTTCCTTTAATGTTTGTAAATTTATTCTTTAAAACACTTTAATGCAAAAGTTTTATCCGGAGTATCAAGTTGTTTTTAGAATTCCCTCCGACATAAGCTTTATCAATTCTCCCTTTGGAGATATGACCCAAACGCCTATGCCATAGAATACAAGAATTTTCACTTGATAACTTTTGCTTAGTGCCTTTAGTTTTGGTTTCATTATTATGGGACTCATTAATAGTATTTACTGTTTGAAGTAAATAAAATTGTCATTGTTAAGATAAAGTATTAATACCGACAACCTCGGAATTGAAAATAAGATCACATTTATTATTACCAAATGAACAGGAATAACCTTCCCGATCTAATACCGTGATCGATATCAAATTCCGCCTAAATGACGGTACAATAAATGTATTATTTAATACAAAATAATAGCCAAGTACTTAACAAAAATCCCTATGCCTATAACTTCAACCGGATTTCCAATTCCATATAGATGTATTTCTCATCTTCACTGGGATTCGGTAATTCGTGCAACACTGCATACATGAACTAATGTGAGTTGTTGCACCAAATACAACCACTATGTATATTAAGGAATTGAAACCAAATTTGCCTTAGTACAAACAAGACCAAATGACATACCATCCTGAATTCGCCATTCGCGATATTTATGATAGTCGTTCTTCATGCGAGTAAGGTCCTTGCAAAAGAAGCATTTCTTGACTTTATGATCCTTAAATGATCCCTTATGCTTCTTACTTGCAACCGCAATTTCCTTCCCTCTTCTCTTAATCCCACGAGAAGAAGTAAATGATGAGTGAGTACTTTCTAATTTGAGATATTTCATCCTATCTTTCTCTAATGTCATATGTGAAAGTAATCCATTAATATTCCACTTTTTCTTTTGACATTTATAGGTCACTTCAAAAGGACCAAATTGAGGAGGAAGATAGATCAAAACTAAGTGCACGAGCAAATCTTCCGAAATCTCTAACTTAAGTGCTTTTAGTTTGATCGAAAGATGAAATAATTCGATAATGTACTCCCGAAGATTTTCGTCACCCTTGTATCGAATGGAAACAAGTTTCCACAAGAATTCAAGAAAAACTCAAGATTTTCGATTTCAGAGACATTGTCCAAAATGTCTCTGAAACTGCATTTTCCATGATCATTAGACTCACGCGGTTGGACCGTTCCCATTGCTCAACATTTTTCCGTTCTATAACGGTATTTCCTTTAGTGAGAGCAGTGGGACATGATTCCCCAAATGCGTGATCGATGTCCATATTGCCTAAGATCATCGTTATATTATTTTTCCAAGTTTTAAGTTTAGTCCCAGTAAGCAAAGGTACATCATTTATAGCAGTAGTTACGGATGAAGCATTAATCAAATCTGAAGGAGAAGAACAAGAATGAAATAAAACATATATAAGAAACTACATAATGATTAATTATATCAAATGAATTCCATCAAAATAAAAGATAATCAACATGACATCAAGACTAATCTTTGGATTGCGAATTGACTCACAATTTGATTTATCTTAAGGTACAAATATCTTAAACAACACACTTTAAATACTTGCCTTCCTTTGGGCCGGATCAAGTACAAAAAGTGTCCTAAAGTTTAAGGTACTTGTTCCCCGGCAATAAAGAATATAAACAATTCACTTTAAACACCCGCCTTCCTTTGGGATGGTTCACAAAGATTTAAAATGACCAAAAGTTTAGTTCAATTATTACCCCATGAATGTAAATACTTAGTCAACAACAAGGTCTCCTTTGGGAAACAAGCATGTTATCACATATCAATATTTACATTCATCTTTTAACAAGTTTGAATTTAATCAACAAGGTCTCCTTTGGGAAACAAGCATGTTAATTATGTCCAAAATGTTAAGGATATAATTAATCGGAAACAAAAGGCCTTAAGGTTATTTCTGAAAATTTAAAGGGTAAATAAATAAGTGAAATTTATCTTTAAAAGATAGTATCCTTTTGTTCTACCCGTCCATTCTTAAAGTTCGATAACTCTAAGAACCGCCGAAGCGCGACTGGTGTCCAGATACTATAATTTACTAACAAATTATCACAAAATACCAAAAGGGTATGAATGACCAAAAAAAATTGCAGTTCTATAAACATTGAAGCTTCTGCACACATGGGCGGCCGCGCAGGTCAAGGTGGGCGACCGCCCAAGCTTCAATTCCACAAATTTTAAAGTCGCTGTACACATGGGCGACCGCCCAGGTCAAGATGGGCGACCGCCCAAGCTGCATTTCACAGCATTGAAGTTACCGTACACACGGGCGACCGCCTGCATCAAGATGGGCGACCGCCCATGTGCCCAGCCCGCATTTGACGAAAAGTCACCATTTTTAACACCCTTTTATGAACAGTTTTGAACCCTTTTATGAACAGTTTTGAACCAAATAGAGAGAGTCATACCATACCGCGGGGGGCTACGCCCCCCGCACCCCCCTTTGTGGTCCGATACCAGTCTACACGTCGGCTAGCCCCGCGCCCTCGGAGGGCGCCGGGCCCTTTGCCAGGACAACGAGACATAACATCCAATACCCTTTTAGACTATCAAATCTTAACTTAATGGTGAATGATTATTCAACCAAAGCAAGTAGATCCTTATACTCACATCACATTTTTAAATGTGTGGCTATACATTTGAACAAACTCACAACGCATCAAATGATGGTGGCTATGTTCAAAATAGGATAATCTTACATTAAGAATTGAATGCCTTTTGAGTAAAACCAAAAAATCAGAAATAGAATGAAGTTAAGAATATGATACTCTTAGACAAGATGAGTATCATGAACAAGAACAAAATCAAATGAAATCACACAAGGATTACAAATATGAAATAAATTAAAGCACAAGGCTTTATAAGAATTTCAAACTCAATCTAGTATATGAGTAGGCTCTGATACCAATTGTTGGAACAAAAACGATCCATCAAACCATGAACCGACTCATAACTAGATTAAGAAGAGAAGAAGAAGAAGAAGACGAAGACGGAAGCGTATACCTTGAGATTCCATAATTGTTCTTGTTCTTGTTCTTGATGAAGATATGAAGATAGTCTTTGATTTAGGAAGAGTAGATCTTCTAAATGATGAGTGCCTTTTTAGTCTCTTTGTTCTTCAAGTACTTAGGAAGAATTTTGACTGAATGAGAATTGATGTAACTAGTAGATTCATAGGCTTGATGGATAGGCCTTTATATAGGAATCCAAGGGGCACTTCATTTAGGGACTACACCCTTTCATAAAGATGATGGTGTGAAGTTACCATTATGCCCATCATTTAATGGTACTTACACCTAATGGAATTCTACACATTTTGTCTATACTTTAACATTATTAAATAATTATAACAAATGGAATTAAATAACACATATTAATTAATCCATGTTCTAACATATATGTGTATATATATGTGTGTATATATATGTGTGTATATATATATGTGTATATATATGTGTATATATATGTGTGTATATAATATGTGTATATATATGTGTGTATATATATTTATATATATATATATATATATATATATATATATATATATATATATATATATATATATATATATATATATATATATATATATATATATATATATATATATATATATATATATATATATATACTCTCCATCCCATTCGAAGAGGCACAAATTTCCTTTTTGATTGTTCCATTTGAAAAGGCACAACCCAAAAATGAAAGCTTTTTATTACTTTTTTTATTTATGAGACTCACTTGTCATAGTGAAATTACCCGGATCCTGCTCGCGCCCGGGCCCTGGAATCTCACTTGCTGTTGGTCGAGGAGGTGTCTTGCTGCGTTTTTCGCTTATAGAGTCGCCACGCCGTTTTGATTTAGCCCAAAACATTAAGAAAAGACATCAGTTTAAAAACTGTTTGTTGTGTGATGAGATTTTGAGTTCGGAGGTCAGGTTACGCCTCGAGAAGAGAATAGCAGAGCTCACCCGAATCGCCTCGTAAAAACGAGTCTTTCGGTACCCCTTCTTTCTTTAAATGTTGTGTGTGTGTGTGTGTGCGCTTTTAAAAATGCATGCTGTATCGGATGTCTACATTGTACACTGCATATTGAAATGTATTGAAATCGTGTAGGAAGGAAGCCTTACTAATGTTGGTTCGTGTTTGTCTTCTGCTTGGGAAATAGTGTTTGAGTGTTGAATAGTGTTCCAGGACGGACCGGGGTTGCTTCGGGATGTACCGGCTGTCTACGGACAGAGCTTCGACGTGCCTCGGGATTGCCAGGTGTGTACTCGAGCAGAGATTCGTCGTACGTTGGGATCGCAGGGATCGTTGACTGGACTCGGGCAGAGGTTCGGCGTGCGTTGGGATCGTTGGTTGTGTTCGGACAGAGTTCCGGCGTGCGTCGGGATCGTCGGTTGAGCTCGAAAAGGGCCGGGACGCTTCGGGATGGACCGGCAAGGCTTCGAGATGGATCGGCAAGGCTTCGAAGTACCACGAGGGGCCTCAAAATGCCTCGGGAGTGCCTCGGGGTAGCTCGGGAGCATCTCGGGAGCGCTTGGTAATGTTCGGCAGCGCTTCGGAGTACCACGAGGGGCCTCAGAATGCTCCAGAGGGAACCGAAAGGGATCAAGATTGCCCTGAGGGGTCTTAGAGGGGGTTCCTGAAGGCTGGGAGAGAGGAGAGAAGAGGGAGTTGTGAAAATTATGAGGGGGGAGCCCTCTATTTATAGGGTCCAGATTCTGGCTAGTTGTGTCGCAGGACACTGTCAGCCATTACCAGTGTTTTGGTTTTTCTGGATTTAAGGGAATATTGTGGACTTTAAGGGGATTTTGTAATTATGATGTCTGGATGCAAAGTGGTCCGCACGGACATGTATTGCTTTTACAAATTTTCCAAAATTTCTAAAAAGTCCTTTTGTACTTTTTAATCCCAGAATGGCCCCCCTTGGTTTGGTTGGTGGTTTTTGAGGTTTTTGAGGGCTACGGGTGTTTGAGACTGCATTTGTGTGAGTCTGCGGTGCTTCCCATGCGTTTGGAAGAGAGTGATCCAGATTGGGGTACTTATAGAAGCCCCTCGACGACGTCACTTACGGAGGAAGTGGGGTCGTTGATAAGATAAGGGTCCTGATCTGGATCACGTGCTGGGAGAGGATGTGACCGTGTAGGCCGGTTTGTGAGGACGTGGCAGTGTCCTTTTGTGTGATCGTTTAGATCGGTTGGCTGAACCCTTTGACCGAATTCCTACGTATCCCGTATGGGAATCAAGCCTGATCGTAGTTCGTGTGTGGGGTTAGTGTTGTTATGCACGAGGACGTGTTATATCCTCTGACTGAAACTATGTGTGTTGACGTGGTGGTATCCTGTGGGTGACCATTTAGGTCGGTTGGCTGAACCCTGTGATCGGATTCCTACGTATCCCTAGCGGGAATCAAGTCTGATCGTAGTTCAAAGATCGTGTAATTGTGAGTGTATGAGGGCGTGGTGGTGCCCTAAGGTGATGTGACCGCTAAGGTCGACTGTGAGGATGTGGTGGTGTCCTGAAATGAAAATTTTACGGTCTTGCAAACTGGGTAATTTAAAGTCTTCCGGGCTGGGGATAGTGATAAGGACGTGTTATGCCGTCTAACTGAGGTTGTGCTGTGCGTGAGGATGTGTTGTGTCCTCTGACTGAGGTTGTGTCGTGCGTGAGGATGTGACTTGTCCTCTGACTGAGGTTGTGCCATACGTGAGGATGTGTTGTGTCCTCTGACTGAGGTTGTGTCGTGCGTGAGGACGTGACTTGTCCTCTCACTGAGGTTGTGTCGTGCGTGAGGACGTGACTTGTCCTCTGACTGGGGTGGTGTCATGCGTGAGGACGTGACTTGTCCTCTGACTGAGGTTGTGTCGTGCGTGAGGATGTGACTTATCCTCTAACTGAAGGTGTGTCGTGCCTGAGGATGTGTTGTGTCCTCAGACTGAGGTTGTGTCGTGTGTGAGGACGTGACTTGTCCTCTGACTGGGGTGGTGTCGTGCGTGAGGATGTGTTGTGTCCTCTTGACTGAGGTTGTGACATGCGTAAGGATGTGACTTGTCCTCTGACTGAGGTGGTGTCATGCGTGAGGATGTGTTGTGTCCTCTGACTGAGGTTGTGTCGTGCGTGAGGATGTGTTGTGTCCTCTGACAGAGGCTGTGTCGTGCGTGAGGACGTGACTTGTCCTCTGACTGAGGTTGTGCCATGCGTGAGGATGTGTTGTGTCCTCTGATTGAGGGTGTGTCGTGCGTGAGGATGTGTTGTGTCCTCTGACTGAGGTTGTGTCATACGTGAGGACGTGACTTGTCCTCTGACTGGGGTGGTGTCGTGCGTGAGGATGTGTTGTGGCCTCTTGACTGAGGTTGTGTCGTGCTTGAGGACATGACTTGTCCTCTAACTGAGGTGGTGTCGTGCGTGAGGATGTGTTGTGCCCTCTGACTGAGGTTGTGTCTTGCGTGAGGATGTGTTGTGTTCTCTGACTGAGTTTGTGTCGTGCGTGAGGATGTGACTTATCCTCTGACTGAGGTTGTGCCGTGCTTGAGGATGTGTTGTGTCCTCTGACTGAGGATGTGTCGTGCGTGAGGACGTGACTTGTCCTCTAACTGAAGGTCTGTCGTGCGTGAGGATGTGTTGTGTCCTCTGACTAAGGTTGTGTCGTGTGTGAGGACGTGACTTGTCCTCTGACTGAATTTGTGTCGTGCGTGAGGACGTGGCTTGTCCCCTAACTGAGGTGGTGTCGTACGTGAGGATGTGTTGTGTCCTCTGACTGAGGTTTCGAGCGTGGACGTGTCGGTGTCCTAAGCTGGGGATGTAAGTGTTTGTGCCTTGCGAGGAAGGCACTCGCGCCTTAAGTGTTTTGATTTTGGGAGGCGTGTTTGCCTTATGTTTTGTTTTGCCGTTAAGTCGGTAAGGTTCGGACTTACGATGACGGCCGGTGTTCATCTGCGGGGGATGCGTGGTCTTGTACGGGTTTTCCAGAATTCCCGTCAGAGTTTTTGTTCGCTGAGGAAGGAATTTCGGGCTTACTTTGATGGCCGATGTTTGTTTCGTGTTTTATGTTTTGGAGGCATTTTGTGCCTTGGGATTTGTGTTTGGAGGCGTTCGCGCCTTTTGTGTTTGTTTTACCATTTAGTGGGCGAGGTTCGGGCTTACGAATGATGGCCGGGGTTAGTTTGGTTGGGTTAAGGACCAAACTCCATTGAATCTGCTGAAAAAGGCCTTTGGACAGCTAGGGGCAAAGATTGTAAGGGCAAAAGGGAAATCTTGCCAGGGTATGCAAAGTGGTCCACACGGATGCACTTTGTTTGCAAAGTGGTCCGCACGGATTGTCTCTGAAATCTGATTTTCCCAAATTCAAATCAGTTTCCAGCAATAAAGCATCCTTCCATTTTTCCATCTTCAGTCGAGAGAAAAAGAGAGAGAGAGAGAGGGAGAGAGAGAGAGAGAAATTGATTTTTGTTCAAAATTTCCTAAGGGATTCTTCCGAGTTTGCTTGAATTGCTCGTTATGGTGGAAAGAATTAGACAAGGTCGTCGCCAAAGGAGCCAAGAGGCTATCGAGAGGAGGTTGGATCTCCAAAGGAATTGTACTTCCTATGTGCCTTCGTCGAGGAATCCGAATGTGTTGTATCCGGATTCGGAGGTGCACAACTTGCGGGAGAGGAACGTAAGGGAGGTAAGAAATCAATTTTGTTTTGATTCTTGCTTGAATTGTTGTATGCTAGAACTAGGTTTTTGTTTTTGCGTATTTGGGGCTTTTGTTGTTGCCATGCTCTTTTTGTGAAATTCGTGATGAATTGTTGAAATTGAGCATGTAAGGATTGTGGGTATGTGATTTTTGTGCAAAAATGTGGAGATTAGCTCTTATTTGTAAAAATAAAGTGCCTCTCTTTGAAATGCATGCTTTGGTAATTTGTAACTTATGCTATTTTCGTATGTACATTGTGGAAAAATTGCCGTGTAGGGACGGACTTTGTGTGAAAAGTGTGACATGTGCCGTGTTTTGTGACGGACTCCGCTGGAAATTCATGTGCAATGTGTGCCGTATTTTTGTGACGGGTTTTTGAAAATGTGTTGTGTAGGGATGGATCCCTCTTTTGAGAAAATTGTATAGTGTGTGCCGTGTTTTGTGATGGACTATGTGGGGAAAATTATGTGCAATGTGTGTCGTGTTTTTGTGACGGTTTTTTTTTTGTGTTTTGCCGTGTTGGGACGAAATTTTTATGCTTTTGTTTCTCTTTGGTATATTTGCATTAAGTACTGTTATTGACGTACTTTTGCTGTGTTTACCTACAGGATGAGGTGCCTTCCTCTGGAAAGGCGAAGAAGATGAAGTCTCGGGGGTTGCTCGAGGCTGTAGTTGAGCTGTGGCAGCACCTGCCGGAGATCTCCAGGGAGGGTAGACCGAGTCCTAAGAGGCTGGTCTTTGATTCTGGTTTAGGCGTGTTCGTGGAGAACTTGACCGGGATCGCGGAGACGCAAAAGAACAAGGGCGTCTTCTTGGCTTTGTCTGAGTATTGGTAGGATACCATGCATACCTTCCATCTTAGCTGGGGAGAGGTGACGGTGACTCCTACCGATTTCGCGGCGATTACTGGACTTTCCTTCAAAGAAGGGCCAGTGAGATGGCGGGACAGGATGTCCAATGGGACGTTGGCGGAGATGCTGGGCTTTGCGCCCTTCCCTCGTAAGGGCCTAGGTATGATGTATAGCGATGTAAAGGCACAGATCACGGCCAATATTGGGGCTTATCGCCGGGGCACCGGATTGGTGACGGCTGAGCAACTGGCGCGCTCCTTTATGTGGTTTGCTCTTTCCGAGACTCTGTTCGCGAATCACGCCTCCAAAGCTCTTTTCCTTCTGCTGGAGAGTTTGGTGGACTTGGGGAGAGTTGGTGAGATTGCATGGGGCGAGGCGGGATTGGCCGAGTGAATGTGCGCTCGCCGAAAAATAAAAATAGGGAGTCGCCACGCCATTTTTAAGGAAACATTGAAAACCTTTTGAGAGAGAAAATGGGTTCGAGGGTCAGGTTACGTGTTGGGAAGAACCGAGAGTTCACCCAACACGCCTCGTCCGTAGACGAGTCTTTCTATGTTCAACATTCAAGACATTCAAAAGTGTGTGCAATTGTGTGTGACAAGATATGTAAATGAAATGCATGAAAGTGCTTTGTTTTATTGCTCAACCGAGGGAAATACAACTTGTGAACCTTTTACCGTGGAAGGTCACATCCCACTTACAAAGAGGACAAACAGAACTTACAACTGAAAGATGACTTCTGCATATTGACAAAGAGTGTCGCGTGACACAGGATCTGTTGTGCAGATTATGTCGCGTGACACTAACTGTCATATGCAGGAGCCTTACAACATGAAGCCCAGGACTGACAGGGATCTACACGATCACTCTAAACGAGTGTGGATATCGAAGATCCACACCCTATCTGGAGTGACAAGCAAGCAGAATGAACAACTTACATATGGAAAGATGACCTCTGCAGAGCGACTAGTTATGTCGCGCTACTCAGGACTTGGATAGCCCGTTGTGTCGCGTGACACTACATGTCTCTCTGCAGAGATCTTACAATTTGCAATCAGATCCACCAGAAACCAACTCAGTTCAAATTATTAAACCAAAACAAATCGGGATAAAACGAATCAACAATAGATTGACCAAGGGAGTGTGGATATGGAAGGATCCACCCTCCCTTGACAATCACACAATGAATAGAATTCAAATCACATCATGAATACCAATTATACCAAACCAAGCAACTTAAACAGAGAGATGGAAGTTGGGACTTGATAATTGGAGGCGGATGGAACCCAATTATCAAGTTCAAGGAACAGTAATTGTAATGAAGCAAACAAATAGCAAATATGAGATAGAGATGGGGGGAAGTCGTTACCCTCGTAGTGTCCACAATCCTTAAACCACGTTAGGTAGAAGGACCTTCAAATCATCTTCAAGGAACAAATTCACACTCACAGATTGAAGTTGCTGTGAAGCTTCATACGCTTGTGCGTGTGTGTTGAACGGAGACAGGGGTTTATGGAGGTAATGGCAGAATGATGCAAGGGGATTAGGAAGTGTGGTGGACGGAAAATTGGTGGTACAGAGGTGGTGGTTAACGGCTTGGAGGTTGTGATTGGCGTTGTTGGGAAGCTGTGGTGGTGAACGGTGGAGGACCTGGAAACAGGGGAAACAACTTAGACGTATTTGGGTTGGAGAGGGATAAAATCAGGTGAGGGCGCCACTGAATGAACGCTCGCCGAAAAAATAAAAATAGGGAGTCGCCACGCCATTTTTAAGGAAACATTGAAAACCTTTGAAATGAGAAAATGGGTTCGGGGTTAGGTTACGTGTTGGGAAGAACCGAGAGTTCACCCAACACGCCTCGTCCGTAGACGAGTCTTTCAACGTTCAACATTCAAAACATCCAAGTGTGTGTGCGAAGTGTGTATGACAAGATATGTAATAAAATGCATAAGAATGCTTTGTTTTATTGCTCAAGAAAGGGGAATTACAACTTGTAAGCCATTGACTCTGGGAGGCTACATCCCACTTTACAACGAGGAAGAACAAGACTTACAACTGAAATTGAACCTGCTGCAGAGGACTCATTGTGTCTCGTGACACAGGATCTGAGGGATCAATTATGTCGCGTGACACAAAAAAGCACTCTGCAGAGGTTTTACAGAACTCACACTGCAGCAACACCAAATGAACAGAAACACAGAGATCAACATAGTCACCTCAAATGATGTGAACATTGAGGATTCACACCCTACTCTGAGTGATAAGTGGACTGAATAAGCAACTTACAACTGAAACTATGATCCTCTGCAGATGGGCTACTTGTGTCGTGTGACACAGGACTCCAAATGTCCAATTGTGTCGCGTGACACAGGTTTACCATCTGCAGGAACCTCACAATTCGAAACAGAAAACAACAGAGATCGAATCAAGTCTAACAATTATACCAAATCGAATCAGAATACAACGAATCAATATCGAATCGACCAAAGGAGTGCGGATATGAGAGATCCACACTCCCTTGACAACCAAATTGCAATTACAATTAGATCACATCATGAACATGGAATCGGATCAAGTAACAACGATTTAAACAAATAGATTGCAGTTGCCACTTGATAATCTGAGGCGGATGGAGCCTGATTATCAAGTGGAGGGGAAGGAATTGCAATTAAGCAAATAAATGAGAGAGAGAGATGGAGGATTAGTTACCCTTGGAGATCCACCACCAATACACCAAACAGCTACTGGAATATGGATTGTTGCACAGATGGAGTGCTGAGCTTTGGATATTCAATTGGTGTGGATTGTGTGGGGGGTATGTGGGTGAATTGGTAGGATGGATGAAGGAATTGGAAGGTAATTGGTATGTATTGGTGTGGAAGGAGGAGAGAGATTCCGTTCTGGTATAATTTTTGCAGGGTAACGTTGTGGAGTGGAAAGGGGATCCATTTCTGAGAGGGGGAGGGTCTTATTTATAGCTGCTGATCATGGTCACCTTGTGTCGCACGGCACTCTGTAACCACTTTCCAAGGCTTCGAGTTGTCGCGTGACACAAGGTGTCACCAACCGTTTTTGGCGCCAAATCTGGTTCTGGAACATTCTGGGATAATACCCAAAAGGTCCAAAATAGATTTATTCCCTTTAGGTCCCTTGGCCTGAGCAAAGTACAAAAAAGTACTTCCTTCGCGAGAAACTTATGGAATATTTCCGAAAGTCTCGAAATAGACCGGGAATTTACCAAAATGCCCCTTAATGCAATTTTATCATATTAAAATGCACCTAAAAGGGTTGCAAATTGGATTAACGTACTTACACTGAGCTCTATTTTTCCATGGACAGGTTTAGCCGAGGCGTGGCCAGTTCCCTGGGATGTTTCGATTTTGCACTGGAGGTATGAGTTTATTGCTGATTGTGGTTTAGCAGTCTGTCATTTATCCGTCTTCTTTTTTCTTTTGTTCTGAGCACTATCCGCTTTTGTTGCAGGTGTGGTGCTATGAGATCTTTCGGTGTCAGCTGTGGGACCGGGAGGCTGAGGCCATGGTAGCCTACCCTGCTATGCTGGGCTGGGCTCGTCCTTTGAGGAGGAGGAGGATGATTAGGGGGAAGCTCACTGTTGCATATCGGGATGTGCAGGAGTTCCTGGAGAGAGATAGCCCGGCGGGGTTCGAGCTGTACCTCTGGGTTAGGTATGGCGGCGACGAGCTCGAGGGCGGTCCTGTGGTGACATGGCAGAGGAAGATGCTGCGGGGCCTGACTTGCGATGTTATATATATGGGGGAGAGGGTCTTCTGGCAGCATGGCCCAGGCGAGCCCCCTGTGGCTCCGAGGGATCCGCCCTTCGGGATGATGCATCCTCGTGATATGGATGTGCTGGAGTACGATAGGTACTTGGAGAGTGTGAGCGCTGAGGAGTTCATCCTGTATGGCGAGGAGTACGGGGCCTTCGTCAGGCGGAAGCTGAGGATGCCACAGGTGTTGGCGAGGGAGAGGCAGGCGGATCACCACGTCCTCCAGATGTTCTGGTGCCTGGGCCGGACTTCACGTATGTCAGTGGGGATTCTTCGAGGAGGAGGGTATCGGTACCCATCCCGGAGCAGGCTCCTGCTGCTTATCAGGTTGACCCCGTTGCTCCGGTGAGTGTGCTTAATATTTTCCATCTTGGCATATTTTCTGTATTTTTCTCCTTCGGCGAGGGCTGAGCCAGGGCCACAGCAGGAGGGACCAGTTCGGGGGCGGCATATCTTGATGCAGGGATGTCTTCAGGGGCCCAGAGGTCGCAGACTCTTCACCAGTTCTTTCCTCCGCAGGATGCACAGGGAGAGGGTTCGTCGGCGCATCCCTTCTATGATCCTTTCACTGGGATTGACCCTTCGGAGTACTTCGAGTACTCGCCTCAGGAGGGGGTCCAGTATTCTGATGACGAGGGTGTGGCTGGCTAGTTTGCCGAGATGCCTGACTTCTCGTTTGCTGAGGTTGATGATGATGAGTCGGAGTAGGGCTCATTTGCTTTCCCTCTTTCCATTTTTGTTTTTTTTTGTTTAGCAACAGACATTTTGGTACCTGTAATAAAACATTTGTATATGCACAACAAAGTACTTTATTTGAGATATAATGTCGTATTTTGTGATTCTCGAGGATTGTCCTAGGAATTGTTGCTAGTTTATTATTTGTGCATGTCACATGAGCTGGGAATGCGTTTGTGGTTAGTGTATGGTTGCCAGAAATGGCTTTGGCCAGGATTTTGGGCAGTTTGGGACAAGGTCCTGCCGGGAACAGTAGCTGTTTGGCTGTTTGCTGAAAATGTGGGACCAGGCATGCAAAGTGGTCCGTACGGACAGACTATGCATGCAAAGTTGTCCGTACGGACAAGCTTTGCTTTTGGGGAGGAAATAAGTGTTTACAGGATGTTTGGACTTCTCCCACTTCCCATTTCACTTCGAGCTTCCTTCCCCCTTTTCTCTAGAAACCTCCATTTTTGCCATGGATTCTTCGCCCGTTCCAAGAGTTTTGCCGAGGCTTTCGAAGGAGCTCCAAGCATACTTCCTTGAGCGGCTGAAAATGTGGATGCGGCACCGTATGAGGCATAATAGACGGGCTTTCGAGGTGAGGTTTCGACTCTGCTCAGTTTAATCCCTTAAGGAGCTAGTTCCTGATTGGGAATTATTGCGGGATGCCGCGAAGTTCTGGGAAGTTAGGAGGCACGTGTATAGCTTCTCTTACAATGAAGTGATGCCCACCTTTGAGGATTTTCGAGCTTTGATGGGAGGGCTGGAGGTGGAGGCCATCTTGCTTCCTTTGATTGTCGGGGCTGCCGTGAGCGTGAAGCTTGCATGCTTTCTTCAGACTTCGTTGCAAGAAGTGCAGGGTATGACTCTTGATTTGGGTCACATTGACATTTCTGCGCTGCCAGAGCGGTACATGAGTGATGGTGAGAGTGACACCTCGTGGGATGCATTTGCCTTGTGCGTGATATCGACGCTTTTCATGGTCAGTTCCCTTGGGGTATGCGACGGCGCTTTAGTGGATGTGGTAGGGCACTGCAGAGCCGGGGAGGATATTGTTCCGTTGGTGTTGGGGGAGACCCTTCACGGCATTATTCGTCTGGAGACTGGGGATAGGTTCATGAGAGGGGGAAGCCCCGATTTGCTTACTCTGTGGTTGCGAAAGAGACTTCAAGCTATGGCCGAGGCTCCGGCGTCATTTAGCCTGTGGACATTTGCTCAGCGTCCTCTTGTATTGGATATAGATCAGTCCGCCTGGGAGAGATGGATGGCACAGCTTGGCACGCATCAGATCCATTGGTGGGTTCCGCACTGGGGGATTGAGACTAGGAGGGCCTTTCAGGAAGGGTCCTATGTTGTCAGAGTTCCTAGTTTGTCTTGGTCCTCCTTCTATATTCTGTTGCTTGTTTCCCGGCAGTTCGGGATGAGGCAGGAGCCTTTGTTAGGCAGGGACGATATCGCTGCTGCGGAGGTAGCTTCTCTTTGTATGACAGCTCCAGGTGCTCTTCTCTATTTTCTGAGGGTATGGAAGTATTCCGCTTTCCCTCCTGTGGTGATCCTTCGACGTCGGGAGAGTGTTGTGTTAACCACCGAGTATCTGGATTGGTACGAGCAGCATGTCGGGCAGTCCTAAGTGGTTTTGGGGAGCTGGCATGTAGCGATTCTGGGGCAAGGTTGCCGTCTCAGCTATTTCCTTAGGAGTGCCGAAGCCTGGTCTAACCTTCTGAATGTGATGGGAGACGCTTTGTTTGACTACGAGACTCGAGTTAATCAACTGACGGAGAGAGGTCCTCTTTTCCAGACTCGCAGGGAGGAGATCTGGGCTGAGGCATGGACGAATGAAGCTCTGCGAGCTGCTGGATTGTTTGACTCTACGGGGAGGACCCTAAATCTCGGATTGAGAGAGACAGATTTGGTTTGCGTGGAGAGAAAGAAGACTCGCCGGGGACGAAGGAAGAAAGGGAAGAATGGCAAGGGGACAAGCGCAGATGGAGCAGAATGACCTCCTAAGTATCCATTCATTGCATTGCAGACACATTATTTGTTAAATGTATTAAGCTGTCTTTTAGCATGTTGTGAACTTGAGAGTAGACCGTGCTTGAACTCATCAAGAAATGTTGTAATCGTTAGTGATTTGTGATTTACATTTAAAGCTTTATCGAGACACAAGATCTCTTGTTTGCCTTTTGTTTCTTTTGTGAGCCTTGGCGGCGTCCATCTTTGGACCTTTCTGTTGTATTTGTGGACTGAAGTAGTCTGAGCCTTGACGGCATCCCTTTTTGTTTGGATTGTGTGTTTGGATGGGAAGGTTGGGTGTTTCCTTGACAAGTCGTTTTTGAAGGTCTTTTCCGTGGCTTCCTTGCTTCTTGTTTGTTGGCGCCGTCGTTTTACCTCTTTTTTTCATAGCTTCTGCTTGAGTTTTTTTTTTTTGAAAGCCTTTGCTTGAGCTCTTTTTTCTTTGAAGCGCGTGAGGGCAAAGACAAGCCCCTAGCTTGGAGTTGACATGGGTCAGTCTTTTGACACTGAGTGACCTTCAGACGTCCTTTGATGTTGCCGCCGTCGTTTGACTTGGTCAAGGTGATGGTGGGGGCATGTTTTTGGAAAGTGTATAGTTTGATGGAGGTCTTGGTTGACATTCAAACTTTTGACTTTTTTGTGTGTTTTTAGACCGGACCAATTAAGGTTGCCTACTTTCCCCCGGACTAGAGGGCTCAGGTCTGCGTAGTTCGACACTACAAGGAGTGCCAAGAGATGCACAGTTGATCTTCTTTAGGCGAAGTATCTGCGAAGTTTGCTTCCATTGACTGGATTCATGAAGGGATTGCCGTCTAGGTCTGTCAGCTTCATGGAACCTCTGGAGAAGATCTTTTGAACCACGAAAGGGCCGATCCATGTTGGTTCCCACTTTCCCAGTGGGTTAGTTCGAGTGGGGGGCTTTTCCTTGAGTACCAGATCGCCTTCCCTGATGTCTCGGGACTTGACTTTCTTGTCGAAGGCTCTAGCCATTCTGCTTTGGTAGGCTCGGACGTGCTCCATGGCCTTTAGTCGTCGCTCGTCTAGCAGAGCCAGTTCGTCGTGTCAGCTTCGAAGCCACTTGACTTCGTTGATCTCGTTTTCCAGCAGCACTCGGAGTGAGGGAATTTCCAATTCAACGGGCAGTACTACTTCCATCCCGTATGTCAGGGCAAATGGAGTTTCTCCCGTGGCTATTCTGAATGATGTTCGGTAGCCTTAAAGTGCCAGGTGCAGCTTCTCGGGCCAATCTCGTCCTCGGGTGGTCATTTTCCAGATGATCCTTTTGAGGGTCTTGTTTGCTGCTTCTACTGCGCCGTTTGTTTGCGACATGTAGGGAGAAGACTTGTGGCGTGTGATCTTGAATTCGGCCAGCAGTCTGTCGCATTCTCCTTCGAAGTGGGAGCCGTTGTCTGATATGACCTCGTTCGGGATGCCGTATCGACATATGATGTTTTCCTTGAGGAAATGGGCGACCTTCCTGGAAGTTAGCACCTTGTATGACTTCGCTTCGACCCATTTTCTGAAGTAGTCGATGGCTACCAAGACGAATTCGTGGCCGTTGCTGCCTGGCGAAGAAATTTTCCCGATGACGTCAATTCCCCACGTGGCGAAGGGCCAGGGCATAGTCATGCAGTAGAGATCGTGAGGAGGTAGATGATTGAGGTTGGAGAACCGTTGACACTTGTTGCAGCTTCGGACAAAGTGGATGCAGTCTGCCTCCATAGAGATCCAGTAGTAGCCCATCCGAAGAATGATTTGCATCAGGGCTCTGGCGTTCATGTGGGGGCCGCAAGCCCCATTGTGTATTTCGTTCATGAGCTCGCTTGCTTTTTCCTGGCTGATGCAGCGTAGGAGCGGTCCCTGGTAGCGCTTTTTGTATAGCATGTCTCGAAGGATGACAAAGTGAGAGGCGAGGCATTTTAGGGCCATGATGCTCTTGGCTTTGACTCCTTCCTTGCGCTGGCCTTCCTCGTCCATGAAGGCGGTTTCCCCATTTTTGAGGTATTGAAAGATCTGGTTGTACCATGGCTCATTGATGGGCTTGAGCTCTGGTTCGATCTCGCAGCAATAGGCGGGAATTTCCTTTCGTCTAACTTTGAATGGCTTGATTGCCTTTCACTCGGGGATTTCCACGAGTGAAGCCAAGGTGGCTAGGGCGTCTGCAAACAGGTTCCGGTCTCTCGGCAAGTAGTGGAAGGTGACCTCTTTGAATTGCGTGATGAGGTCTTCCATGCAGGCGTGGTATTTTTACAAGCCTGGGTCTATTGTTTTCCATCTGTTGGAAACCTGATTGATGATCAAGGCTGAGTCCCCGTAGACCTCGAGTTTCTGGACGTTCCTTTCGAGTGCGGCCTCTAGTCCGGCGGCGCAGGCTTCGTATTCGGCGACATTGTTGGTTACCTCGAAATTCAACTTTATGGCGATTGGGGTGTGCTCATCCTTTGGGTCGACCAAAAGCATACCAATGCCGTTTCCTCTTTTGTTGGCCGCTCCGTTGAAGAACAGTTGCCATCGGTTTTCGCTTTCAAGTACAAAGATTCCTTCGTCTGGAAATTGTGGCTCGGGACCTTGGGCCTCGTCGGTTTGGAAGTCAGCCAGTTGTTCGGCCATTACCCGTCCCTTGATTGACTTCTGGTTCACGTACATGATGTCAAATTCCGCTAGGAAGAAAGACCATTTGGCGAGCCTCATTGACATAGATGGTTTGTCGAAGAGGTATTTGACTGGGTCCATTTTGGAGACCAAGTGCACTGTGTGCGACTGCATGTAGTGTCGTAATTTTTCAACGACCCATACTAGAGCTGCGCAGGTTTTCTCGAGGGCTGAGTAGTTGAGTTCGCTACCTTGAAACTTTCGACTGACGAAGTAGATGGCGTTCTCGACTCGCGACTCTTTCTTTTCTTGACAGAGCATGGCTCCGACTGTGGTGTCGGTCACAGTTAGGTACAACAAAAGTGGCTTCTCCTCGTGGAGAGGACAGAGGATTGGAAGACTCACAAGGAACGCCTTTATCTTTTCAAAGGCATCTTGGCATTCCGAGTTCCAATCGATGTCTGCATTTTTCTTCATTAGTCTGAAGATCGGCTCGCACATGGAGGTCAACTGATTGACGAAGGGGCTGATGTACTGCAGGCGGCCCATGAGCTTTTTACCTCTGTTTGGGTTTGCGGTGGTCTCATTTCGATGATGGCCTTGATCTTTTGAGGGTCAACTTCGATGCCTCGCTCGGTGACCATGTATCCTAAGACCTTGCCTCGGATGACTCCAAATGTGCATTTGGCGGGGTTTAACCTCATTGAGTGTTTTCGGAGTCGATTGAAGAACTTTCTCAGGTCAGTGAGTCGATTGACGAAGGGGCCGATGTACTGCAGGCGGCCCATGAGCTTTTTACCTCTGTTTGGGTTTGCGGTGGTCCCATCTGTAGCGATGCGCGGATTTCTTTCTACCTTTTTTTTGAACATCTTTTGAGTCGCCACCTATATTATTTGTTTGGAAACATAGAAAAACCATTTTGAAAGAGATTTTTGGGTTCGAGCCTTAGGTTATGGAATGGGAAGGTCAAGGAGCACCCATTCCACCCAATCCGGAGATCGTTCTTGCTAAAGAAAAGAGAGGTTTTTCAAAAAGAAGAAGTTTTCAACTAAAAATAAAGTAAAGATCCATTTAACGGGGTTAAACGGAATGTAGGATCGATTACTTCAAGACCATCCCCATGATTTAGGGAGGCTCTAGGCCGATCCTAGATTCTATGTATTTATACCACTCTAACAATCAATTAGAAAGGAAAATAGAGGTTACCTTGCGTGAGGTAATTCGGGCAGAGTTTCGACTCAAGTTTAGAATCGAATCTTGATACGGACAGAGCTTCTCCTCAGTCCTTGACTCGGATCTTGATGTTTGTTTATCAACAAGGTTAACAAACAAACTTTTAGGTGATTTTAGGGGTGATTTACAGGAATCTTTCAAGGAGAGAAACCAGTAAATGTAGGGGGATTGTGGACCTCTGAAATACTGAAAGTCTTCAGGTATTTATAGGTGTTGAAGATGAGATCAAACACCGTGGGAAGGTTCCAGACTCCAAAATTCATTGGTTGGCCGGATGGATGAAGTTTTATCCCGAAAAGAGGTTGAAATCGACGAGGAAACTGCTATCTGCATTCTGCAGAACACCTTTATCTCGCGCGATAAGGTCATGTCATCGAACGCTGGGGCTACTTACCAATGGGCAGCAACCGCCCTCTTCCACGACATGATCCACAAAGAGATCGAAGTGTACGTCGATGACATGATCATCCAGGTTAACCCTCCTTTTGGCCGCACAGATAAGGTCATGATCAGTAAAGAGGAACTGACTTATCCGCGAGGTATTAACAAGATGAGCCAGACCCCTCAGCCAATGAGTCCGTCTGTCATGAACGAACTAGCCAAGGGACTGCATCAAGTTTCCCTAACTCCCCGCACCATCTTTTCAGAATACCGGCTTACCACTGATTTCCGACAAGTTCCCCGGTCAGCCTGAAGTCTCCAGTTCTCTGAAAAACAACAGCGGAAGAAAGCAAAGGTCCAAACCATGTCAAATAAGTAGAGTAGGGTCAAGAGTCAGTCAAGGATTTTCGGATCCCAGTCCTCAGAGTCTTTTGTTATCGAGTTCGAGTCTCTAGATAGGACTGATACTCTCACGGCTGTGTAAGTGCTCCAATTTGAGCTTGTTAGAATTTTCGTTAGAAAATTAACGAAAGTTATAACATTTCTAACAATTCCTAACAATTCTAACTTTTCTAACAAAGTGAGGGTAAAATGGGCATTGTTATTTAAGGTTAAACCTTAAAAAGAATCTTAAAAAAGAAAAACAAAAGAATAAAACCACAAATAGAAATGCTGGAAACATAATCTGGCTGGTCAATTTGAATTTTGAAAAGAAATATTCCCCTTGTCCAAAGCCGGAGCTGCATTTAATGAACAGTGCACGCTGAGGGGACTTGTCCGCGCGGATGAGATTGTCAATTTCAGAGGGCTATAAATTGAGCCCTCCAGTCACAAAAATAAGAGGAAGAACACATTTTGCACCGAACCTCTGGCGAAATATAGAGAGAAAACAGTGAGAATTCTTCAAGAATTGTCACCTTTTTCTCTCCAATCTTTCCCAACTCATACTCATCCACTCACTCTCATATTAAAGCCCTAAACACTCATACACTCAAGCCAAACACTCAAGAACACAAAGAAGAATTGGTAAACCCTCCTCCTCCTAACCCTAAATCTCAACCATGCATGCATCTTCAAACTACAAAATGTAGTTCTTTCATCTTCTTGCTCTAGATCTAAGAAGATCACCATGGAAGACCATCTCCATGGATGATCTTCTACAAAGATCAAAATTATTTTCAAGCTTTCTTACTTTCTTGCAAAGAAAACTCATTTTCAAAACCCTAAAAACCATTTTCAAGCATAAAATCTTGATTTCAAAGGATAAAATTCCCCTTCCCAAGCAAATGAAGTGCTTAGTCCTAACGTACCCCAAGGATGGTTTGGTATAGTTGATTCACCACTAAAATGTCTAGTGATCATTAACCAAAACCTAGGGAAATGGGGACAAGCATGGATGCAAAACCCCCTTTAAAATCATATTTTCCTTCTTGAGAAGTTGCTGTCCAGTAGCAATTTTCTCAGACCTCAGTCCATGATCTTAATTTTTGGACACAGATGAACTTGGAATTTGGTGTTGACTACAAAATACTTTTTGTAGCCAACATCCAGACCTTTCCAGACATATTTTTACTTTATTTTTTGGGTGAGTAAAACTCCTCTTTTCAAATTTTCTTTCAGAGGCTAGTTCATCAGCTTCTGGGAATCCAGATCTCATATCTGAGGTTTCCAGAAGTTTTTGACCCCTCAAATATTCTCCAAAATGAAAAATTCCTTCGGACAAAATTTATTTAAGGTGTCTAGAACAACTTTCATTATCTGAGTTTATCCAGATTATGAAGTTTTAAGACCCTTAAATCCCTTTCAAAATAAAAGGTCCACTGCCTTTTTCATTCTGGCAGAAATGGCTCTCAACTTCAAAAGGTCTTTTGAGTACCAAATATCAACCCAAAAATCTTCCAAAAAATCATGGGATCAGTTTAAAGTCTTAAAAAGATATCCCAATTTTTACTTTTCTGAATTTCAACTTATTTTGGCCAAAACACACACACACACACACACACACAAATGATTTTCAGCTTGGAAGACTCGTTTTTACGAGGCGCGTCGGGTGCACACTAACGTCCTTCCCGACGCGTAACATGACCTCCGAACCTAAATCTCTGATCTCGGACTTTTTTCAAAGTTTTGGCCCTAAAAATTAAAATGGCGTGGCGACTCCGTTTCGTTGATTTTTTCAAACAAAAAATGGGAAAATTTTCGGATACACATCATCACAGTGGCGACTCCGCTGGGGACTAAGCTTTTTAAAAAAAAAAAAATGGTATTTGGTATATTGGTGGAAACCACTAAATTTCCCGTTATCGCCTCCTAACACGAGTCGGGGATAAATTGTGGTCTAACAATCTCACGTACCGGTATCACCGTTTTCAAAAAAAAGCTTTTGAGGGTCAAGCTTCCGTCCCGGCTTTGAAAATCATTTTTGTGTGTGTGTTGATTTTTGCACAGTTTTCATGTTGTTTTGGCCGCCTCGGAGAAAGTCAAAATTTTGACTGTCGGAATAATGTCCCTAACTGTCGGAATTTTCGTGCTTACGTGCTTATGTGCTCATTAAAAATTTCAAAAAAAAAAATTCAAAAAAAAAAGAATTTTCAAAAAAAAAGAAAACTTTCAAAAAAAATAATTATGCATCATATTTTTAAGACACATAAAAAAAATTTTCTATTTTACTCAGAAAAAGAATATAGACTGCTTGCACACTACGCGCACGTGACCGTACACTGCACACTACGTCCTTAACCCGGGGAAATCCTTGTCGCGGTCCGTTTGGTCTTATTACGCCTCTCGGATGAGCACAGGACTACCCAAACATCCCATGGAGCCTCGTGTCGACCATGCACTTGTCCGTGACACACTTTGTCCGAGACCCGGTTGGTTTTTAGTCTGGTGCAGTGTCATGCCCTGTCCGTGTATAGACCTTTCCTTTCAAGCCTTTGTTGGCATACCGACTCAATATCTTTCGGGGACCCTTATCGGTCGAAGTTGCCGGTTTTCGCCGCAGACTTTGACCAAGATATTGACCGGCGCCTTGACTTCGGCTACGGCGGCACAAATTATACACTCGACTCCCAAAGCATTGACACCGAGTCATCAAGGATTAATGAATATTCCATGCCTAATTACGGCTTAGCGACGACAAGTCAAGATCAATTGTGGACGCTTATCAGTCCAAATCATGCCGACTTTTCGTCGAGCCCTCGGACACGATCTTGACTTTTGACGTCGGCCTTGTCCGTAATTTACATCGAATGCTCGTTAAGACTCGATTACCCGCCGAGACTTTTAGGATCGTTTTCTTTCGGTCGGTGGGACCCGCTTGCCCTATAGGACCCTCGCCCGGGCTGTCCACACACGGGAGGTCGAAATACGGGTGGAATACGAGGGCTTATAGACGTAGTGACGGGGCCCACTGATCCAGAATCGAGTAGTTTGCGAAAAGAAGAGCAATCTTTTCCAACCGATTAGGTTAATAAAACATGTCTTAAGTAAACATGAACAAATAAGCGCATGTTGCATGAGCCTAAAGCCCAAACACCTACCCTCCTTCCATTCCCGGACATCGAACCTTCATGTCCTTTCCCCGCTGACTCCGCACAAAGCTTGGTTTCGGGCACCGGGTCACCGATTTGATCAGTTAGGAAGAGTCAAGCGCGTCATCGCCTTCGCCGTTTATTCCGACTCCGGGTTTGTAATGTCCGCATCGGCCGGTATGATGGGGACCACGTTGCTCCGTCCTCCAAATCCCTCGAGACAGACCAAGTGTGGATCCGGTTGGTAGAACAGATGAGACTTCGACATGAGGCTCAAATTGATGACCTACGGGGTAGTCGCAAGTCATGGTTTGACTATCAGTCTCAATTCCGATGGCACTTTTACCTCAAAGAAGGAAGAGGGTTCTTTTCCTCTTCTTAATAGTCCCGGATACATCAAGATGCTACCCCAAGATTCCTATGTTTCCATCGCCGGACTCCCGCCCGTCGACTTACAGTGGCAACCGGCCCCCAAACAGCTGATCGGGGACGAAAGAGTTCTATACCGTCGCTTGTCCTCCTCTCAAAGTGATGATCCCACAAATATCGGCTGAGTGATGAAAAATCGAGAACAGCTTGAAGAAATATGGTCGGCCATCAATGCCCTGGAAGAACGCCGCAACGCATGTGCAGCTTGGATTGAAGAGGCCACACGCCACTTCGGGACCTTAACAATATCCCAACCGATCGGGCTACCCTGAAGGACAAACATGTGCCCGTTCCCCCGACCTCAATATCTCTCATTGTCCGGCGGAGTCCAATCACTTGCTACCAGACGAGCCCAGAGCCAGATCCCCTGACCGCCCACTCAAAGTCATTCCAAGACCGCTCAACCCGAGGTCCCAAATCCGCCACCACCGTAGAACACATTTGGTGGGATATTTGTGGCTGTCCCGATTGCCTTGAAAGGGACTATCAGACTGGATACACGAGGACCGTCCTCCTAAGAAAAAGAAAATTTCCTCCCAAAGAAAAATTTAGGGAGAGATTTTAGACCGGTGATAACAAGTGTGGGAACGCTCTGGGAGCCATCTCTGGGATTTGATTATTATGTACTCTACTCCAGTCGTCTTCCCCCAAAGCAAAAAGGGGTAAAAGAGCGAGAAAAACCTTGCCAACGACATAATTGAGACCTTCGGATACCAGAGTACGCTGCACGTAAATCCACCCCCCTCGGGGTCACCCAAGGTTCGCCTTTGTCCAGCCTCAGTATACACCGATGAAGAAAACCGACGCCGGCCTGGCGCTCCCACTCAATCAACATGTTGACCGGAGATGGCAACCGCCACAAAAGCATCGGTATAACCTGGGGGCTTCGGCAAAGGCTCTACCTCGCAAGAAAAAGGCACGAAGCGACTGGGTTTAATGACTCTCTATCCCGAGACAAGGACCAAATCTATGATCCTCACCTATATGGGAGTATGATCACCTTCTCGCGACGAAGATTTTCCAAGAGATGTCTCCCAACACAATGAAGCTTTGTACATCACTATTCGGCTCAACACCATGTCACTCCCGAGGGTATTAGTGGACAATGGATCATCGGTAAACGTCCTTCCCCTCAGCATGACGAGGGCCCTCCGCATAAATGAAAGGCGCGTGATCCCATCTACCCGGGACAATCAAAGCCTACGACGGTTCGTCTCGTCCCATTATCTGGGGACGGTGACTTTGGAACTGCAGTACGAAACCCAAATGGTGCCCGCAAAGTTCCATGTAATGGATATCCCTCCGAGTTCACGGCCCTACTAGGGCGCCCTTGGTTGCATCACATGAAAGCCATAGCCTCCACTCTCCACCAATGCGTCAAATTCATCAACCGGCGGGAGACCTTGAAGTCATAAGGGGGTGACGGTTTCCTCATAGGGAACGAAGTGAAACAATAGCCAAGAACGCCCACGAGTCAAACACCGGGGCTACATCATTCAAGAGGCAAGCCTCGCCAACATCCTTTGGAATCCAACGATGCCAACTATGTCGACACACTCAAGCGAGCGGACACCGAAGAAGTTCGATTCATCAAATTTAATTGCTATTTCCAACACTTGGAGGTGTACTTGGAAGGAAACGCTGAACACCGCCATGATACAGCACACAAGTCCCCGGTCCTCAATCACGCATTTGTCGATGATTCGCAAACCCATTCTTTGCCTCGCCGAGCGAGGAGATTTTCATGATAAAAGTCAGCAAACACCGAGCGACTCGCTCGAATCTATGAACGCCGTGTGTGGGGCGTCCTCCTTGCCGAACTACACTGCCGAGCCTTTCCGCTCGAGTATGGGACATGAGATTTTTCTAGCAGCTCACCGAGACGCAATACGTCCTTACATACGGATTGAGCGGTCGGATTGTGACGAAACGGAAATCCCTGTGGATTGAGGAAGATCCCTACATCCACATGCTCGGCTTTCGGACGCCAAACACAATTGATTACGGTTCGGACAAAGAGATGATAGCAACGGCGAAGAGGGAGCACAGAGACCATGCCTTTCCCGGAGTTGTGAAGCCACCGACGCCGATGCCGCTAAAGAATTGGGAAACTCTCTCGAGGCCCGTCCGCGACCAAAGAGGAAATGATCACCAAGCTTGGATTGGTCCCCGTCCTTTCGTGTCAACCTTTGTAAAGTCCTCCGAGTCTCTCATTGTTGAGTTCGAGTCTCTCGAGTCGTCCGATCGCCTTACGCACGAAGACTACGAGTACATGCAGCGAACGTTGTATGTCCCCTTCGTCTTGATGAAATGATGAACCTTTACGAGTATCCCTTAATTGCCACTTTAACTAATGATGAATTAACTAATAATCTAAAAACGAGTTAATAACTGATTCATTAGATGAAGAGGCGGAGACACATTAAATGAACAATATATCAAAGAAATCTTTAAGCGGGTTGTCAGGAAAGAGGAAAATCGAGCCCAGTTTCCGAAGAATTTTGACGAGTGTGAATACTGAGGCTGCGGAAGAGCCTAAAGAGACGCGAGATTGGTAGTTTCTTCGAAGGGACTGAAAGGGATGCCCTAATCGAGCTGCTAAAAGAATTCGTGGATGTGTTCGCATGGTCTATAAAGATATGCCGAGGCCTCGATCCTTCCATAGTTGAGCACCGAATACCGCTCGACCCGGAAGTCGAAGCCGGTAAAGCGAAGGCTAAGAAGAATTAAGCCCGAATGGTCCTTACAAGTGAAAGAGGAAATAGAAAAGATGCTCGGAAGCGGGTTTCATCGGGGTCATTGAATACCCAACATGGCTTTCCAACATAGTGACGGTGACGAAGGCCAGCGGAAAAATCCGATCTTTGCGTAGACTTCAGAGATCTGAAACAAAGCCCGGTCAAAAGACGATTTCCCCCGCCAAACATCGACATTTTGGTAGATTCCACGGCAAACCATGAAGTCAAATCCTTCGTCGACGGTTTTGCCGGCTACAACCAAATCAAAATGGCGAAGAAGATCAAGCCAAAACGGCCTTCACAACCCCTTGGGGCACATGCTACACGGTCATGCCATTCGGACTAAAGAATCTTTGGGGCTACGTACCAAGGCGGCTACGGCTACGTTCCATGACATGATCCACAAAGAAATTGAGGTCTATGTGGACGACATGATAATACATTCCGAGGAGGATCAAGATGGCCAGCACTTTGTTGATTTGAGAAAATTCTTCGGCCGCCTCCAGAGACCACGACATGAGGCGAATCCGGCCAAGTGCACTTTCGGTGTAGGACGAGGTAAGGTGCTAGGATATATGGTGACGAACGGGGAATCGAAGTAGATCCCCGAGAAAATCAAGGCGATAGTTGAAATGAAGCCACCCAGGACAACTGAAGTGAAATCCTTCGTGGGAAGGCTGCAATACATAAGTCGCTTTGTAAATCGGTGACCTCGTCTGCGAGCCGATCTTCAAGTTGATGAAGAAAAATGCCTACACAGAATGGACCCCGAATGTCGGCTTGCCTTTGAGCCCGGAGATTAAGGCATACCTTGTGAATCCCAGATTCTCTTGCCCCGCCACATCGTGAAAAGCCGCTCTTTGCTATCTAGCGATCGAGGATACGACAATTGGGGCTATGCTAGCTCAAGAGAAGAAAAGATTCCAAAGTCGAAACGCCATCTATTTCGTAGCGAAAGCTCCAAGGAAGCGAACTCAATTACTCTGCCTTGCGAGAAGACTTGCGCGGGTTTGGTGCAGGTAGTGGGAAAGTTGAAACACTACATGCGGTCTCACCCGATACATCTTGTCTCAAGAATAGACCCCATCAAATATACGTTCGACAAGCCTTCCATCTCCATGAGGTTGGCAAAATGGTCGTTCTTTTTGGCCGAATATGACATCACTTATGTTTCAAGGAAATCCGTAAAAGGACGCATAATGGCGGAACATCGGCGATTTCCCAAGTGATGAGTCTCGAGGGACACTGAACCTCAATTTCCCGATGATGGAATCTTCGCTCTAGAAGGAGAAAATCACTGCAACTCTTCTTCGACGGAGCGTCAAACAAAAAGGGGAGACGGGATAGGAATGCTTAAGTCGATCCCTGCGACGAACACACCCCATGCAGATGGGCGAACTTCGAAGTCACCCAGTGCACTTATTCTTGAATATGAAGCTTGCATAGCTGGGTTGGAAGCCGCCCTTGAAAGAAATATCAAGGAATTGGAGGTGTATGGTGACTCTGCCCTCATCATCAATCAGGTCTCTAACAAATGGAAGAGCCGTGGATCAGGTTTGAGGAAGTATCATGCTTACATGGAAGAACTAGTGGCTCAATTTAAAGAAATCGGCTTTCATTACCTGCCGAGGGCGAAACGGGTTCGCGGATGCTCTGCAGCTACGCTAGCCTCTCTTGTCGAAATACGAAGGAAAGTCTGTTAAACCATTCGAGTCGGGAGAAGAAAACCCCGCCTATTGCTTCGAAATTGAAGCGGAAGCCGGCTGATCAATGATCCACAGTACACTCAGTTTACCGGTGCACGAAGGATGGCGAGGCCTCTTTCAAAAAATGAAGATGGGGAATATAAAGAAGGAATCAAGCAAAAAGTCTCTCGGCCCACAGAGCGGCTCGCCTCCCATTATGTTCTTTTGGGAAATATGCTATACAAGAAGCGTTATCAAGGCCCCCTCTGCGATGTATCGGCAAACAAGAGGCTACCGAACTCATGAAAGAAATACGTGGTGGTACTGCGGCCCTCACATGAATGCTCGAGCTACGATGCAAATCATGCGAGAATGGGGTACTTTTGGATCTCCATGGAAACCGGCGCATCCGGTTCGTCAAAAGCTGCGACAAATGTCGGCGATACTCAAATCTTAATCACTTGCCTCCTCACGAGTTATCTTGCATGACAACCCCTTGGCCTTTCGTCACTTGGGGAATTGATGTCATAGGCAAAATCACACCATCCCAGTGATATGACCCGAGTTAGTTCGTCCTGGTAGCCGTGGATTATTTCACCAAGTGGAGTTGAAGCCAAAGTCCTACAAAATCCTCAATTCAAAGAAAGTTGCCCTCTTCATCAAAGAAAACATCATGTGCGAGATACGGGTTGCCGGCGAAATCATCTCGAGATAATGGATCCCACTTCGAAGGGAATGTGAAAAAGCTGGCACGAGAATTCCGAATAACCCGTCACAAGTCATCTCCCTACGGGCCCCAAACCAACGGAGCCGTCGAGGCGGCAAACAAGACTCTGGAAAATATCATCCGGAAAATGGTTGTCAAGGCGAGAGATTGGCCGAAGTTACACTGGCACTCACGGGGCTACTGAGAACATCGGTCGAACGGCAAGCGAGGAAACACCTTTTGCCCTCACATACGGAATGGAAGCCGTACTCCCAATCGAGCTAGAGATCCCCTCGCTCCGTATGCTGTTGGAAAGCCGGATCAACGAGGTCGAATGGCTCCCGAGTCGCCATGACCAATTGGCCACTACTAGACGAACGCCGATTGAAAGGCCATGGAACACATCCGGGCCTACCAAGGAAGAATGGCTAGAGCCTTCGACAAGAAAGTAAAGCATCGGGAGATCCGAGAAGGTGATCTCGTTCTAAAAGAAAAGCCCCCAGTCCGTATCAACCCCCTCGGCAAATGGGAGCCTGTATGGGTCGGGCCATATGTCGTCCAGAAGATCTTCTCCGGAGGAGCCATGCAACTTGCAGACCTCGACGGGAATCCCTTTGTACACCCAGTGAATGGTGACAAGCTGCGCAGATACTACGCGTAAAACAAAAAAAAAAGAAGAAGAAAAACAAAAAAAAAAGAGGAGTGCTAAAAGAGTAATACCCAACTAGGTTAGAAACCCGAAAAGGGCGGCCTAGGTAAAAAACGGGGTTGCACCCAAAAAAACAAAAAAAAAAAAAAAAAAAAACAACAAAAAAAAAAACAAAAAAAAAAAAAAAAAAAAAAACAAAAAAAAAACAAAAAAGAGTTCACCGGGTTGAACTACGAAGACTGAGCTCCTCAAAATGAGGAACGTAGGCGGCGGAAACGGTTCGGTCTAAAGCACAAATAAAAGCCATACTTTGGCATCAATACAATTGATCGAGACCATGAAAGCGTCTCGAAAAACTCTAAAGCAATTCAAATATTCATTACAAGTTAAAAGCTCTTTGATGAGTCTAAGCCCGATTCATTCCTACAGCGGCAACCTGCTAAAGAAAACTAAGATACATAATCAAACTAATGTGTACGCCATGACAAGAAAGGGATACTCGGAAACCTCGGAGTCCACTCCAAGCCACTCGTCTTGGCCTCTCCCCTCTTCTTCCCCCTTCGAGTCTTTCTTTTACGAGCAGGAAAAATGTCGGTGTTCCTCCTACCAAGCTGCGGTATAGGGACGGGGTCTATCAAACCGGCCTACTGTCGGGGCCTTAGTAGCCCCTAGCGTCATCCCTCATCTCCTGTAGCCTAGGCGGTAGCATAGGAGCCCTCCTCTCCTGTCTCTTGACGTAAGCCTCATAATCGGTCACGGCGTCTCCGCTCCTGTCATGAGGGTTGGCCCTCGCCTCGGCCCTCCTCCTCTCGAAGCAGTCGGGTCCTCCGCACCCACAATGGCCTCACGCCGCCTTAAAATAGCCACTGAGTCTCTCCCGGATGCCTCTCGTACCAATCCAGTACCAAGTGGTCAAGAACACCGGTCTCGGACGCTGAGAATGACCCGAGGAGGAAAGGCATCATACCTCCATGCTCGGGAAAGAAATGGAAACACCGAGGGATCATCCATAGAAACGGGAGCCACCACCACGGTGGCTATATCATCAAAGCCCTCCGAAGGAACTGCTCCAAGCCAAAGCTTGTCTCGGAACTAAAGCCGGAATATAGAAGCTAGGCGAGAAAGCCCCGGAAGCATAACCACGGGAGACCCATCCTGAAGCACTCTGCGAGTCTCCACCCGCCAATGAGGCACCGACCATCGATATCTTCGATGCGGCGACCCGCCATCCAACGCTCCCACGAGCCACGATCATCAAAATCTACATCAACACCTCTCTGGCAAAAGTCCAAGGCACGATCATATCGAGAGGTTTCCCGAAGAACCCCCAAACGCTCCATCGGCCACGGGGTCAAGAGAAACGAGGCTGCCCCGTGCATATACCGCCTTCCGGTAGCTAATGCATCGAGAGCATGAAAAGTCTCCCCAGAATCAAAGGAACGACATCTCTGCCCGGGCGACAGAGTGAACGACAACATCCGGCGAGACCGATGGCAGATCCCAAAGGAATAGACCATGAACAGGGTGCCAAACATACAAAGTGCAAAGGCATCCCAATAGGCATCATCCACCAAACCTAGGCCCCTAAATCTGTCGGGAAGACCGGAAATATCGAAATGATCGGGACCGCGGATCATACCTTGCGCTTCCTCCGGGGAAAGATGAAGGAGGACGCACAATCTGTCAACAAAAGAAGCCCCTCCGGGCAAGGGAACCGCTATCTCTTCCACCTCCGGACCTCCAAGCAAGGCCCGAAATTCTTCGACAGTCGGAACAATCTCGTTGAAGGAAAGGCAAAAGACATGCCTTCTAGTATCCCAAAACGAAGAAGAAGCTCTTAAGAGGTCATAATCCGGAACCAATTCTTTGAGAGACCACAAGCATCGTATCTTGTATCTTTCTTCAAAGAAGAACCTCCTCTCATGCATGATTTCCCGGGACCAATCCTTGAACTTGTTGAAGAATGACATTTGGGACTCTTGGGACAATTTTGATGGAGCTTTTCTAAAGTTTTCCATGGTTTTTCTCTCTTTCTCCCCGAAAATGGCTGTTTGGACTGGAGGTTGAAGAGGATATTTGAATTTGAAATAAAGCAAGACCAGTGCGAACCAAAATTAAAGGACAATGTCGAATGCGAGTCCCCTATCCGCGCGGATAGGATTGCTTTCCATCGAAAAAAAATCTGCAACGAGTCCAGTGCTACATCAAAAGAGGAATATTCCGTCCCGGTTGCTCGAAACTTGTGCAAAAACCTCCCCAAACCGGTCCATATACCAAACACCCTTGCAAAAAAAAAATCCAGGCTCATGCAACACTGCATTCATACTGCATTGCATTCATAAAATAAAATCCTAAATTATTACATTCCAAAAAAAAAAAGAGTGTGCATAAAAAAAAAACAAACAAACATAAATAAAATCCTAAATTATTACATTCAAAAAAAAAAAAAAAAAGAAAAAAAAAATGTGCATAAGTTTGTACAAATCTAAATCTCAATCTCAAATCTCAAAAAAAAAAAAAAAGTCAATCGGAGTCTCCGGCGCCGATGTCTCCCCGGCCCCTCTTGCGACTCGGGCCCGCCTCCTCGGGAGCCACTGAAAATCTCGGGCTCGGAATCGTCCTCGTCTCCGAGAAAAGAGGCTCATCGGGACCAACCGGCACGCTCACGATAGGGCAAGCCGAGATCTGCGAAAAAATCGTATCAGAAGGTGAAGGCGTCGGACTCTGGACGTACGAAGACGACCCGCCATCTTTGCCAAACGTGTCCACTGCCCGTGTGGATCCCGAGAATGACGTGATCCGAAGGCGGTACCGCGCGGGGATCAAGGAGAGGAGACGAGAGGAGTCTCTGAAGAAGTCTACGAGCGAATAGGGAAGCCTCCGTCGACGGGCGCCGGCCGTGGTCGCCTCGCTCTAGCACGAGGAGCCCCGCAAGACGACCATCCTCCTGATAAATCTCTTAGCCCCGATCACTTGTTTCGTCAGCTTCTCGACGACCACCTCCGAAAACTGCACAAAAGCAAAAGCGTCAAAAAAAAAAGTGATGCTAAAGATGATGAAACAAAAGAAAGAAAAGAAGGGGAAAAGGTAAAGCCATACCTTCATACCAGGACGAGGCGGAAAGCTCGTGGAAGTCGCTCGGGCTGTGGGATCTGCACCCTCAATCGGACCCCATCCTGGATATAGGAAAAATTCGTCCGAGGGTACCGCGGGATCCCAAGCCCCTCCCTATCCAGGAACTGAGGCATCCTCAGCCTCCTCAAGACGAATGTCGCATATGGCTCAATCGCCACGAAATCCGAGAAGTGCTGGCCGGCTCGGTAATCATCCCAGGTCACGGACCGATCGCTCGGAGTGCATCATATCGGCGGGAGGCTCCACGGTGTCCTCAAAGGCGAATTCACGCCATGCTTTGGCGCGTCACCCTCTCTCCCGAGATAATATGCATCGCGAGTCGGACCCCTCAAAATCCTCCATTGCCACAGTCCGGATCTCGGCGCCCTTCGGAGTGCGCCACCTCAAAGCGATCCCGGGGGAAGAATATCATCCCCTCATCTGTCTCGGCCTCCGTCGAAAGGAAGGCAATCCGCGTACTGAGAGTCGTACGCCCCCTGGAGCTTATCTTCTCCGGGCATGCTTGGACCAAGGCTGCATGGCCGGATACGCCCGACGTACTCCGCCGTTTGTCGCCGCACATCGTGGCGTGGAAAAACTCCAACGCCCATACCTGCGAAGGTAAAAATCCAATCAATCCGGTCTGCAAAAGAAAAGTGCGTGCTCAAAAAAAAAAGGGAAAGCAAAAGAGGCTTATACCTCGGGGGCAAACTCAAAGCGATCACAAAGAGCTCACGGCCTTCATTTGTACCTATCAAGAGCAAAATAAAGCTCTGCCGGCCGGCCTCTCCCCACGAGACATCTCCGGCCGTCTCCATGTCCTCCAAGGACCTCAGCAAGGCGAAGGCGCCGTCCCTCGGCATGTCCAAGAGCGTGCTCGAAAAGCAAACCACAAGAAGGCCACGGCAATCGATCGGCGCCTATCCTCTCCTCCCCGGCCTCGTAACTCGCTATGGTCTCCACAATCTTGCCGTAGACCACGGCATACTCCATCCCATCCCCTTTTTGGGAATAGGGGAAAATCCCGAGAAGAGCACGAGATCGGCATCGGCGTAGCCATCCCGCCACTCAATCTGCGTCCATTAAAGGACAAGGCCCGTAATCGCGGCATAGTCGGAGGGCGTAACCGTAGCCTCGCCCCGGAAGAAGTGGAAGGTGTGGGTCGCGTCCCACCAATCTTTGCGCGAGCAAACATCGAGCCCTTGCTCTTAGGGAACTTGACCGAGTCCCCTCGAAGCACTCAACAAACTCCCAAGCCCCGTCTCGACAACAATGTCTCGGACTCGGCAAAGCTCCTCGGCCCGCATCCGGAAGCCGGTCCCACAAGTCAATCACGGACTCCACCGATCCTCGAGTCTTCATTTTGTTCATTGCTCCGAATCACAAAACGGTTTCCGCCTACAAAAAAAAAAAAAAGAGAAAATGTCAAAAAATTGCATTTGCATTTACACAAAAAAAAAAGCATACACATGCATTAAAAAAAAAAAATTTCGACTGGCATAACGGCATACAATAGAGCATAGCCCCATTTTTCTCGCATAAAAGAAAACGAGTTTTCAACAAATCCCAATGCATTCATCAAAAAAAAAAAAAGATGCATATCCTACGGAAGTAAAAACTCCGTCCCATTCTCAAAAAAAAAATTGCATACATGCATATCATCCATCTTACATGCAACGGGAGGAAAAATCCGTCCCACTTTTCAAAAAAAATATATTTATCCTAAACATACATACATCCCATATTGGCAAAATGCCCATTCTTTCCAAACAAAATACATGCATTGCATCATTCATCAATATCAATATTCAATTTCAAAAAAATCATCATCATCAACATGCAATATTCAATTTCAAAAAAAAAAAATCACAATTTTCGAATTTTCACATGCAATTTTCGAATAAAAAAAAATGGCGAAAAATGCCAATTCTTTTCCCAAGCAAAATGCACATTTTGGGTTACTCGCAATAATCATCAAGATTCAAAGACAATGAACATGCAATATTCAATTTCAAAAAAAAAATTTCAAAAATCACCCCAAAATTCAAATTTCAAACAAGAAATCAACAAAGGGATCAAAGGGTTTCAAAGTATACCGTTCGGAGGTCGAATCCGAAGCCCAATGTTGCCAGAGCATCGGGGTAATGTTCCTCCGCAACCGATTGCGAAAGATTGTAATGCCTCCTCATCCGGACGAGCTCCAATCAGCCTCTCAGCGCTACCGGGCCACGTCCTCTTTGACCTTGAAAAGCGCCTTCCCGTGTCTCCATTGCTCGAAAATCGAAGAAAATCGGAAGATTTCGGGCTCCAGGCCAAAAATGGCGGATTTGCGACTTTCTCTCTCTTTCCTCTCGTAAAATTCAAAAAGCTGGATTGAGGAAGAAGAAGAGGGCGTTGGCCCTAATTAATACCCACTTTCCGCTCCTGATCAGCGCGGATAGGATTTGCAAGGGTCAAAATGACCCTTTTGCCCCTTATAAATTCCGGGAACTCTGCAATTCAGGTCCTCCGACTTGGCGCGAGTGACAACCAAAGTTAACCAAAGTCAGCCCTTGTCAAGAAAACTCTTAAACAATTAAACGTAAGGCAAGTGCCTGAGAAGATAACGAAATCCCGTATCTTCCTTGAAATCCCGGCTTGAGTCAAAGCGTAAGACCAGAGTGCCACTGAGAAAGATAACGAGATCCCGTATCTTTTTCATCAAAAATCCCCGTGAGTCAAATCGTAAGACCGAGTGCCCAGAGAAAGATAACGAGATCCCGTATCTTTCATCAAAAACCTATTTTTATCCCCGTGAGTCAAACGTAAGACGGTAATTGCGAAAAGATAACGAGATCCGTATCTTTCATCAAAAATTACCCCCGGTCAAACGTAAGACCGAGGTGCCACTCTTAGAAAGATAACGAGATCCCGGTATCTTTCATCGAAAATTACCCCCGGCGATCAAAGCGTAAGACCGAGGTGCCACACTGAGAAAGATAACGAGATCCTGTATCTTTCATCAAAATCTTACCCCGGCGGCAGATCAAAGCGTAAGGCCGAGTGCCCAGAGAAAGATGCGAGATTAGGTATCTTTCATCAAAAATT